>CM071797.1:8262387-8862387 GCA_036559045.1 Platycarya longipes | reverse complement strand
CCAGTTAACAAGTTGCGTAAGTAAAAAAAAAAATATTAAATGCCACGTCACAAAGTATGTGGAGTATGTAAACTAAATGGCTTATGACTAGCACTGCTTTATATCGTCTCATCTCATCTCAAATTCTTCATTACAATTTTTCAAATTTTTATATAAAATAAAATAAACAATTCAACTTTTTCAAATAAACAATTCAACTTTTTCAAATTCTAAAATAACTTTTTCAAATCCTAAAACAAAACTAATATTAAAAAATATATATTATAACAATATTTTAACCTTTTTTTTAATTTTTATCTCATTTTATCTATTATTATCTTATCTATGAAAGGAAACCAATCTTAATGTAAACTTGAGGTACTTTAATAGTTGTGTTTTAAAAAAAAAAAAAAATTGCGAAGTGAAATTATCAAAATAGCCTATAATTTTATATTGAATGAAGAGCGGCTCTACCGCCACTCTTGAGGGATCCTGCCAAGACAAAAGAGATTTTTACTTTTATGATTTTTTAATATATTTTTTAATAGTTTTAGTTACTTTTCTAAAAAAAATTGTAACATCATCAAAATATATTTAATCATTAAACAAAAAATTATAGTGAAGTGTGAATTTGAGGTGTGATTTTGAAGAGTGACTTTAACATTTTTCTTGAATGAATTGTATCTATGTTAAGTATAATTAATTTACATCTTTGTCTATTATTTCGAGGTGGGTTTCTACATAAAATTAATAAATCTTACAATCTGATGATATTTTGCCTCTTCTCTCGTATAAGGAGTGGATTGAACATTAATGAAAAGATGAAAAATATAACAATATAGACAAAGCAATGAAGAATGTTATTTATCATCAATTTTATTATTATACTTTCATTATTCAATAATGAGATGTGAAATAATTAGAGACTATTTATTATATTTTATTTATAAATCTATTATTTAATATCACATTAAGAGATGTTGAGTATAATGATAAAAATAATTATAAATTTTTTCCGAAGCAATATCCGACAAAAACTTTAAAGCATGTCTTTCCAACTAATATGTTCAGAGTTTTTCCTTGCAAAAGTTTATCAGCCCAAACCGGCCACTAGTCGGGCTTAACCACGTTCTTGGACAGACCAAACCAAATTTCAAAAGGCACAAAATGTGGCCCAAGTCTATGGGATTTGGGCTGGATTATCCGAGCTTGGTTCAATGATTAAAAGACATTTTTTGTTTTGCAAATATGAGTGTTTTTTTTTTTTTTCCTCCATTATCCAAATTCCCTCGTCAACCATGGAAATCGATACTATTTTCATATGAAAACTGTCGAAGCTATAATTAACATATCGAACTAATAAGTTCCACCCACCATCCCAGTGGTTAGACCTAATGAATTCTTAATAATTTATTATTAATTGATGTGTAACTAGCGCTAGATTGAGATTAAACTCCTAACGTTGACTCAGGTGGTAAGAGATTTGGTCTTAAGGGTATGTAACAATTTCGAGGGGTCGCAGACTCACATCTTATTGGTGAATAGTTTACTTAACGTGTGATGGAAGCACATTACAAGGCTTTGAAATTTAACCGAGTAAAATGTTGCATATATATTGCCTTTGAAATTTCCTTGTATCAAACTTACAAGTCTTATAATTAGCAACAATCTCTAAAAGACTTCGACTTATTCTCTCCATGGCCACCAGGTGTAATTAGTCCGGTTCGATTTGGTTGTAAATTTTTTTAAAAATTGAACCAATATACACCGATTTTAAAAGTTTAAGAACTCATGATATGAATCGGTTTATCACCGAAATCAATTTTTTTTTTTTTTTTTTTTTTGGTCCTGTCCATTTTTCAGGTTTATCATTTATAAGTGGGACACTACATAAGTTAATTATAATTTTTTCAACAATAAACTTAATTATTAGAATCTAGTATTTATTATTAATAGTTACTAATTCATTAGTGTACTCTAATTATACCAATATAGTATAAGTAGTGTTCAACCTAGGATCAGTGAGATTAATATATTTGAGTAACAGGATTATAATAATATAATTGGTTTTTAATTATATTAATTTTTATTTTTAAATAATATTTTAAGATATTAAAAAAATCGTATAAGAAATAATGACTTAATTATAAAGAAATAATGATACAATATAAGTAATACCTAACTTATATTAAATTTTATATTAATTTTATAATATAAAATTAATATAATTAAAAACCAATTATATTATTTTAAGGCACCTAGCCACCAGATCAGACAGAAACGCAAAATTTTAATAATAATTAGATCATCAATAGGAAGTGACAACAAAAAGATACCGTCCTGCCAAAAAATAATAAAATGTGGATACTATCCAGCATGTGAACATTTATTCTAGCATTTGGCTAAAAGACGAAAAAATAAAACACAAATCCTTTGTAGCCGACGGCCTTGTTTATAACTTTACATTAATGATATACGGCTGATGTTTAATCAAATGATTAAGCAATGACAAGCCAAAAAGGTAGTGCATAAACCATAAAATAAGAGGTTAATTGATTGGGAGATTGGAATGGGTCCCTTCAACGCTAGAGCGATCTCCCACCCTAACCTTTACCGGCCACACGCAAACGAAAGATAAACACACCGTCCAAAACATGGAGGCACCATCCCACCTTTGCATTCCATGGCAAAGACGTTTCAAAGTTCAAACCCACAAAATTCTCAAAGATGTCATTTGATGAGAGTCAAATACCTCCCATTTTCTCCTATTTCTTCATTTTCGGCCTCTTGAAAATTCTCTGCAAAGGATATTAATTAGCAGCAACCATTTTAGACCAGTAGTACTTGACTAGCCCTGCAGCTGCCGTAACTTAAAGGGGCATCAATTTGTTCAAAATCCGTCTCTGAATTGCGCTGAATATTGTAACTGATCAACTGCATCATTAGCTCGTTTGGAAGAGACCTGTGAATCAAAGGCATACCTCCATCTCTAAATTGTTCAAAATTGATGCCACTTGACCCATGGAAGGCCTGCACTTCCTTGAGTTACCGACACAAGCTGAAGCAACTTTAGCCAGTCTAACAAGAGGTTTTATATCAGAAGGAATTACTAGTCTTGGATCCAAAAGTTCATAAAACTTCATGTCCTTGATCAATGGCAATGCCCATTTAACAAGTAGCATTTCTTCACTTCCTCTCCCACTCAATAGTTCTAGCAAAAGCACCCCAAAACCATAAACATCACTCTCCTTGCAAACACCACCTCCTCTATCACCCAAATACTCATCATCCACATACCGGCCTGGTGGTGCCATAAAAGATAGCCCATAATCACAAACTCTAGCACAAAACTTTACATCAATCAAAATATTTGAGGTCTTGATACAACCGTGGACTATATTGGGTGCGATGCCTTCGTGCAGATATTCGAGTCCCCGAGCAGTCCCGGCGGCAATTCTCAAACGATGGCCCCAATCCAACAGAGACGCCCCATCTGGGTTTTGATGCAAATAGAAATCCAAACTCGCCATGCCAACAAACTCCATTAATATAATTCTCTCACCAGGAGCTTCTGAAAAGCCTATAATCGGCACCACATGGGGGTGTTGGGCTAAAGAAAGTGATTTGATCACCTTTGAAAACCCAAATCCCGCATTGCTCAGAACAAGCCGTGGATGAATCCGCTTAATAGCAACTAGTTCTCCTTCCACAAGTATGCCTGCATATACAGTTCCTAGGCGGCCCCCGCCGACAATTCTGCGTTGGTTGAAACCATCAGTGGCAGTATCAACATCCGTCAATGAGTATGCACGAGCACATGAAGGCTTGACGGAAACAGAAAGTGGTTCTTCGGATTCAACAGATCTCTTTTTGCAACTAAAGTAGAGAACAATACCAAGAACGATGAGAGAGATGGATAGGCAAACCATGACAACGTAATAAGAAATATGCTGGATTGGATTCATCTTCGTTCTGTTTGCAGGGTTTGACTCGGTAGAGCGCTTTGGATATGGAAAGAGGAAAGGAGTTGGCTGGTCAATATGACGGTGTTGGAATCGGCTTATATAATATATGAGATTCAAAGTTGGTAAGGAACCAAAACACCAATCAATGACAGATATGATCAGGAAGAAAATAGAGGGCATCGGTTTGACTATTGAGGGGGGTTAGATGGGTGAGAAAGTTGGAAACTTTCCATGGTTTTTAGTTGTGTGTCTTTCGTTTTGTTCACGGTTGGCCGCCTCCTTAATTAAACATGACTTTTGCTTGGGTTGCTCTTGATTTGGGATTGGGCTTCTGATTTTTCTACGGAAGAGAGAAGTTGTAATATTATATCCCAAATTGATTAATAGGAAGTAGGTGTGATTGCTATTCGTCCTTCCACACTCGAGACCGCATGCATCTCCTGCTACATGTGTCTTGTGTGGCACAAATAAACGATGAAAAGTACTAATCAAGTGAAAGTTATCGATCTATTGAGCACATGAGGCGTAGTTTGGCATGCATGGCGATATTAGGAATATTGATACATCGGCCTTTTAGCGTTTTAGTTAGAACCACCAAAATGCATAGTTTTGGTGCTCACCTGCAGATAGCTGAAACACATAATCTTATTGGCCCCATTAATATTTGTGTAGGGTCAAATGTTCCCATCTCGTTTTCATTACAAAGCCTGAATCTTTTTAAATAGGCACTTAACCCCAAAGATTTGTTTAAAAATAATTAAATTATAACCACTAGTTTGGAAAAAAACAAAAAAGTCAAAACCCCTAACATATGTACATAATTTTTTAAGCTTGTGAGAATCATGCAAAAAGCCATATAATTATCACCATACCCATTATTATACGTGGCGTACCAATGGAATAAACTGAATATAGCGTGTGTATGAACAAGTAACATGAAATTGCTTACTAAAAAAGAACATGATCAGGTTGCCTAAAATTGTCCTATGCGGCCGAATCTATCATGAAAATCCATCCCAACCATAACCAACAAAGTGAAATAATTGATTAGAGGTGAAATAAATATAAATATACATAAATACACTAGTGATAAAGCTTTAACCATTAAAAAAAAATTAAATACATTAGTAATAAAATAAAAATGATGGTGCTCATTTTCATTATTAATTCTTTAATAATATGCTCTCTGAAACCCACTACTACAAGTATTGCTGTCCGTCCAGCCATGAAGGCAAACCTCTAAAAGTGGACTTATCCGGATAGTCCAACAAAAGTGGATTTCAAGTTCGAGACTTGATAAGGTCAAACTCAAACAAGCCCATTTCCCAGGGACGAAGTAAAAGCAGAAAAATGACGAAATTTATAAACGGGAGGATACGCTTTTATGTAACTGAGAATGGCTAGATTCACAAATAGATCTAAATTTATAAACTGTTGTGATTTGAGTGACATATCATATCTGTTTTACAATTTTTAAGAAAAAAATTACAATATAACGTCTCACGTTAATTTATGAGTGATGCTACATCTCTTGAGAGATGTAATTTGAATGTATCTCGAATAATATAAATTTTTTTTATTCATAAATATTTTTAAAAAAGGAAAAAAAAAATTCATATCATCATTAAAAAATAATTTTTTAATAATTAGATAAAAAAAAATTGAAAAAATTATTTTGCTATAGGGAGAAATCATTGGGAGATAAAGCATTTCTCTTGTATGAGTTTAGAGTCTACTATTACAGTATGTTTATGTGAATGAAGTGCTTATATATTTAGTTTCCATCTAGAATTGTTAGAAAACATAGTAGAAAAATACCTCAAGTTTAGTTTATAAAATTGCTCTACAAGTTTCTTCAGTCTAACAAATCCTAAGTGTTTTATTTTAGTGGCAAAATGAACTACACAATATAAAACTAGAGTAACACTCAACACATCCACAACCTAAATACTATTTTAAGAGAGAACAAAAGAGGGAGAGTTTTGCTTTTTTCAGATAGTTCTAAAAAAATCTAAGGGGGACTATATATAGCCACCCCATACGACTGGCCATAAAGGCCACAATCCTTAATGTGTAATAAACCTGCAGTTTGTAACTGCAGGTAACTAAGCCATACGCTTCAAGCAATCAAGGAGGGGGTCAACCCCACATGGGTGCTCTTCTAATTTACATCTCCCACTCGCACATGGTGGGCATAACCCTAAGTCTGCATCTCTCTAATGTTATCAATTTTGTTCATACAAGTAAATAAGTCGTACAACCACCTAACACATTTGTAGTAAGGTGGGAGTACTTACACCAAATTTCTCCCAAAGAATATTAGCATAGTAACATCCCTAAAGTGTCAAGTCATTTCCTAAACTCATTCGATCGCATAAGATCAAGCATTTTCGAACCCTCTTTAGTTAATGAAAAATAAACTTAGAACAATGCTTGACTACCTCCAATCATTTCAATACGTTCACAACCTTAGCCACTATTAATATGTAGCGTCATAGTTTGACGTTAGCAAATACTATCGAAGATACAATATCGAAGAATCTTTCCTTTGCACTCATATCATTCAACTTTGGTCGAACTGCTTTCCCAGCAATGCCTCTTTTGACCGTATCAATCATGGCTATATACAGCATGCCAAAGTAGCAGACATCACTATCTCTATCTCGTGACATAGTTAAAGGTAAATGACACTTTAAAAAATTAGACTCACAAAGTGAGAAAGAGGGAAATTATTTACTCACTTATTCATATGGTCGAATAAGCACATATAGTATGAAACACATGCTACGATAGATTTCTCTTTCTCAAAGAGCATATGTCTATATCAACACTATACAAATCTTCGTCTAGCTGCTCTTTAAGTGTCTAACCCAAGTTTCTCTATTTGCACGCCTTCAAGGCGTCAAAGAGAATCTTTCATATGGCTAACCACAGGCAACATGGATGGTGGGTAATCCATACTCAGTCTTCTCAATAGAACTCATCTTAGTTTCCACTAAGACAACATATATTCGTGTCAACCAATTTATCCTTTTGGACAAGCAAGTGCTTAGGAACACAATGTCTCATCTCTACTCACTACTCAAGCGCTAGAGGCGATCGCTCATATGAGTGAGCCAATTTAAATTTGTTGGTATATCTTGTGTGTGTGTATTAGAAAAAAAACAATACGATAAAGACAAGAACTGAATCATATTGTATTAATATCCCAAAGGAAAGCTTACATCTCAATGTCATTTGAAACACAAATTACATTTACAATCTACGCAGTCCTAGATTCCTAACATGAGCCTCAAACACATCTCTTACAATAGATTTTGTTAAAGGATCAACAACCATGCGACTCGTAGAAAAGTGTTTCAGAACCACTTCCTTTTGCGCTACCATATCTCTGATGTAGTGATATCTGATATCGATGTGTTTGGTTTTTTCATGAAACTTTGAGTTCTTAGTATATGCGAGAGCTGTTATGCTATCGTAGAATATCGTCACCAAATCTGAGGTATCCATCCCAATGTCTAAATGCTTAGAGAACTTCCATAACCAAATAGCTTCTTGAACTACTGTAGAACAAGTTATGTATGCTGTCTCCATGTGGATAAAGCTATACAGGGTTGTTTCTTACTACTCTATGTAATAGCGCCTTTGTTGAGCAGAAAGACATATCCAATAGTTGATTTGCGCTCATCTAGGTCACTGCCCTAATCAGCATTATTGTAACCTCCTAGCTGTAAATCTGAACCATGATGGCACAGCATATACACCGTAGTTTCCTTGACATATTGCATAATCCTTTTCACTGTTTTCCAGTGAACCAGTCCGGGATTAGATTGAAATCAACTCACTAAGCCAACTATATAGCATATATCAGGCCGAGTACACATCATTGCATACATCAGACTACCCACAGCATTAGCACAAGGGACACGGGCCATCTTTTTCTTTTCTCTTTAAGTCTTAGGACACAACTCTTTGGACAAGTTCTCGCTTCTTGCAACAGGGTGTCAATGAGTTTACATCCATTCATTAGGAAGTGCTTGAGAACTTTATTTATATAAGTCTGTTGGGACAAATACAAAAGTCTCTTTGAGTGATCTCTGTAGATCTTAACTCTAGAATGTATATGCCTCACCCATATTTTTCATCTCAAAATTGAAGGATAACCATTTTTTCGTAGCAACTATCAATCATTTATCATTTCCAACTAGTAATATATCTTCAACATACAATAATAACATAATGAAACTCTTTTTGGACCTTTTGACATAGACACAATGGTTCTTCATGATCATCGTAAACCCATTCAAGAGAATGGCTCAATGGAATCTGAGGTACAATTGTCTAGATGATTGCTTTAGGCCATATATAAACCGTTTGAGCGTGCACACTTCGCGCTGTTAACCTTTGACCATAAAACCCATTAGTTGATTCATATAGATCTCCTCATCTAGTTCTCCATTGAGAAATGTTGTCTTAACGTCCATCTATTAGAGTTCCAAATCCATGTTTGCTACTATAACTAGAATTAGGTGAATCAAGGAAAACCTCACTACTGGTGAAAACGTTTCCTCATAGTCTATACCCTCTTATTGGGTATATCCTTTCACCACTAAGTGAGTTTTGTGCCTATCTATTAATCCATTCTGTTGCCCAGATGACTAACACAAGAAGGGGGTGAATTGGGTTATATTAAAAAATTTACACTTATAAATCAAATACACAATATTAAATATAAACAAAATATAAAGCAACAAGAAATGTAAAGAGTAGGGTAAGAAGAAGCAAACTCAGTATTTTTATGAGGTTCAGCCCCACTGCCTACGTCCTCGCCTCAAGCTACCCCTTGAGGATCCCAAATTCACTATTCAATTTCCTTTAGGTGGAGATAGAAACCTATTACACCTTTGATCAGCACCGTTCCAAAGAATCTGTGTAGAACACCCTCTACACTTCCAATCACCTCACACTTGGTGATTTAACTATTACCCGTGTAGAACACCTTCTATACACACAAGGGTTATACCCACCCTCTTACTGATACAAGAGTTGATGGTGGGTAAACTATCAAAGTACACTCCTTAATGAGTGAGATAAAAACAATACAGCGCAACTTATATCTCTCACAAAAAGAATAAGAATTAAGGCTCAAAATTTTAGAAAAGAGAGAATGAGAGTTTTGAAAGAATGATGCAAAACTTAGCAATAAATGTGTAAGCTCTTATTGTGATTTTTACAAAACTCAAGTGAGCTATTTATAGACAAATGAGTCTTCAATTTCAAATTTGAAAAGATTCATATGTCAAATAAGAGCACTATTCACTTTTCAAAAAATTCATATAAAAACATTTCATTTTTGCATTTGTCAAAGACAACTCCATTCTTTTTTTAAAGAAATCAAACTTAATCTTTTACTTTTCATACATGACAAAATGAGCATGATTTATTTTTCAAACCAAATCATCTTCTTTTTGCATATGTCAAAAAAACACACAACCACCCTTTAAGATTTTCAAATAAAATCATCTACCTTTTGCATTTGTCAAAAAAACACACAACCACTCTTTAAAATTCTCAAACAAAATCATCTACATTTTACATTTGTCAAAAAAACACACCACCTCCCTTCAAGACTTTCAAACAAAATATGTACATGTCAAATGTGATAATCAATCATCTTATAAATTCAAGTTTTTATAAAAAAAAAATATAATTTTCGAAATTATTTTGTTTGATGGTGTTATGCACATGTGAAAAACATAATTTTCAAAACTAAGACATTTAAATATGTCTTGCATATGTGAAAAAAGTAATTTGATGTTTTATGAGAAAAAAGAGTAATTTGGAGCCTTAATCCAATTTCGAATTTTATCAAGAGATGTACAAAAATAATCTATAAGTTTCATTTGTAGACTTGTTCTTTTATACTTGATGTGCGCTTCGCTCCATTGCGTAAATAATTTGAGCTTGAGACTTGAATTTATTTGTTATCATCAAAATTTACACATAAATACAAAACTTGAAACCTTGGATTCAACACATTTGACTTGCATTTGACCTTAAGAATCCATTGTTTCCAATAGCCTTATGCCCTGTCGATTGATCAACCAAAACCCTGGCCTGGTTAGTTCTCATAGGATCAATTTCATCATTAAGTGCTTTCATCCATTCATCTTTAGTTGAAGATGAGAGAGTCTCATGAATTGTCCTAGGCTCGTCATCATCATGCAAAACTACCATAAAAGCTTCCCCTTCAATCTCAAAATGATGACGGTGAATACTTTCAAGTGTACTTCTACGCAGCTGAGGTTGTTGTGATTCATTGACAAGTGGTGTGCTCCCACTCGAATTCAAGCCTTTTTATAGTTTATAGGAGTTTGAAGAATTTCTTCCTCATTGTCCACTAAATTCCTTGGAGCACTTTCCTCTTGTTCCACAATCTCATGAAGTTCTAAACTCCTATCAACCTCACATCTACTTGGAAACTCATCTTCAATGAAATCAACATCTCGTGACTCAATCTCAGTCACACTTGTATCAGTTTGTTCATCTATTAACACATACCCTTTAGAGTGCTCTGAGTACTTTAAGAATGTTGAGCAACTCTTCCTTGACAACCGCTAGAACTCCACTAGTGAATAAGTGACTTTTATCAGAATTAGGAGAAAGACCACGCTTCCCCTCCCTCAAAACTATACTCCTCACCAAATGCCCTTCCTTGGGTTGGGGCAACACAGCAATGAGTAGTTCGCCCAAGGACTCCACCCCCTCGAGAGCAGGATGCCGACCGAGATGGAGCTGGAAGCCAACCTATTCTTTCTTGGGACTTGCTTTGTCCCAACATCTAATGAAACACTTCTTCCCTCTAGGACCTAACTTCTCATGCTTATGAGAAAGATCGTGAACAAAACCCGTTGAACCCCATGGCCGCTAGTTATTCAAATTGGACTTCTCACCGGTCCATAGGTCATATGGGTAGAAATTACTGATTTGAAGGACACTTGATTAAGAATGTAGGCAGCAGTCAAAAGTGCATCACCCAAAAAGAAATTGATAAGTTTTCTTGCGCCATCATTGACTTAACCATTTCAAGCAGTGTTCAATTTCTCATTTCTGCTACACCATTTTGCTGTGACGTACTCGGCATCGTCAACTATTGTTTGATTCATTTTTCATCACAGAACCTTTTAAATTGCTCAGAGAGATATTCTCGTTCTCGATTGATTCTTAAAGTTTTTAAACTCTTGTCTAACTGATTCTCAATCATTCTTAGATATTGCCTAAAGCACTCCAATGCTTCAGACTTATGGGACATTAAGTAGACATGATCATAACGTGAAAAGTCACCTGTAAATGTGATGAAGTAGACACCTCCATGTATTACCCTTACACTCATTGGACCACAAATGTCTAAGTGAACTAATTGCAATGGAAAACATGCTCTAGTGACTTTTCCAAATGATTTTCTCTTAACTTTTTCCATTAGACAATGTTCACATATAAGCAAGATGGCCTTAGCAAAATTGCCTATCAAGCCTTCTCTAGCTATCCGAGTCATTCTATCTTGTCCTATATGGTCGAGCCTAGCATGCCATTTATATGAATCCAGATTATTATATATAGAAAGAAAAGTAATAAACTCATTCATATTTGAATAATCCAAATCCAAGATCATAAAACCGTCTTGAAGAAAAGTATTATTATAAAACACATGGCCCAAATAAAAAGAAACATAATTCTTTTCAAATATTATCCGAAAACCAAGTCTTAAAATAGTAACTATAAAAAGTAAGTTTCATCTAGGGGTGGAAATTTATAACATGACCCGTTAACACGAAACGAGCACGACACGATAAAAACAGGTTAGTATTTAACCTTAACGAGTTTCGGGCCAAATTGTGTCAACCCGTTAAGACCAATTAAGAAATGAATTTACCTTTTTACCTTTAATTTCAAAAAAGTCCTAAATCATGTAATACGCACGCCGTCCCCCCGAAATCAGTAAATCATTTTCGGCTTTGAGCTTTCCCAGATAAACTTCTCTCTAGTCTCTAGTCTCTAGTCTCATGAACCCCGCCCCCTCCTCCTCGTCGTCGGCAGCCCACATAGCGGCGCAACTGTACCTCGACCCTTATTTTTTCTCACACCATGAGTCACTGAGTTCCTTCATCTTTGTCTTCAAGCCTCGTGTTGACTGCAGAGATCGAATCATCACAATTCATGACGTCAACCACTGTGTCCAAGCCGTAAGTTTTTCTCAAGAATCGTCGTCATGAGTCCTTATCTAAAAACTTGAGATTGGTTTTGTAATTTTGTTAGGGTTTGGTTTTTTAGGGGCAAGTTGTTAGAGTTTTTTATTTATATTTTATTGTTCCCTTAATTGTTTGAGTTGTTCTTCTAGATTGCTATTTTAGTTTTCCATTATTTGTTTGATGTTAATATTTTTATGCGCAAATTGGTAGCGTAAAAGTATGGGTTAGCCAAGCATCAACTTATCTTCATAAATTTTGAACAATGGATGCTTGAAGAATGCTCAAGACAGCATATTATAAAGTCATGAGCAATTTCCAACAAAAATTTCACGCGATGTCCATTTAATCTTTGGTTCAAAAAGTTAGGACGAATTATTTGTGTTTTGTCCTGCTCAAAAAAAAAAAAAAAATTCCACACAAATCAAAACCCTTGGCTAGTAGTGATAAGTATAATTTTTTACATGATTTTTATTACTTTTTTACTTATTAAAATTGTTAGTTTTCTTATATTTCTTTTGATTTTATTTATTTTGATTTTATTTTTTGTGTTTGAAGGAACGAGAAGAAAAGAAAAAATATATATAAAAGAGCTCAATCAAACTCACTCGCCGCACCACATCTACGCACATGCATGGAATTTAAAAGCAAGAAAGACCTGTACCTAATAATGGACATGGGCCCATGTGACTTTAGATTTTATTCAAGCACAGCAGGATACAATGGGGCAATTTAATTGGATTTGGAGATAAAAAACAAGGGCACTTAATAATGGATATGGGCGCGCAACCTGCTTTTGAAATTTATTGAATTGATACATGAAGGGAGTTGCGAAAGGGCAGCATGATAAAATTTTGTTGCGCACAACAAACTGAATTGGAATTGAAAATAAGCGGTGGCCACACTTTGATCTGAACTCACAATAAATGGATTTGAGCCAGGCATATTAACTCCTTATAGGAGACGGCATTTCAATGGGCTGGAATTAGAGTTAGATTGAGAATTAATTTACACTTTGGATTCAATTGGGGCATGGCACTTAACGTTGGACCTTAGAGGCTGTATACATATATATGCAGTTGATGTTTGGCGCCGCAGGGAAACCAGACCTGTGAAGAGAAAAATAAAATAGGACATGCCGAGAGGTGCAGAGAGATTTTATTAGAGTTTTTCTGAAGAGGATCTAAAAAACAGATGTGATAGCTGCATGTTTCATTAACCGATTTTAATGAAAAACATGAGCCTTATTAGTTTTTTTTAAAATTTTATTATGAACTAAATTTTATTTTCTAGAGCATTGATGTAGTATAATATTGAACACACAGTTTATATTCTGAGTTATTTTATTTTTAATATTTCTATGATTGAGTGTTTAATTTCACTCTTAATGCTTACAATTTTTTACGAATTATTGCTTAATCAATTGAATTACAATGAGACCGAGATGTGATTTGTTATTTTAATTCTAGAACTAAACAACATTGGTTGAGTGAAAGTAGAGATACTTTATCGCGACTAATGTAATTTTTCAGAAAATTCAAAAACTTAATAAGTCTCCAATTAATTAAATTCACATAAAGATATGGAGTTATTAGTTAGAAATATTTTTAATATTATTTGAGAGAAGATATTGAATAGTGAAGAAATTTTTAATCATCAAAATGAGATTATTGAAATTTAATAATTATGAAGAATAAATTATGTGGAATTTGTTAGGTGAAATCAACAGCTCTAGATCCATTCCTATTATATTTTTATACACTTAGATTTTAAGTTTTGTTATTTTTTATTCGTAAATTTATTTTTGTTATGTAACTTAGTTTAATTTAGATTAAAGAATCGTTGAAATTATTTTTCGATTTTCCAAATTGTAATTAATTTAGTGAATTTCGGTATTCAATAGCATCATTTATACCTATGGGTTCGACATCTATTTTCTATAAAACACTTTACTACTTCTTGCGATTATGTGCGCTTGCAAATAATTTTACGCGAACAAGTAGCTATATAACTTATAACTTATAACTTATAAGCTTCCTTGTATGCTATTTTTCATTGGATCAGTCATTTCTTTTTATTGAAGAGTTAAATGACTCAATGTTTGAAATTGAACAAGTATGAGAAAAATCTTGATATTACACATATCGAAAGAGTTGATTCAAGGAAGATCTGCCACACGATTTACACCCAAAATGAGTTTCAAAGTTTGAAGTTGTTAGAAATAGAGTGGCTTATTTGTAAATAATCAGAAAGTATGTAATAGAATTGAAATGTATTTTGTACTCATTAACAATAATAGTATAAAATACTGTGTATACAGTTCATTTCAATTTATCTAGAATATAGAAAGGGTTTTTTTCATTTTGATCTTCGATTCTTGCTCTGTTTTCCAGAATATTTTCCTTCTTTGTTTGTTTACAGAAATATGGCAACAGTACGTTTGATGACTTGATGAGAGAGAGAAAGAGAGAGAGAGAGAGAGAGAGACCTTCTTTGGTCTCTACACATCAGCACCACATATTTGTCATGGTCTTTAAATATTCTGTAGAATACTACTATATATTCATGCAGGCCCTCTAATGCCAAAACTAGCAACCTTAATGGCCCTAATCCACTTTTAACTAATGCATCCTTTCGAGTACAAATTACTTGTGGGTCAGTCCAACTTGGATCCAGCACTTCAGCTAATTCAATAAAATCTCTTATTTCAAGTGAAATCACAACATCTGCCTAACAAGGTTTGAAGAAAGTTAGGAAAATAATGATCAATGCATGCAAAGGGGGAAAATAATAGCCTATTTTGGCCTAGCTAGTCGGTTCTCCAAATAATCAAGAGAATACAAATTTATCTTGCTGCTTTAACATCTTGTTTTGTATTGTATAATACTACAATCACGTCACTAAATCAAAATAGAAGGTTCATCTGTGCTGTTTATTTTGTTGTTTGTTGTCGTATGACTAAGGCAAAATGTGAAAATGATGATTTTATTGATTTGGACCAGTTTGAAGTTGAAGGAGAAATTTTTCAAACTACGGAAGCTAAAACAAAATGAAGGAAACGGTCATACTTGTGGAATACTTTTGAAATGGTTCCTGATTCTCAGAAATTTGAGGATAAGAAACCACGAGTTAGGTACAAGCTGTGTGGAGCTATGTACATCGCATTCAGCAAAAATAGAATCGGAAATATGAAGCATCACATTGATATATGTCCTAGGAAAAGTTCACGAGATGTTGGTAAAATGATCTTAGGACAAAATAGTAGAGCTATGTCGATAAGTAATCTGAAATTTAACCTTGAAGAATATAGAAAAATATTGGTAGCCGTTATTGTCAAGCATGACTTGCCTTTTTGGTTTGTTGAATACTCAGGGGTGAGATCTTTATTACAATATTTGTACCCCCAATATTCCAATTATTTCTAAGAATACTGTCAATGCAAATTTGGTTAAAATGTATCAGCGAAAATAAAATAGGATTAAAAAGATATTTAAGGTAATATCAAATAATATTTTTGTTCAATGATTTAAATTATATTGTTGTTTCAATTCACATATCATTAAGAAATAGGTTTTTTTTTTTTGTGTAGAAATTTCATACATTTGAACATGACGATGTTAATGTCCATCAAAAAAGTCAATTGGATTTTTACTTGGATGAACCTAGGGAAGACTTCTATGTGAAGATTTATATTCTTTCCTTTTGGAAAGAAAATGAATTTCATTACCCTGATCTTGCCAAAATGGCTCATGACATTTTGAGTGTTTCAATTTCTACAGTTGCATCTAAATCTACTTTTAGTATTGGTGGGCGTATCATTGATAAGTTTTGGAGTGCACTAAAAGCAGATATTGTTGAAACATTAGTCTGCACAAGAGATTAGCTATATAGCGATGAGCAAAATAAGATTTAGAAATTATATGGTTACTTGCTTTTTTATAATTGGTTTTACACTTATCAAAAAAATAGTTGTTTTTATAGTTGGTTATATTATAGACTAATAGAGAAATGCATGCTTGGTCTAAGATATGCGGATATTAGAGATTATTTGTGTAAGTATGAGTGTGTAAATATAAGTGGTAGAGACATTAGTGTGTCCTTTTAGCTTTTACTTTAGAGAAAGTCCCCTTACGACGTTATTTGGGTTTTTCAAATACAAAAAAATATGAATGGAATAGTCAAGGAAATAGGGAGTCATATAGTTAGTGTTTAGGGAGTGAAGACAACCCGTATCAAACAACCTGTTGCAATAAATTTTCTGCAACCTTTATTTCTAATTTGAGTTGCGCAAATGTCATCAAGATCCCATAATTTTATACCACACCATTCCTGAAGACCTATATACCAAATCCCAACCAAGGACCCATCAAGAAGTTGACTATAAGACTGAACTTCTAAGGAATCTACTTCACAGATTCATAACTATCAGGTGCACTGGTACATTGTTGATGAAACAACTTAAAACAAACTTTCATGTGATGCTTGATAAAAAAAAAAAAAATTCCTCTTTTTGTGTGTGTTGAAAGGCTCTTATTTTGCCAATCATTTAATAAATATTTACCTTCTTCAATTTATAGAGGCATATAGATTGTTTTATGAACAATCAACATGCAGGAGGTTATAAATTAGATTTCATGAGATTTTGAAGTGTCATTGCTTTTCTTCCCTATTTTTTATGCCATTGGTTTTAACTTCCTAGGGGCATGTTTGTGTCATTTATTTTTATGTTGATTGATTGCTCCCCTTCTTTGAAAGCAATCTTTACATGATATGTTTTTGATCTCCTTACTACTTATAGTTACATATTGAGTAGCCTACATATATATGGCATGAAATGCACGTGACATTTGGATTTTGGTCTTGGGTTTCCAATAGGATTTTTGTGGCACAAAGTGTCAAAGTAATGAGATAAATAACTCAAAGATAAATCTTTTTTATTTTCCCCTATGCTTCCCTTGATTTATATACCTATGCATTATACACATCTACACCCTATACGGAGTTACTACTTATAGTTACATATTGAGTAGCCTACATATATATGGCATGAAATGCACGTGACATTTGGATTTTGGTCTTGGGTTTCCAATAGGATTTTTGTGGCACAAAGTGTCAAAGTAATGAGATAAATAACTCAAAAATAAATCTTTTTTATTTTCCCCTATACTTCCCTTGACTTATATACCTATGCATTATACACATCTACACCCTATATGGACCTCCCCTTTCCAGTTCACTTACATTTAGCTTTGGCAACAACTATTCTTTTCAAAATCTTCGGGTTTAGTTATATATATATATATATATGCTCAATATCGATCCCATCTACATATATATAACTATTTACTAATGTTGATTGAATAATTTAGTTACCTACACATTTTTTTTTTTACATTGTCAACTTATAGAGGAAATGCTTAATAATTTTGTTTACTGATGTTTTTTTTTTTAATATAGAAATACAAGAAGATCTTAAATTGGATGAGATAACCAAAGATGTAATAGAGCTGAACATCAACAAAGGTAATGACAATGCTCCAGTAGCTCCACCTCCTTCTGCAAGTTCTAATCGTATTTAAATTTGTGTTTTTATCATATTTGAGATTGTATAATTAATATATTTACAACATGTGTTGTTTATTATAATTTATATTTGAGATAAAATTTTAATATTTTACAATGTTTGGACTGTGGTGGTGTGATTGTGTCACTTGTGACTGTGAATCATATTTGTAGTGTATTTTAATATTTTATATTTTATATCTATCATTTATATTTTAATACTTGTATTAAATATATTACTCAACAAATGGGTCTAAACATGTCAACTGGTTGAAATGTGTCAGATCATGTCGTGTCATGTCATGTTGTATAAATTTATTATATCGACTAACGTGTATTAACAGGTCATGTCATGTCAACACATTATCTTAAAGGATTGTGTTAATTTTGAGATTTTTGAAATGAAACTCTTAACAGGCGTGTTTGTGTTGACCCTTTAAGTGTAATATACATCTCTTGACACAACACAAGCACAACACGATAACACATTTTGACACCCCTAGTTTCATCAGATCTTAGGAGCATATAACATATTGTGAAGAAAAAAAGTGTGGCCACCCCGCAAGTCCAGCTTGTAGGTACCAAGTCCCAACATCTCCACGCTAGCTCCATTCTCCACATTGATATCACGGCTCTCAGCTGGAATACAGCGATACTCCACAAATCCAACTCTATCTCGTGCTATGTGTTTGGTCGCTCTTGAATCAACAATCAACACAAAATAGGAATGAGTAATCATCACATGGCTAGTTACAAAAATAATGCGAGAAAAGTTAGAGTGTACCTTCTTTGGTTTAGTGCAGTCACGAATAAAGTGGCATTTCTTTCCACTGTTGAAACACTTTAATTTCGACTTGTTCTTCCTACACTTGTCTCTCTTGCTGCGCTGAGAAGTTCCTGACACTCTCTTAGTTTTTCTAGCAGCTACCCCATTCTTGAATTTTTTGCGCTTAGGCCTTGATACCTTTGCGTGAACTAGACTCAGCCACATAGGTCGAATAATTGAGCTTAGCAACATCTAGGCGCTCAGCCTTCAATTCCAAGTGATGCAAGATATCATTAAAGTCTTTGATATTCTCGTTGTGCGTTAGGCTCTGACTCAAATTCTAGCGAGAATTCGGTAATGATCTTGTCACTACCTAGACTTACTGTTTATCAGTCAAGTTATTTCTTGCCGACTTAAGTTCGTAGATGATAGTCGACATAGTCCTAAGATGCTGCTTCATTGTGTGGTCAAAACGCATCTTATAGGAGGCAAATCTCATGATTAATCCACGCAACCTAATAGCTAAAATTCTACCAAACTTTGGCTTTAAAGTCTCCCACAAGCTTTAGATAGTGTCATAGGTCTCAAACTCACACATTAGATCATTGTGCATGTTGCTTAACATTATTATATGCGCACATTGATTTTTCTTAGTCCATTCGGTATAGGCTAATTCATCTAACTTATGTTGTCCCGAGTCCCATTCCTTGGGCTTGGTCAGGGAGTGAGACAATGCCTCTACAATCTCTTGTTCATATAAGACATACTGGATCTTGTGATACCATATGTCATAGTTATCCCCATCCAATCTCTACCTTTTGTTTAAATCGGCAACTATACTCTTGGATGTCATTTCACACCTAAGAAATATGTCGCGTCCATCCAAGTTAGAATAAAAAATAATTTAAATATGTCGCAAGATCAAAAAATTGCTAAGCTTCAAAATTATCTATTGCAACACAATATCCAATTATTAAATTTCTAACCTAATTCTTGCGCAAGTTTAAAATAAATATGGAAGATTTAATCATCATAAATTTTAATCATACTCCAACTATCTAAAATAGTCACATAGTCTTAGTCACGCGTAAAGATAGATCCTACCAAAATCACAGTAACCTATTGGGCCAATCTACAAAGATGATTCATATAAAACTATTACAGACCTTTTTTCTTATTCCATCAATGCATTTACAGTTCTTACGGAGGTCACTACAATTCTAACCAAGACTACTTAATGATTTTTTTTTTTTTTTGCCACTAAAATAAATTAAAGTTTATGTCTAATCATACAAGCCTAATATTTATACATGATAAAATAATAACATATCCACATGTTCAATGCATACATACATGTAATCACATTTAATAAAAAAATTAAATAAAAGATTACATGTAATATAACATTATGGAATAAAAAAATAGCATGAATATCACCATATATTCCTATGTTATCACATTTAATCTAAAGTATTAAATAAAAAATCACATGTTACAACAAGAAATATATCTAAACATATATTAAATCATGCAAAAAAAAATATTTATTTAATTGAAACGAAATAAATATATAACAAATACATTTACAACCCCCACTTAGACCAAAGGACGGTCACAGCCTAGTGGTGCCCGTTAGCCTTGGTCACCCTGTGGTCCAAGGTTCGAAACCCATGGATGCCACTTTTGTACTATTTTTTTTTAAACAAATAAATGGTGTTGGGCCACATAACAAAACAATTTTTTTAAAACAAAGAAGGCATTGGGCCGAAGCCCAAGCCCAGCCCAAATCAAGTGACATAAGTCATCTTCAACCGAACAGTGCCCCACATTGCAACAAGGTTGCAGCAACTGCCACAAACAGTCGCCGCACCACCACAGGCTGCCGCAATTGCCTCTTTCGCCATAAAAATCAACTAAGTGCCACCATGGCATCCACGTGGTGTGCACGGCACCCTATGGGCGTGCAGTACCCTAGTGGAGCGCGTAACGCCACCTTGGCGCGAGCGTTGCACCCCTAGTGCAATGCCACCTTGATGCGCGCAACACAACCTCTTAGGCGGCCAACATTTTTTTTTAAGAAAACTACTGTTGTAGGAGCGCAAAACAACACCATGGAGATTTTAAAAAAAAAAAAAAAGACGCAGCACCACTATGTGCTAAACGTCCCACACGAAGAGAAAGAAATATATAAGATAAAAAATGGCCCCCATACAATTTACAAGTAGATGCTAATTAAAAATTGTAAACTGAGAATAATTAGAAAATCTCTGCTACCAATGTTAGAAAACACAACGGAAAAATATCTCAAACTTAGCTTATAAAATTATTCCATAAGTTTCTCCAATTTAGCAAATCTCAAGCATTTTCTCTTAGTGCCAAAGTGTACTATGTAGTATAAAATTAGAGTAACACTCACCACATCCACAGTTTAAGTATTATTTTAAGAGAGAACAAAAGAGAGAAACCTTTGCCTTTTTCAAATAGTTCCAAAAAACATCTGAGGGGGGTTATATGTAGCCACCCCATACGACTGGCCATAAAGGCCAGTCCTTAATGTGTAAAAAACCTACAGTTTGCAACTATAAATAACGTATTGCTTAAGCCATACATTTCAAGCAATCAAGGAAGGGGAGCCCTACTTGGGTGTCCCTCCAACTTACAAAAATGTAATATTGACAAAAGGTTTTTAGAATAAGCAGAGATGTGAGTTGGACCTTCATTGATTTGTTACAATTTGTATGAGTGCAAGACTTGAGGCATCCATCCTGTTAAGACGTATTTATCTGACACAATACAATAAGAGCATTGATATTAGCTTCATCAAAAGTTAATACAAATGTAAATTTGATGTATTTACTTAAGATATTTCTATATTGGGTCCATCAAATGAAACCATGAAAGGCTTTATACAGTAACTTCATCTCATCTTTCAAATATGAAAGTTTACTATTTACCCATTAAAATAATTTTTATTATCTTTTAAGATTTTTGTTGAATGAATAAATCATAATAGTGTTTGTTAGTTTCATAAATTGTATATTATATTATTATTTTGATGAATCCAACGTGGGATTATTGATGTGGAGGTGTTAGTGTTGATTTTTCATTAAACTTGTACTTTCCATCAAATTTTGAAGGAAAATTTGATAAAACTAATGCCAATGCTATAAACAATTCAAATTTTCCAAATCCCAATTAAATTTTTTCAAATTTCAAAAAAATAATAGTATTAAAAAATATGTTTTAATAATATTTTATTCATCTTTTAATTATTATCTAAATGCCACTGCTACATACAATCCCATAAAGGGACTCCTTTTGCAAGCCTGTGCATCTGTGCATGTGTGTAGCATTACAATGACCAAATTGTCCCTAGTGCATATTTCATAAACAAACAACAAGAATTATGGAAAGTCGAAGATTTTCCCTCTTTTCAATCTTTGTTTGCTTCCCATCAATGGACTCCTCCACCATCAACGGAGTGGTCATGTCCTCCACTATCCATCACCATCCTCCTCCACCATCAACAGAACATCTCAAGTGGAGAAGATTTTTTTTCGAACACAATAGAAAAGATTATTACTGTCCTCCACTGCCCATCACTGACATCTTCCACCATCGACCAAGCACCTCAAATGGAGACTTTGGAGAAGATTTTGTCGAATACACTTAATAAAAAAGATTATTACTGGACTAGGATTCTCATGTACTAACTATTGTAGAACTTCTACAAATGAGTAAAAGCACATAAACACTATCGGGGCCAATTGGAGCAAGAAATTAAAAATAAGAAGTTCTAAACAACCTCAAATACACCAAGGGGAGGAATAACAATCTCTAGCCACATATCAAGAAAGAAACAAATTGAAAACCATCACTAGTAAAAAAAACATACTAAATACCAGTATGAGAATAAATTAGAGTAAATCCCTTTACAAAGAAGTAATATGAAATAAACTTTTCTAAGTGAGAAGAGAAAGTTTGTTAGAAATTCAAAATTATAAGAGACCATGCAAATGCGACAATAAAACACCTGCAATTCACATATTAGTAAATATGCCATCTTAGTGGGTAAGTTCTTCCATACTACCCATAACAAATGCAGCCAATTCACCTTTTTGGATTATACTAATCAACTTTGAAGCTTTAGTAGAAGCAAGAGATTATTAATTCATATGAAAGACAAGAACATTGAGTAAATAAAAAAAGTGAGCTTAAAAGGGAGATGCGAGGCTCGTTACAGCCATGTCCACTACCTTTTTTCCTATCTCGGCCTGCTCCTGCAATACCAGAGGTCATAATTTTGAATTTCGTACCGTACCGGCTGGTACAACCGGTATATGCCATATCGAAACAGTAGCCAATATAGAAATTGGGTCTGTTTCGTACCGGCCATGTGTACTGGCCTATACTGGATTGCGAATTTTTTTTTCATTTCTTGCTATTTTTTATCCTAATTTAGACTAAGTTATTTATATATATAATTTATTCATATATTAACTATTATTTTGAAATATAATTTATATATGTATTTATATATATATAATTTTTTTATATATAGAGTATTCTGAAACGGTACACGAAACAGTACCGATATCGAAATATTTTGTTCCAATGGAACGAAATATAAACATTGCCAGAGGAGATGTGAGAGAGAGAGAGAGAGAGCGAGAGAGGGCTGAGAAAGGAATACTTGATTGAATAAATATAAACATCGGCGGTCTAAAACGCCCACTATACACACTGTGACATGGCGAACCCGGTTTGGTCGCCATGTCACGGATTTTCAACTTACACGGTTCAAAAACATACCCCCAACTCTTGTACGTGCAAATTAAAAAGAGTAAATCCTAGCAAAACAATCCCTCGTGATTCATTTTGTTTCGGAATTCATCAAGATTTGTGCCAGAATTTAGACCTTCGTTTTCGTTTTGATCACTTTTTTTTAACCCACTGTGATTCGGTTCTTCAAGACTCAGTCCTCCATGAGAATTTTACTGGGGGAAAGCGGCATGATCCTCGAGTGGGAGAAACCAGCATGCTACACAAAAATTGTCAATAAAAATTTCTCCCAGAAAATGCTGGTTTCTTCAATGGAAACAACTAACTAGCTCTGTCTCCCTTAATTTTTTTTCTCAATTTCCAACGCTTTCTCTGGTTTTCTTCTCCTTCAAAAAATTGCCAAGTTCTGATAATTATTTGTAATACATTGAGTCTTTCCTACAGTAAATCATCTTCCCGACTTTTTCCCCCAAATCAGTCCATTTTTTTAATTGCTACAGTAAATACCTCGCCCCTCCAGTTCGGTTTCCGTCTTTTTTTTTGCATCATTTGTCACTACTACCCATCTCTCAAAAGCAATCACACGACTCTTGATTTCGCTTTCTTTGTCTCATCCCAAAGCACCCCAGCAATTAGAAATGCAAGATAAACAACCCAAGAAACTAGAAAGTAGAGCAAGTGGCAAAAGCTACGAAGAGAGAGAAGAGAGATAGAGAGAAAGATTAAGGAAGCAAAGAAAGAGAGAGAGAGAGAAGGGCAACACTGAATAAATCTAGCTAGGAAACAAGGAAGTAGTTCTTGGAACTGCAGGAGCTTTTGCTCCCTCCTCCCTCTCGTTTGAAACCCTACTTTTTCCCTTACTCAGAGCTGCGCCGTTGGGGGTGGGAGCTTCGGCGCCCCCCCTCCTCCCTCCTTTCCCCCACCCCCCATTCCGTCCCTCTTCTTCCCCCATCCATTCCGGCTTTGGTTTTTTATTTTTCTCTTCTCTTTTCTTCTATCCCGCCTCCCTTTCTCTTCTGCATCCCCTTCTATTTCCTTTTTGCAGGTGTATCGGCGGCTTGTTTTGGCCCCTAAGATGTTGGTGATCAAATTGGGGTTGCACGACATTCGGTTTGGGAGGTTTTCAAATCCTGTTTTGAAGGTGCGAACGGCATTAGGCTCAAAGCCCGCAGATTTCAACCCCAACGCGCCCTACCGCTTGCCTCACAAGGCACCGATCTCTCAGGCAGGGGCGACCTTTCGCCGATAGCTACCGCATGTTCAAAAGCAGGGGGTTTGCTTCCCCATGCGCCACCTCCCAAGGTGGTTTCTGCCATCACGCGTGACTTAGCTGAGTTCGGGACCTCCGCCTGCTGCAACCCTACCTTTCCGCCGTCTTTTAGGAGCGGCGTATGTGTCCCACGCGCCATCGCCAGAAATGTGGCTCCTTATTTTAGTATTTTTATGTTTGGGTTGTGTGTTTGTTTTGTTATTGGTAGTTTGTAATAAGATGGAATAGTTTTATTCCGGAATTATACTTCCCTCCCCTCCTTTGAAGGTTGGGTCTTCTTTACCCTCCCCTCCTTTGAAGGATGGAGGTGGTGATTCTCTTTCCCTCCATGGAGGGTGGAGATATTTTCTTCTGTTATTCAGAGTGTCACTCTCTCAGACAAATCTATAGAAATTTTTATTAGCCTTGTCACTTGAGAGTACTTAGAAGTTAGACAATGTTCGTCACTTATGTGCGGGGTTGCTACAAATCGAGATTTGTCCTATTCTTACTTGTCATAGATGTAATTTTATTTTTTAATGAAATATAATGCAGTCCTTTTATAAAAAATAAAAAAAGAAACAAGAAAGTAGAAAAAAAGAAAACTGACAACTGTATAGAGTGTGTGGTGTTGGTAAAATATTAGGATGATGTATAGTAGTGCTCATACTTGATTTGATAAGGGGACAGTGGCTTAGAGCATCGAGGAAGGGGATTGATGTTTTGAGGAAGGAGATGAAAGGACTAGGTCATCAAAGCACTCATTTTTTACTTAAATAAAACGAATCGTTTGGGTTTTATTTTAAAAAATCCCCGTAGGGCGTGCACATGTAGTCCCCAGATCAGAGCCTGGAAGTAGAATTTTCCATATCTAAAATTATTTCTCCTCACATCACTCTCACATCACTATCCCAACGGAACCTATTTTACAAGGCACTACCGTTGGACCAAAAAACAACATAATTGAGTGCCTTAGAAAAATATGTAAGTGAAGAACAGAGCAGGCAAAAGCTACATTATTCTTAGCCAAATATCTCTGATTAAGGATGAGGGCTCTCTGCGTCATGATCTAAGACGAAGCTTTCAAAGTCGGTACTAATCTTTGAAATCAAGGCAAGAAACAATAAGTGCATTAATTGGGTATTATAGAGTTTGAAAGCGAAAGTACATTCTCCATTGCATAACTCCTGCCCCCTTCACGGGACTACCTATGCCTTTAGGCTTTCAAATTTTAACAACGCTTTCACGAGGAAGCTGCCCAACTGAGTTGAGTAATGAATGGGGTGTGCCAAAATTGTACGTCCGCAAATTAGAGCCACAACAGACGGCTCTCACTCTCAGTGCAGGCCGTTTGTTTGCATTAGTAATTGAGCTTTTTCGAGACTGGTTTTTGCCCATCCTATCACACTCATAAATAAATACACACAACCTACCAAATTATTTTCATAACATTTTGCAGGACTTAACGATAATCATTAGGCGGTATAAAAAGAGAATAATATCTCTAATATTTTCATCGAAACCATAGCAAATAGGAAGAAGTTGTATATTGGCCTGAAATTTGATTTTTTTGACACTTGAATGTGGGTAGGACCAGCCCCAAATTATCAGTTAGATGTCCTGCTCATTTCCGATCAAGTAGGCTGTATATCTGGACTCCAGCCCAAAGAGAGGGAGCTATGTCAATTAAATGGGAGGGGCCCTTTCTGTATCAACCTTAACAACTCCCTTCTTAATTGAATTTGATTTATAGGCTGCTGCCCTCCTTCCCATATGCCTCTTGAGCATTGGCATTGAATTAGTCAAATACGTTTTCATCTTTCAATTTAACAAATATCATCTACATTTATTCTACATTAAATTAGCCTAATTCTTTTCATCTTAAATTTGCAGTAAATGTATTCTTCTTTTCAGATATGAAAAATATTCTAACAAATCTAAATATATTTTTTAATTATATTTTATTTCCATATGAGATTTTGTTTTTACCAGCTATGTACATATGAGATTATTATCTTATAGATTGTTTGATTGTGAAAATGAAAATGAAAATGATTATTAAAAAATATAAACAAATTTAAAAAATATAAATAAATTTAAAAAATTAAAAATATTTTATTATTAAAGAGAAATAATAGCTAATCTAATGTAGATTTGAAGTATTGAGTAATTAACTAAAAATTAAAGAATCATATATTCTTCGAATTTTAAAAATTGAGATGCCGAATCTAATACCAATGCTCTCAAACAGTATAGCATAAACCGCAGTGTATTCTCACACAGATTCCCTATCATATGGATCTTCCCGTCATAACAGAAGTAAAAACTAGCATGATTCATGACAATGAACCGCCAAAGGTTTACATTTTCAAAATCGCCTGAATGATGCCAGGGAGAAAGTCCACCGTCAAGAAACAGTACTAACATCATTCTCAAGATGAGGTGTGAATGCAAGCAGCTCCGCAATCTTTTTGGATAAATCCATCAAGGATGTATTACTTTACATTTTAAAAAAAATCCACTCCCTCTACAGTGCTACACTTTTGAACTCTCTCTCACTTTTCCCCCACAAACACAAAGTGGACCTAATTATGTGGAGTTAGCTTAAGAAAATGTAAAAGAAAAGAAAAGCTACCACTCACCCATCCATGGATATTAATATATATTTTGTAAGCCAATTAAAGTATAAAACTTGAACCCAAGTTCTTAAGCCACACTTCCATGATCTGAGGTATCTTCATAGTAATAAGGAGTCAATTTTCCATCTTTTTTTGGCAACTTGGACAGGTTCTCAGGACAAACTTCTTGCAACATTTTCACCACCCTTCTCATGGAAGGACGATTGATTGGGAGAGGACTGGTGCAGAGAAGCCCAATGTTGAGAACCTTGCACATGTCTACCTTGTAACAAGAATCAATTTTGGGATCAAGAACATGCTCCACGCCTTTCTGATCCAATGTGGTACACACCCACTTCACCAAATCCTTCTCCCCAAACTCCGGGCCAACCGGGAGTTTCCCTGTCACCAACTCAAGAACCACAACGCCAAAACTGTATATGTCGCTCTTCTCGTTGACTCTAAGCGTGTATGCATATTCTGAAACAAGTTTTAAGCAAAAGGCCACTAAAATTTTGAGCTCAAAACAAAGACTTTATAAATAACAGAAGTTTAAAAGTGACTAACCTGGTGCAATGTACCCACATGATCCAGCGATGACTGACATGGATTTAGGTCCCTTTCCGGTGGAATCAACAACCTTAGCCACTCCAAAATCTGCCACACGAGCACCAAAATCCCCATCCAACAAAATATTGTTCGATTTCACATCTCGGTGGACAATTGGAGGAACACAATCGTGATGCAAATAAGAAAGTCCCTCAGCCGCATCCAAAGCAATCTTGTACCTCGTTGGCCAATCGAGCAAACCTCCTTTACTACTATGCAGCAAATCGCCCAAACTGCCATTAGGCATGTACTCATAAACCAATAGCTTGCAGTCCCGTGTGGTGCAGCAACACCATAGCTTTACGATGTTCTTGTGCCTAATCTTTCCCAAAGTCTCAACCTCTGCATCAAAGACATTGTCACGAACATGACCTTTCTCGACATCGACACTCTCGCAATCTTTCCTCAGCCCGACCCAAAGTTTCTTCACCGCAACAACCTCGCCACTGCTTAGCACAACCTTATACACCTTTCCGGAAGACCCACTACCAATCACACTGTCTTCGTCGAGGCAATCCAATATCTCGTATTCACTAAAGCCCAGTTTATGAAACGACATTAACGTCCATTTCGACTTGTCGATTTCTCTCTTCGCCATCTTGAAGTTCCTGTACTTGAAGTAAAACCAAACTACGCCCACAACAAACACTAACCCAGCAACGACAAAAATTGTCCGAAGCAACCAAACATAACCGCTGCTCTTAGCTTCCTCTTTCCCATCGCACAAGCCCTCCAAATCTCCACACAAACCAGGATTACCCACAAAGCTATTCATATAAGTTTCCTTGGAAAACAACGGGGGAAGCTCACCCGATAGTCGATTGTATGATAAATTCAGCTGATTGAGCTTCAAATTCTGTAATCCAAATGGGATTTTCCCAGAAAATTGATTTATTGAAAGATCAAGGTAATTAAGCACAGACAACCTCCCAATCTCCTCGGGTATCTTCCCTGTGAACTTGTTATTCGCTAGATTCAGCTCGTTAAGCTTTTTCCAAGATTTAACTCCACTTGGAAGCTCTCCAGAAAGTTCATTGTTGTGAAGATCAAGAATTCCAAGCTGCTCAAGATTCACAATACTCACAGGCAATGACCCGCTGAAACTATTATTGTAACCCGAAAACTCAACCAGATTACCCAACCATCCAATCTCATCTGGTATCGGACCCGAAAACTTGTTCCTAGACAAGAGTAAACTCGAAAGATTTGCCGCACCAACAATTGTCTTCGCGATTTGGCCCGAGAAGGAGTTCCCAACGAGTTCAAGCAGAGACACGCGTGGGAGGCCCCAAAAGCCAGCCGGTACTTCGCCGGAAAACCGATTGAAACCCAGACGCACACGGGTCAAACTCTGGCACTCGCCAAGACTCGCCGGGATTGGACCCGAGAAGCGGTTGTATATCATCAAAAGCTCTTCCAGCGCCCCCTTTTGACACAAAGCAGCCGGAAGTTCGCCGGAAAACTGGTTGCTCGAAATGTCGAGCCATTTAAGTGGCGAGTTCCTGCCGAGGTTTTTGGGTAATTCGCCGGTGAGCCCATTCCGAAACAGTCTGAGCTCGTATAAGCCCGTCGAGTTGGCAATACTCTCAGGCAAGCTTCCCTCTAATCGGTTCTCGTAAAGATTGAGGCTTTCGAGAGGTAACCGACACAACTCATCCGGAATCGTCCCTGTCAACTCGTTCATCGACACGTCGAGAAGCCGCAATCCAGTCAACTTGGACATCCCCGGAGGAAACCCGCCCGACAATGAGTTGTTGTAAAGCTCAATCTGGACCACGCTGCTCAACTCAGTGAGAGACCTAGGGAAAGGCCCGTGCAAAGCATTGAGCGCCAGGTCCAAATCGGTGAGTTTCTTGAGTTGGCCCAGTGAGTCAGGAATCTCACCCACCAAGTTACAGTCCGTGAGCCACATCACCTCGAGATTCGTCAAGTTCCCGAGCTCCGGCGGGATCCCGCCAGGGAAAAAGGGGTTATAAGAAAGGTTAAGCATTTTGAGAGTACTTATGTTTCCCAAGAATGCCGGAATGGTCCCGTCCAAAAGATTGTAAACCAGGGAGAGAACCTCGAGTTCTTGAAACCGCCCAAAGGTGTCCGGTATATCACCCGAGAAATTATTGCCAGTTAAGTCTAGGTACCGGAGACTGGGTAGGTCAGCTAGGGTGTGGGGGAGCTCGCCGGTGAGAAGATTCTGAGAGAGATCGAGGTGTTGGAGACTTCGACAAGTGGACACGTCGGGAGGAAGGGTGGAGTTGATGGAGTTGTTGAAGAAGGAGATGAAAGCGAGGTTGGGGAGACGGCAGAGGAGAGAAGGGAAAGGGCCGGCGAGGTTGGTGTTGGAGAGGTTGAGAGAGTGGACGGAGTGGGAAATGGGGTCGCAAGTAACCCCAGGCCAGTTGCATGGGGTGCCGTCGCGTTCGTTCCAGGCAGAGAGGGTGGAGTCCGGGTCTTCGAGGGAGTTCTTGAGGCTTTGAAGGTAAAGGCCCTCTTGGTTGAGAGAGACGGTGAGAGGCGGACCAGAAAGGAGAAAAAGAAGGAGAAGGAGAAGCATCGTTGTTAATGGAGCGGTACCAGAGAGGAAGTGAGGAGTTTTAAGTTTAACGAGGAGAAATGGTGTGGTTGGGCTTAATATATGCGGGACAAAAGAGGAGAAAGAGAAAGTGAGGATCAGAAGGTGCATTTGATTGTGCTAATGAAGGCTGTAGGAGAGAGAGTCACGCAGAGGAAGACAGCGCAGGGATGAATGTGTGTACGCGTGTAGAGAGACAGAACATTGGTATGAGTGTGAGAGAGTAAAAAGTTTGAAGTGGCCTGGTTCTCCTACTTGCTCTATTTCGCATGCCTCAATTATTTTTGCTTTGTTTACGGGCAAAAACCAATGATAATTACAACAACAGTGAAATTTCAGTACATACAGTCTTATACAGATCTAATTAAAATTAAAAAGGAGTGAGAGAGGGGGAAGAAAGGGCCCAAGTGGGTACGTTGGTGAATATGGAGATCCGATTATGGGCCCGTTTGTATTTAGAGGTGAGCTCAGCTCATTTCAACTCATCTCAATTCATCTTTATTTTATTATTATATTTTTATAATTTTTTATATAAAACACAAATTCCTATATACCTTTTTCAATTTCCAATACACATTTTTCAATTTCCAATACACATTTTTCAATTCCTAATATACCTTTCTCAAATCTCAAAATAATAATAATATTAAAAAATAAACTAAACTCATCTCAACTCATCTCAACTCATCTCATCTCTAAATCTAAGCGGGAATCTAAGTTTGAAAGTTAAGTTTAATTAAATGATTTATGAATAGTAATAAATTAAAATGAGAGTGACTTTTGTATAATTTATTTAAGATGAGTTGTGATATATTTAAATTTATTTATAAAAAAGTTTGAAAAAAATTGGAAGTTTTGCCTATAAAAAAAGTATTGAATTGAAAAAATATTATGAATTTTATATCTAAATAAGTTTTAAGTTGATATAAGTTTAATAATTTGATAATTAAATATTTAATTTAAGGTCTGATTTGTTTTTAGAAATGAGATGAGATAAAATTAAAGAAAATAAAATATTATTGTAATATTTTTTTATTTTGAGATTGAAAAATGTATTTTAAAATTTTAAAAAGTTGAATTTTGTTATTATATTAAATTTAAAAAAGTATAATAATAAATTTAAAATGTATTTTAAATTTTTGATTTCATTCTTATAAATAAATCGGGCCTAAAATTAGATTAAATTGAGATGATGTTAGTTCAATGATATATTAGTTTCAGATGCCTATTTTACTGTATTATGCGCCTCCCCAAAGAAAGAAATTTAGAAGTCACCATTGTTTGCGAGATCGAGAGATGCTGATTGAATTGATTCTTCTATTTTACCTGAAAACAATAGAGAAGAACAACTTCTGTAAAATACCGTGTAGTGGATCCTTCACGGTGAAACCAAGGAGAACATCTCTGAACAAGTGAAGTGCATGCTTGTTGGAAATACATCGAGGCTTATAAAACTTTTTATCTCATTTTATTATTATTATTATTTTAAATTTATATACAAAATAAAATAAATAATTTAATTTTTATAAATTTTAAATTAACTTTTTTAATTTTTAAAATAAAACTAATATTAAAAATATATAATATAATAATATTTTTTTTAATTTTTAATTTTCATATTATCTTATCAAAAACAAATCAGTCCCAAGATTAAAATTTTGCTTTCCCTATCATCGGCCAAATCAAGTCCGGCAGCAATAAACACGACGTAAGTGAATTAGGAATTGATTTCCACAATTCATTTAAATAGTTTTGGAGAGAAATTTGATAATATATTCAGGAGAAATTGAGCACCTAGCAAACGTATATAATTACATTATGCCTAGTTTGTATTCGTAACTCACTTTAATTCATTTCAACTCATCTCTATTTTATTATTATATTTTTATAATTTTTTATATAAAACACAAGTTCTTATACACATTTTTTAAATCCCAATATATCTTTTTCAAATCCTAAAATAATAATAATATTAAAAAATAAACTAAACTCATCTCAACTACTCATATCTTCTAATTCAAACGGAGTTTAAAATCTATTAGCCATAAATAAATTTTATATTAAAATAAATTTACAAGTTAACTTAATTTAATGTGATATATTAGACTATAAAATTATTTATATTATAACATAGATTTAACATATTATATATAATTTTATTATTTTATAAATTAATTTTTATAATTATATGATTTTTGTAATTATACATAGATATAATTAAGAGGTCATTTTTGTGGAGGCAAATATCAGTTATTGAAAGAAAATAATCAAAATAATAAATTTTAGGGCCCATATAGACTGAAACATAGCGGGTAACTTTCCTTCCCTAGGACGACTTTCCTGCCCAGAAGTCCCAGCTACCCGTGACACATGACAGAAAGTAAAATGGGGATAATCTCACTTTTTTTTTTTTAAAGCAAAGAGTGGATAATCTCACTTATTCCATCAAGGTTGATATAATTGACATATTACAACAGAAATTACTCTCGTGGAATAAAAGTAATATATTGAGCTGGTCTTAATTTAGTTTAAATTTATTATTATATTTTTTAAATTTTTTATATAAAATATAATTTTTTTAAAATTTTAATTCAATTTTTTTAAATCTCATAATAATAATAATAATAATATTTTATTTAAATTTTAAATTTTATTCTATCTCAATTTTAAATTCAAACAAAACCTATAATCATATTCGACATGAAATATTGTTATTTTAAATGTCAAAAAAAAAATGAAAGGTATTTATATTATTTTAATTATTATTAGAAAAATTATGTTAATTATAATTAAAATATTACAATTTTTTTTAACCAGATAATTGTATTCAAAATGTAATATGATTAGAATATTAGTAATGGTCTTGTTAAATTTTTTTTTTTTAAATATAATTTTACACACTTTTTAAAATGAGAGTTTTGGAAAATTAGAATTTATAAATGAAAAAATATTTTTTTATTATTAATTAAATATGATTAATTTTTAAAAAAATTATATATAAAATTATATTTTTTTTAAAAATTTTAATAAAATCATTACTAATGTTCTTACACAGTTAATAATCGCTTTTAGTAAGTAATGTCTTATTTTTAAACGACGTAGAAAGTGCACATAAGTTGGTTGGAAGAGAAGAGAGTAGCAACTAGCAAGGGAAATCATAAGTACGCAAAGTCCCAAGAAGTTTAGGAAGCAGAGGACAAGATGTCCTTCGCGACGGTCGCATCGTGGAGCCAATAAATGATGAGACGGAGACATTAACCAGGAGAGTACTGGATCGTACGCTGCTATTGCTATCTGCTACCTGAAAAGTTACTTGTATATCCTTTTTTTTTATAAAGCAGAAATATTGCTAAATCACAAACTAAAATTTTAAATCAAATTTTTTTAATTAGGTTTTATTTAGTAATTAAAAAAAATATTTTTTAATAATATAATAAATTTGTTTATTTTTTTCAAAAAATATTTAAAACTAAGAAAAATAAGGAAAAAATTTGTTATCGAGACAAACTTACAGCATTGCTCTTGACAAAAATATTTTTCATTTTAAAATATAATTTTTTAAGTTATTATCATCCGGTCAAGTACTTGGCCGTTTTTCTATATATAATAACGTGGATTAAGATATATATTAAGCCTGTTTTTTTTTTAATTCATTTCATTTTAATTTATTTTATTACATATAATTATTATATTTTTTAAAAAAAAATTACAGAAAATAAAATTTTAATTTTTTATTTTAAAAATAAAAATAATTTTAAAAATATATTTTTTAATAATATTTTATTTAACATTTAATTTTTATCTTAATTTAATTTAATAATATAAAAAAACTTGCAAATCACGCACGTGTAATTACATGCACAAAGTTGAAAAGCATGCATGCACTGTTGTGTACGCTAGCAAGTCCGACGGTTAAATTTCGCGGTAGGCAGCCGCGAGTCGGGAACTAAGACGGCAAATTGAAATAGGGATTCAATACTGCATGTCACTTCGAATGTGGGGGATTTCATTCGAGCTAAAGCCATGCAGAAGGAGATTTTTTTTTTTTTTAATTGAAGAGCCGATAGTCATATATTTAATAGTAATTTCATCTCAAATTTATTAATATGTTCTCACTTTTTATAGAAAAATATCGTAATTACAATTAGATATCTAAAGATCGCAAATAAAACATAAAGACTAAAACCCAGACGTCAAAAAAATAACTTATAACCAATCATAATATTCACTTACAAAATCAAATATAGACAAATCCAAACAATGACAAAACAAAACAAAAGGCTTGTAAAAAAGCACACCCATGAGACCAAACAAAATCAAATGAATAACTTATCAAACACAACATTATGAAATTCTCAGATTAGGAAGACCCATTTTGCCTATACGAAGAATGCCTCTTAAATTTTTGGATAGCATAAAATCTTCAGGCCAATTAAAATTCATATCCTCAGCTTTCCACTTAGCAAAAAGATCTGCAACAATATTTCATTCACGAAAAACACGAGTAATAATATATTTCTTGCAATTAAAATAATCATGTAACTCGTTTCAAAAATCTTCTAAATACTAGATATTACAAGGACCCTTTTTTTTATCTAATTTACAAAGATGTTGGAATCAATCTCAATCTTAACCTTAAAAAAACCAAGCTGGCAGCATGTAGGGGTCCCTTCCAATAAACTTCTTATTTTTGCAAAATTGTTAAATCTAGTGTCCAAAGAAATAAAATACGTCGCAATTAAATTAGCACAATCATCATGCAAAACACCTCCAGCGTAACGGAGATGTTGATAAGATTTAAACTGATTTCCACCTAACTGACCGGCCGGCAGATATTACGTACTGAATACTTACATATGCTGGCTTTTAAGTTTTAAGCCATATTTTTCCATGGAAAAAGGTTGCCTATTGGTATATTTCAAATGGGAAATGGTATTTTGTTTTATGATTTTACCTCTCATTTGCTTAATAATTAAAAAAGTGACAACTAGTCTATTACTATATAATTCTTAAATATTTAAAGAAAGTATTTTTTAAGAAAAATGCAAATGGGTACCGCCAGCTTTGACATGTTGGGCAGTGAGTAGCTAGCATTGTCCTGTTAAAATTAGTTAATTTACTACGTGCACCGCGAGTAATCTACAGTAAATTAGTGTGTTGAAGCAATATAGGAATTAGCTTCTATTTTGAACTCTCATACGTACGCAAGAATAGGTTTAAGAAAATATTATAGCAGCAAAGAAAATGTGACATCTTCACGAAATGCATGCTTGTGATCGCACCAAGCGTTCAGTGTCGAGACTGATCAAAAGCGTGATCTCTGTTTTTTTTTTTTTTTTTTTTTTTTTCTGTCAAACTCACATATATAGGCATAAGTTTAGTTGGAGTACGTCATGGCTCACAAAACACTAGTGTGCCTTTAACGTATGGTGCTTAAGTTTAATGGATTAACATGAATTAGTATGAACGGGAATATATATATTTCTATATGTAAAGTAGTTATCTAATGGAAAATCTTGTTTTAACGAAAATTTTTTTTTTTTTTGTTAAAATTAACACTTTTCATTCATTTCTGTTAAAATTAATACTGCATTTAATGAGAAACATTATTTTAAATACAATTCATTAAACTCATTAATTACCAAAATAATACTCTTGCATTAAATTTAATTACACCACTTCCATTTTTTATAGCAGTAAATTTTTTATTTAAATTTTTTTTTTATATAAAATAAATATAGAATAATAATAATAGTATAGAATGACATAATAATAGTATAGAATATATAATAATATACATATAAACCATTCATAACAATATAATAATGCAATCTTCACTTAGAAATGTTAATTTATACGTTAGAGAGTTTAATTTTATTCATGAAAATTTATTCCTATTATATAATTAATAATTTCATTCTTTAAAAATTATTTTATAATTTTAAAATGAATGTATTATTTGTTTATTTTTTGAGATGATAAATATACAGTATATACAATTAACTATAATTATATTAGATTAGTAATAACAAGCAATAAATATAATTAATATATTATATATGTTTGATATTTAATTGAAATATATATGATCTAATAAATTTACATATTTAATATTAAAATTTCATGTTATAAATTATAATATAACATTCTTTTATATAAATTATAAACTATCTAATTTTTTTTTAAATCATATTATTTCTTAAAAACAATCACATAACTAAAAAAAATGTAGATGATTCAAGTTTATATAAATCTAGAAAAATTCAAAGACTAAAGACATAGGTATTTTAATGTCCTTTCTTTTGAAACTTTACAAAATGACACAAATATTATATCACCGTCTTGAAATTATAAAAATATAATATCTTAAATGAATCTTTTATTAAAGTTTCAATCAAAATTATCTCAAACAAATTTGATAAAACTATAGGTTATGTTTATTTGTAGGACTTTTATTGTTTTTATTAATACTATTTTTTTTATAATATAAGAAAACGTATAATTATTTATCATCTATTTAATTATAAATAATTTTCAAATTTTTATTAGAAATTAAATTAGATAAACGTGCAAAGCACGTTACTTTTATCTAGTATATATATATATATATATATATATATAAATTATATATATATATATATATTGCAATCAATGGCCAAAATAAAAATCTAACATCGCTAACATTTAAGTATCGTTTATTGAATACGGAAGTTTATAAGTAACTGTGCTGTTTATTATTTCAGAAAAATATAGCAGAATATCATATTTATCATTTAAGTCAACCAATTAATACTCTATCATTTAATTCATTATAGTTATGAAACTTAAGAGTAGCAAATCATGACCAAAAATACAGTTAATCGAATGAACCAATTAAGACGAGAATTCATAATTCAACTAGAAGTTGAAAACTGTCAGGTTGAGTGAGAGGTCTAGTTGCTTTTATATTACAACTAAAATATCAAGACCAATATTAGAGATTCTTGTTTTGACATCATTACTTTTGAATTTCTATTTAGAGACTTTTATTTGGAACATTTTTTTTTAGTTTTTTATTTTACATTATTTTTATATAAGTATTTTAAAATAATGTTGTGATTTTTTTATATTTTTTAAAAATGATTTAAAATGTTAAAAAAATCTTGTAAATAAAACATACATCTTAAAAACACTTAAAATTTTAATTTTTTTTATATGATTTTTTTAACATCTGAAAAAAAAATTAATATAAAAAAATCACAACATTGTTTTAAAACACTTATTTAAAATTATGTAAAATAAAAAATAAAGTCCCAAAAAATTCCCAATTAGGGATCCCTAGCATTTTTCAAAATATCAATATTGTTGTATAACTCAGTTGTGGATCTTCGAAGCTCTGTTTCATTTTCTCTCTCCTTCTCCCATGTCTCTTTGCGACTTTTGCCACCTACAATTCACTAGAGGGAAGGGGGATGGACCTCCGACTCCACTCACCTCCCTCTCGTGCCAACCCCTCTTTGTTTCTACTATTCTCTTTCCATTTTCAACATCCTTTTATGGTTATTTTCAATTTGCCGATAGATTTGAAACTAATCAATCTATTGTCTTTCGACGAGCTTCAATCGACACGCGAGGTGTATCTTGCTTCTCTAGTCCTCGATCTATATGTTCGAAGTAATTTTTCGTCAGCGCAGTGCGTTTAACACATGCACAACTTCTATTGTACGAGAGAATCATGCTCCATTGCGTCTTGAAACAGCTTTTGGTGATACGCACAGCTCTATTGGCATCAGGGGCCTTGGTTCTTTATGTCCCAACTCTTCGATTCTCTCTTGTGGTTACGCGTATCCTACACCCGCTGCCTCAGTCGATGTTGTCCTACATGTGCCGTCGACGATTTGACTCCGTTTAGGGCTGTTATCTTATGTTTCTGTTTTCCATAATAAATGAGGATCAAGTGAAAGCAAACGTGGTAGTTCTTCACAATCAGTTTAAACTAACATGGTATAGCACACACTACACCGCTACGACTTTTTGCTACAGTTTAAAACCATCTCCAAGTGGTCCTTCCTGTTATCGAGAAAATGATAGTAGCCACTCATTTGGCTCCAACCTGCATTTGCCTATTTTGAGAGCCATTCACTTGGCGTCCTGTATCATATCACATTGTGTATTAGTTTTCTTTTAAAGATTATAAGAAACTTCTACCTCATTCAAACTAATATCTTATAATCAGTTTATTTATTTAATATATTAAACTTACTCAAAATAAATAAATAAACCGACTTGTGTGTATGACTAATGACGGCCATAAGCCATGATTCAATTAATGCCCATAAACCAACTTAAGCCACAAACCGACTTGGTCCCCTATATACATGGGCATCGCTTGATTGTACAAAAATTAATATTCAATGTTGGAATAACAACTATTTAAATATTATTATATTTTAGTTTTATAGTACGTTATCAATATAAGATTTCATCAATTTTGAAGTTAGTGATCTTCTACTTCAAAATCATAAATCTTACCGATGAGTTTTTTTTTTTATCTCTAAGATAAATAGTATAAATATATGTTTAGCATAGAGTATTACAACTCACAAAATCGATTAATAACGTCTTAATTTTTTTTTTCTTATATTATCATTTTCTTTTTAATTTTATAACAATTTTTTTTTATCAAATTTTGGTCTTTATAATTCGAGATAAAATATCTAATTTAGTAACATGTAAAACCTTCTTGTTGGAAAGCCGATTTCCGTTTTATTTATTGTTATCCGAAGTTTATAACATTTAACCGTGATTAAAGTTTGGAGTTCTCGAGGATAAGATATCAATTAGTCACAGATTGCAAATTCTTTAAAAAAAAAACTATATTATTAATTTTCTAGCACAAAATATATAATATGTTATAAGTAATACTAAATACAAATTTTAAATAGATAAATTTTAAGTAGGCCGTTATAAAAAAAAAATGAGTTTCACTAAAAATATGTTTTCTTATTTACACTTTTTCAAAGTTGAGATTTATTTTTTTTATAAAAGTTCATGCAAAATTTATTTATTTAAAATTTATTTTTTCATACTTTAAAGATTTTCATGTAGCCTTTTTCTAACACACGAGTTAATCATCAAGCTCTTTATCAATCAGCTGCACTGTGTAGGGATGGGAGAGTAATTAGCCTAGTATGGTGGTGAAGCGTGGAGAAGATATAGCTACTTTGAAAAAAGAGTGAAGTGGTCGATTATTGGAAAAATATATATTTTTCTTTCATGTGAGTTATATTTATTCACTTTTTTTTTTTAAAGAATAGTATTGTTATGCTGCCTGAGTAGCAAGGCAAAATCTTGTAATTTTATTTTCATGTTTTTTTTTCATTTTAATTATTTTTAAAAAATAGAAAAAATATTAATATACTAATAATCACTTTTTTAACAATTAAATTAAAATTAAAAAAATAAAATATTATAATATTATAATGAGATGTTAAAATTGATGGATATGCTAACATTTCTCTTTTTAAAATAATTGTATAAGACTTACGCACTAATAGGTACAACTACCATTTCTCTAAATTATAAATGTAATCCAACGGCATTCGAAAATGAGATGCATCACTATTGCCTGTATAACAGTATATATGCTGCCATTTTATCTCATCACGTGGAATCATTTTCATTATTTGTTGAATTAACGAGTTTTAAATTTTTTTTGTAAAATGTAGATTTTATTAAAAAGAATTTTTTTATAAAGATTTGTGTAAAATTTATCTAGTTAGAATTTGTAGAAATTGTTTCTTTTATTTATTTAGTTAGGAGAGATTTTGAAGGACAGAGTATAGTGCATAAGACACAATAAATTGCGGAGGAAGATATTGACAGTTTTGCAGCCAAGAATTGGGGTCGATCTAAAATTCTCTAATATTATTTTGATAGCATTGCAGTGTTAATGATTCTAAATCTCTAAAATCCAACCCCCATTTTTCCTTGAACTTCCCCATTTTAGACCAACTTATCCATGGAATTTTGCTCTATTTTCTTGATATCCCCACCAAAATTTGGTGATTAGAGAAGTAATTTCTAAGCATAACTTCTTTGGCAACCGAAATAGTGTCATAGGAAATATAGGCAAAACTTGAAGAATTGCCTTTATTAAGACTTCTTTTTTAGCTTGTGTCAAAATTTATTTTTTCCAGTTTTGAACCTTAACCTATATCTCTTCCTTTAAATATCTAGAAGGCTTATACTTGGATCTACCAATCATTGGTGGAAGTCCTAGGTATCTCTCATAGAACCCACATTCTCTAATCCTTGCTTGTTGTGTAATATGTTGTCTCACAAAAGTTAGGGTAATAGAACTGAAACATATCTTAGTTTTTTGTTTATTCATCAGTTGCCCAGATGCTCTTTCATACTTAAAAAGAAGTGCTTGAATATGATATCATTCATTCAATGAAGCACGACAAAAAATAATACAATCATCAACAAAAAAGAGATTAATTCTAATTCCACCTTTTGATACAGCCATTCCCTTTACTATTCCCCTTCTTCAGCATTTTGTAATATAGCTGAAAAACCTTCATCACACAATAAAAAGAGGTAAGAGGAAATAGGATCCCCTTGTCTTATACATCTTGATGGTTCAATCACATTATCAAGCTATCCATTCACTAAGACAGTATTTAACAATAGTAATACATTGCATAACTAGTTTAATCCATGTCTCAGCAAACCCCAGCCTTCTTAATATAGCTTCCACATATCTCTATTCAGTTCTATCATATGTTTTGGCCATACCTAATTTCAATACCATACTTACTACTTTTTCTATTTGTCTAGTTTTCATGGTATGTAATGTTTCATATGCTATCAATACATTATCTGTAAGTAAACGCTCAGATATAAAAGCCAGTGTTTTAAATATGGCTGGTACGGCTGGAATTTTCCGTACCAGCCCGCCGGCCAGTACAAAAAAGTTGATATTTCGTTTCGGCCGATTTTTCGGCCGTACCCGTACCAGATTTCGGCCTTTCAGGTTTTTTTTTTACTATGTTTTAACCTCAATTTAGACTAAATTAATTACATATATATATTTATATATAATTTATTTATATATTAACTATTATTTTGAAATATAATTTATAATTGTATTTATATATATAATTTATTTATATATAAATTATTCCGAAACGGTACCGGTATCGAAATATTTCGTTTCAGTAACTTGACCGGTACCGGTACGGTATTCAAAACATTGATAAAAGCACTCTGATTGCTCGATATCACTTTATCAAGTATGTATTTCAACCTATTTGCTAAAACTTTAGACATCAATTTGTACAAAACATTATATAGACTAATTGGCCGATATTCAATGACAAGAAGAGGACAATTAACCTTAGGTATTAGAGCAATATAAGTATGATTCAATTTAGGATCTAAAGGACTTCCATTGAGGAAACTCAAAACAGCCTTACATACCTCTTCTCCTACAATGCTCCAATACTTTTGAAAGAAATGTGCCATAAATCCATCAATTGATTTAAATGGTTCCATCTCTTGCAATGTTTTATAAACTTCCTCTTTTGTAAACTCTTTTGTTAAATCTACATTCATATCATTTGTGACCCTTGGTATAAGCTCTGAAAAACAGCTGCTATTTATTCTTGTGATGGGGTGGAAGATGTAAAAAGTTCCTCAAAGTATCCTTGAACAGCTGCTTGGAGATCTTCTGGTTCACTATATAATCGGCCTCTAGTATCTCTAACTTGTGTAATCATATTTATTTTTCTATCATTGGCTGGCACAGGCATGAAAGTATTTAATATTCATGTCTCCATGCTGAAGCCAATTTAATTTAGCTCTCTATTTTTATTTGATGTTTTATTTTTCCAGCAGCAAGCTAATTTCAATTTGAAGCTTCTTTATATTTTCTACATTATGGTCACTTTCTTGTTGCTGTAACCCCTGAAGTTCAATCATTTTCTCATTAAGTAGCCCGCCTTCTTCTCTAGTCTTTATTGCATTCCAATTGGTCAAATATTGTCTACATACAAGCAATTTATTTTGCACATTTTGATTAAGGTCTTCTATTATTGTTGCAGCTGTCCAAACATCATGTATAACTTGACTCCCTTCTTGGTCTAATGTCCATTTAGCTTCAAGTCTAAACATTTTAGAAGAGGAAATATTTTAAATGCAAAGCTTGGAAATTGTCCATCTTATATATGGAGAAGCTTGTTGTCGAGCATAGACTTACTCAAATCAGGTTTAATTTGGACTATAGGTAGAGGAGACCAAATTCAAATAAAAAAAGATAAATGGCTACCTACTCCTAGTTCCTATAAGGTGCAATCAAATGTTTGGAATTTAAATGCTAAGCTCAAAGTAAGGGATCTCATTCAACTAGAGACAAAGGAATGGAATACCTCTTTGATAGTTAACAATTTTTGCTAGGAGGAAGTTGAAACCATTTTGAGTATCCCTTTGAGTAGAAAACCTATAGAAGATAAACAAAGTTGGTTGTTTACTAAAAATGGTATATTCATTGTTAAAAGTGCATATCATTTAGAACAAACAAGAAAAATAGTTGGTCAAGGAGAATCATCAAGTTTCGCTAATATAGATGCAAATAGATGGAAGCAGATCTAGAATTTGCTAGTAGAATGTAAAGTCAAGTTTTTTCTATGGAAGTTGGGGTAAGATATATTACCTACTAAGGCTAACTTGGCAAAAAAGATCATAGAAATGGATAGAAAATGCTCGATGTGTGGATGGGAAAAGGAGACAATTACACATGTAATATGGACATGTACAGCAACATCAGATGTGTGGGCAGAACATCATAGTCATGTGAAAAAATTGAATAGTTAAATAGTAAATTTTCAGCAACTCTGGGATTGGTTAATTGAAAAGCTGGATATAACAAATATAGCTTCGGTATTATGTGCAGAGCTAATTGGGATGTGACCATAATCAAGCATACAAGAACTTTAGGTATGAGGATTATTATTAGAGATTCTGAAAGAGAGAGTATGGCAGTTTTATGTTCCACCCACAATCATTTGGTCCCATCAAATGTAGCTGAAGTTTTGACTTTAAGGAAAACTTGCAAGTTTTGTCATGATTTGGAAATGTCACATATCATATTTGAAGAAGATTGTCGAGAAGTGGTTAAGGCCATCTGCAGTAAAAGTGAAGATTATACTAGTTGTTGAGATGTGTCTTGAATTATTTGAAAGCACATAAGTATGTTCGTCGCTCAACTCTTGCTCGAGCTACAGCTCAAGCGAGACTCAACCCGTAACTTCGCTTGACCCTCGCTCGACGTTCAAGTTGAGCGAGATTTGACTTATAAGTAGCATCGCATTCATTTGAACGTAGTAGCTATGAGGAGCTCCTTTCTTCTGTTTTGGTTTAGATTTTGAGAGCTATTTGTAAAGGAAAAAAATGTTGAGTTTGTGAGATAGAGTTTTGCAACTTGTAAGTGGGATTGAATGTTCTAGTGTAAGAATTTTGTAATTCAATCTATGTCCATCTCTATTGTTATAGTAGATTCATTGAGACTGACCCAACAGTAGACTTAGATTTGTGTTAAACTGAATCACTTTAAATTTCGGTGTTTCTTAGTGTTCTATGTGATTGTCTTATTTTTTTTATTATATTTTCGCTACGTTCACTTCATATTTACTGTTTGCTGACCGGCCCATTACCAACACTAGTTTTAGTAGAATTATTGATGATATAAAAAGCATGATATCTCAGCATCTTCATTAGCAGGTCAGGTTTATATAGAGGGAAGTTAATATCATAGCACAAGTTAGCATTTTCTTATTCTCATGATATTGTTTGGATTGAAGATGTGCCTACACAGATTGAAGAGAGTGTATAAGCTGAACAGGTTGTAATGACTCAAACAAGTCAAATTTGATTATCAATTAAATTAATTGTTGCTTTTTCAAAAAAAAAAACTGGTCATGGTGAGAACTTTGGAACAGAAAAGAGAGGAAGGCATATAAAAGTATATGATAGATCTCCTGGATTGTGGTCCAAAGATAGTCAAAGAATAGCAGTGACATCTGTCAGACTGATCAATCCAAAATTTTCCTTTTTTTTTTCTCGATAAGTTCGGTGGGTACGAATCCCACACTAAACTCCAAGACCGAGTTTCTTTGTTTGTATGTCAATCCGACATTTTATTAGTTTAACCCAAAAATAGTTGGGTTTTCAGGCTATGCCTGGACACGAGCCACGGCAAACTTGTCAGGATTTTGTTTGGTGTGTTGATGGGTTTTACGCCTAGTCAATCGCTGCTACTGCAGTACACACGCCTAGTCAATCGCTGTTGATGGGTTTTACACACTCCCCCTCTCTCTCGACATTCGATAATAGGAAAATGCGGGAATCGGTCAGTTCAATCTCTATTAAAAATAATTTATCGATAAAAATATAATAAAAAAATTTTAAAAATACAATAAAAATTATAAAAATAAAATAAAATTTTAAAAATAAAAAATAAAATAAAATAAAATAAAAAACATAAGAAAAAAATAAAATAAAGATGATTGTAAAGAGTATTCGATCTCAGCCCATACAGAGTCGGTATCGACGGCGGTGGGCGACATCGCCCATACCATCGTGACTGCTGGCCTCCGGTAACTTTTGATGTGCCCCACGCAACTTTAAATCCGTTTCGAGTCACAATGGTATGGACGGTATTGTCCACCACCATCGACATCCGTTTTTCAAGAAAATTGGACAAACCGAGTCCCAAAATTTTCCTAATGAATAAGAGTTGTGCTGGGAGAAGCCGAGTAGTCCCTCACAGCTATAATAATGCCAAGCTTCTTTCTCTCTCTCTCGTCCCGAACTACGAATTGAATTTAATTATTTTTTTTAATAGAAATGATGCTTCATTAAAAACGGAGGCATAAAACCTCAAACCCGATTACTTATTCTATTTTAAGTTGAATTGTATCATCTTTATTGATTAGCTTAGTAGATTTTATAATTGCATAGTTATTATATATTTTAACAAGTATATAATCCCCTAGACCGCACCTATATAAATAATTTAGAGATGCATATTCTCATCTTATCATAAAATATTATATAATTAATATAATATTTTATATTATATTATATAAATAGAAAATCATTTTTATTATGAGAATATGCATCTTTAAATATAAATTTAGTTTATATATAATGCAAAATTTACTATATCTATCATTATTTAAAATTGAATGAAGAAATCTATTAATAAGCATCACTATCAATGTCGTCTAAATTTTGACGGGCAATCAATATTGTCCATTTTTTTTCTAATCTTGCCTATTCATTTTTATAATAAATGATATTTATAATCTTAAAAAAACATAATGTTACGTAATTGTTTTTAAAAATATGAATAAATATGATATTTATTTTAAATAATTAATTTTTTAATAATAAATCAATTTTTTTCCAGAAAGAGAGAACTGTGATTGTACAATTTATCATGGTATATAACATTATTACTTTAATTATAACATAATAGGAGGTATTACAATGTCTGTTGCAGCTTACTGTAAGGTTAAATTCTTTTTTTTATTATTTTATTTTTGTTTTGTATTAATTCAAAATATTTTTAAAAAATAAAAAAATTATCAACACATTAATAATTGTTTTCTTAATTATCAAATAAAAAAACTTAAAACACATGAGATATCAAAAATAAGTATCAAATAGATGGACAAACTAGTATTTTTTAATATAATATAATACGTACAAAATAATATTTATTAGTTTTTTCATTCGATTTAATGTGTTGGAATTTAAAAAGAACATTATTGTAAAAGGGTAATGACCCGAATCGATGTGGCTCCACTTTATTCAGTGTACTGTTATAGAGTGTAGGTAGGTGGGTGAATTTACGGAAAACAAGACAAAAAATAAAGCAGACAAAAAATAAAGCTTACTCTAGCTGGCCTCGATAAATCCCCCGACGTGTTGGCAAAGTCAGGCCATCGATGATCATCAGGTGCGTTTATGTTGTGCATCTATCAATATTTTGAATTCTATTTCTTTGATTTAAATAAAATATTTTAATTTTAGTATATTATGATATACTGTTTTGAGATTAATTATATATTATATATAAATATTTACATATATATATAAATTAACAATTAATAAAATATATATATATATATAAGTATGTATTATGTATATATATGTGTATATATTAGAAGAATTAAAGATTTATAAAATGAATATAGATTAAAAAAATATAAAATTGAGTTGAAAGATAAAAACAAATAAAAGAATAGATAAAATATTAAAGAATAATGATATTTAAAAAAATAGAGGGGATATATTTGAAGATACAAAAAATTAAAAGTATATAAATATATTTTATATTCTAGAATTAATTAAATGTCATATGAATTTAAAATTTTAAAAAATATCATTCAAATATGAAAAAATTATAAAAATAGTCCAAAACATAATAGAGATCAAAATAGCCGAAATTTGGATTGAAAAGACTTGAATTTGATCGGAATGATCAGAACGGGATGAAATTTGAAGCGAAATAGAACAATGGGATATAATGCACCGGATACTATACCTGAACAAAACAAAATTCAAAACTATATCATCAATACACATGAGCATTTATTTATATTATCATCCGTCAGAAAATAGTAAAACTAAAAAAGAAATTTGTATCAATTTCAAAACTCAAGCAAGGACAAATAACTCAACGAGGACAGATGACTCTTTAATTTATATAGACATTAATATTAGATAAATAATATTTGAAAAAATATTTGTTGCAGCCAGGCTACAACGCCACTGAAGGAAAAGAAAAGAAAAAACAAATGCATGTAGTGTGCCAGTATGTTGCTGCAACCAAGCATGCCTCATAATATTTATATCTATAGAGCAGGTAAATATGTACATCTATTTTATAAAAAATAATTTGTTAATAATAAGATTTACCCTTTTTGTAAAAAATATATATATAATATTACAAAATTTAACTATATATAACATTATTCTTAATATTATTAATGATACTTGTTAATGTTGAGTTTCACTGGCCTAGGCACTACCATATCGTAAGTTTCACGTCGTCTTTCTTGTGTGCACCAAGGTAAAGATGGTGGTTTTGGAAGTTGAGGGTCTTCCAATACCAAAGTTAGAACATAAAAAAATGACAAAGTTGTAGGAAAACTAACTTACTTTCCTTTGGTATTGTATTAATCTTAAATAGAAATTACAGGTGTGAGTAACGGTTATGTACAGCTAACATCATGGCTGTCTATTGTGCTATACATGGAAATATAATCACTGCCTATTATGCTATACATGGAAAATAAGATCGTATACAAAACAGAGTAAGGAATTAAATATGTGAGGAAGTCATGGAAAGAGAATCATGGTTGACAGATCGTATCTCTTCATCCCCCCTCAAGCTCAAGGCGGTATTGGACTGATGAAAAGCTTGCTTCTATTCGGTAGAAACTTGGCAGCACACAATGGTTTTGTAAATATATCGGCTATTTGATCTGGACCAGAGATATGTTGCAGAGAAAGAATACCACGAGCAACTTGTTCCCGAACAAAATGAACATCGATTTCGATATGTTTCGTGCGATGATGAAAAACGGGATTCTTGGCCATATTGATAGCACTGATGTTGTCACAATATAATGTGGGAGTAGGAATTAAATAGTCAATGCTTTTCAGAAGATGCATAAACCACATAAGTTCAGCTGTGGTGGAGGCCAAAGCTCGATATTCGGCTTCCGCTGTGGAACGAGACACAGTAGCTTGCTTTTTAGCTCCCCAGAATAACAAGTTATCACCCATATAGATAGCAAACCCAGTTGTAGAACGTCTATCATCCCTGGATCCGGCCCAGTCCGCATCACAAAAACCACGCAGGGCAATGACTGGAGCTTGTACAAAATTAAGGCCAATATTAAGAGTACCTTTGAGGTACCGAAAGATATGCTTAACGGCAATGAGATGAGTGTCTCGAGGATTTTGCATGAACTGACAAATATTGTTGACCGCATAGGAAATATCAGGGCGTGTCAAGGTGATATATTGTAGTGAACCAACAAGGCACCGATAATAGCTTGGATCAACTAGGGGGACTCCCTTATTAGCAGTCAACGACGTACCAGAGGCCATAGGAGTGGAGACTGGTTTCGCACCATCCATACCAAATTTCTGAAGTAGAGAAAGTAGATAGCGAGTCTGAGTGACAGTGATGGTCGACTCATCTCGTGTAATTTGTAGGCCTAAAAAGAAATGGACATCGCCAAGATCCTTCATGTGAAAAGCAGTAGAGAGATGAGAAATAAAGCTGCTGATTTTTGAAAGAGAGCTCCCTGTTATAAGTATGTCATCGACATAAATTAAGAGCACAATTATATCTGATCCTTGACGTCGAGAAAACAAGGATTGATCATAGGGACATCGATGGAAACCCATTTGCTGAAGATAATTACTGAACTTCATATACCAAGCTCTTGGAGCCTGTTTTAAACCGTATAAAGCTTTATGCAGTTGGCAAACATGATGAGGATGAGATGAGTCTTCAAAACCAGGTGGTTGAGATAAATATACACGCTCTTGTAAATCACCATGAAGAAAAGCGTTGCTTACATCAAGTTGTTTAATTGACCATCCTTGAGACAAACCAAGGGTGAGGATCAATCGGATGGTACCATGATTAACCACTGGACTAAATGTTTCATCATAGTCCAAGCCAGGAAGTTGTGTGAAACCACGGGCCGCGAGTCGAGCTTTATACCGTTCAATTGAGCCATCAGATCGTGTTTTAATTTTAAACACCCATTTGCTGCTAACCAAGTTCATGTCTGGTCTTCGAGGCACCAAAGTCCACGTGTTGTTGCTATGAAGAGCATTAATTTCAGCTTGCATGGCTTGCTGCCACTTTGGATCAGTGAGAGCATGCTTATATGTTCGAGGCTCTTGTGGTTGGTTTGCAAGATCTGCAAGAAAACATGCAGGTACTGGATGTCTTGAAGAGAGGAAAACCTTAGGCTTTAATGAACCTGTTTGAGCCCGTGTGATCATGTGATGAGTGCGACGTGGAGCAGCTTGTGAGATGTCCTCAATTGTTGGAGAAGGCAATTCGGAAGCATCCTGAAGAATAGTGTGAGTAGGAAGCTCCTGGCATGATGCGGACTGAGGCATTGAGGCAGAGTGTTGGGCAAAAGGAGATGACGGATGCTCATGGGCAACACGAGTGGCAGCTGCGGGTAAAGAATCCGATGGAAGAGATTGCAAAGCAGCAATTTGAAGAGGCCTGGGAAGAGCACGAACTTTGAAGGCATGAAAATCAGTTTTAGTGGACCCCTGTGTAGACTTAAATGGGAATGTGAATTCATCAAATCTTACATGTCGAGATATATATATGCGACCTGTTTGCATGTCTAAACATTGATACCCTTTGTGATGTGGAGAGTAGCCCAGAAACACACAACGGATGGATTTATAGTCCAGTTTGGACCTTCCAAAAGGAGTAAGTAATGGGTAACATGCACACCCAAAGACTCGTAAAAGAGTATAGGATGGTGGTGATCCAAAAACAAGTTCATAAGGAGACTTGTTAGCCAGAATAGAAGTTGGAAGCCGATTGATAAGAAATACTGCAGTGGTAAATGCAGCTGTCCAAAATCGTGGCGGAATGGAGGCATGTGCCATTAACGTTAAACTAGTGTCCACAATATGCCGATGCCGACGTTCGGCCAACCCATTTTGCTCTGGTGTCCCAGGGCATGATAATCTGTGAATAATGCCATGGGCTACAAAATAATCTTGTAAACTTTGGTTAACATATTCGCCACCACCATCACTTTGAATTATTTTTACATGAGTATTGAACTGGTTAACCATTCGCTGAAGAAATGCAGGAAATATAGTGGCAACATCGGATTTACGAGCAATAGGAAAGTGCCATATATATCGAGAATATTCATCGACAATGATTAAATAAAATCGAAACCCATCATAGGAGGGGATTGTAGCAGGTCCCCACACATCGGTGTGAAGAGTATGTAAGAAGGTAGTAGCATAGGTCTCTCGAGAGCTAAATGGTAGTTTGGTTGATTTACCCAAAACACAACTTTCACAAAATGCAACATTTTTATTCAGAAATGGTAAAGATAAAAGTTGAAGAATTCTAGCTTGAGGGTGTCCAAGCCGAGCATGCCACAAGTTGCTAGGTACTTTAGTTGAGAGTAGACCAACTGGAGAATTTGAATGTTGTCGGAACTGGATTGGATACAAGCCATCAACCATTGAGCCCTTAAGTAGCACCTGCTTCGTCCTTATGTCCTTAAGAAGAAAGCCCCAAGGATAAAATATAAAATAACAGTTATGTTCCCTTGTAAGTTGAGAGACAAATAGCAATTTCTTTTTAATATCAGGAACAATAAGAACATGATTGAGCTTGATATTAGTAGCAGGTAGTGAGACGTGTCCAATACCAGATATGGGTAAACCATTTCCATTGCCAACCATAACAGAATCATTTCCAAGATAAGAATGAATACCTTGTACTTCACTGGTATTAGATGTCATATTTTGATTTGCACCAGTGTCGGGGTACCAGGTGTCCTCTGGAGTATCGGCAACTTGGAGTGCAGCAAAAGCTTTGAATTGTTCTGCTTCCTCATCTGAGGCAAAGCATCCATCTGCTTTATGATTGGGGCCTCCACATCGAAAGCAAGTTATGCCCCCTCGTCCACGAGCAGAGCCACGTCCACCACGATTTGTGAATGTTTGAGAACGAGTTCCAGAATTACCTCTAGTTGAGCGTGAAAAACGAGCATCTTTTTGTTGGGATTGAGAAGTAGTTTGGTTGGGTGGAATATTACGACCACGAGAACCGTGAGCTCCACGAGACTTTGTATTGGTTTTGCCACGGTTTGTGTAAAATGCAACATTAGGAGAAGTCACTCGTGCTGCTTGAAGACGAATTTCGAAATCACGTAATTTGCCGATGACCCCTTCAAGAGGTGGAAAAATATCCCGAGCATTTAAAGCTGCTACTATAGGATCAAACTCAGATCCTAAGCCTCGAAGAATACATATGATGAACTCATCGTCATCCATTGGCTTACCGGCACCTCGAAGAGACAAAGCTAGAGATTTAGCCTTGTGCAGGTAATCCTCTAAAGAAGAACTGCCTTTGTTGAGCGACTGCAACTCGCCCTTCATCTGTTGAAGACGATCCCGAGTATGACTACCATAAAGAGTCTCCAAAACATGCCAAGCATCATGAGAGGATTCACTATTGATGACTTGGGACAGGGGACCGTCGGACAGGGAGCTATTGATCCATCCAAGGATCAATTGATCAGTGCGTAGCCACATAGCTGCCGCTGGGTTGGTTCGAGACACACCATCTTCACCGATGATGGTTTGCGACGGGCAAGGAACCTGATTTTGCACATAGCCGAGAAGACCATTGCCACGCAGAATGGGAATGACTTGGGCTGTAATAGCCCAAATTTTTCTAAGGTAAATTATTTGTGAATATTATTTTAAGGAGATTTATATGATGCATTTATTTATTAGGAAATTAGAGTGGGAGATTTAAGTGAGAAATGTGAGATTACACTTAGTATTGGGAATTATGCATTTTCGGATTAATCTGTCGAGTTTTAGAAAAACGGGCATAATTTATTCATATGGGGTCCAAATGAGGTGATTCCAATTGGTATAGAACCCTAAGAGATATATCTACAACTTTTATGTTTGAAGTTTCCTGAGATTCGGAGGGAATCAATAAATTATTTGGGAATCAAGTAAGCAGCTTTGGGATGGGCTTAAATGGAACCCGAATTGGATAATTGAACTAGATTGGGGCATGTAACTAATTAGGCAACTGGTTTTAAGATTCTCTGGAATTAGGACATGTGTAGGGATATTTAGGAATGGAAGGAAAGTTGATTTGGAAGTCAATTGAATGGTTAGTGTAATGGGAACTCAAGGGGAGCCAAAATCTGGTTGATAGGTGACTAAGTGGATCAAATTTGGCTCTACCTTAACTAAACTATGAAGTGACCTTCTAGAACTTGTTGAGGGGAGACCTAAGGGAGTTGGGAAGGAACCAAATGGGTAGGAAAATCTGGAAGGGGGCGTGTGACACAAGGAGAGAGCTGGAGATGGGAGATGCATGCATGGTTAGGTGAAATGCCACCTCACCTCTTATCCCTTTAGCTTGCTTCTCAGCCATGGATCAAAATGGGCAGCCAAACCACCTCAAATGTGAGCCCTTGGATGACTAATCCAGCTGCAAAGCCTAGGATTTGGGAGGCTTAATCCTCATCATTAGATTTCCTTAGATGGACACCTCATCACATGCAAATCTGCCAACTAGTGCACCTTAGGTGCATTTCCTTTTCTCTCCCTCATGTTGGTCGACCACCACCCTATAAATAGAGCCTTGAAAGCTTTCTAAGCTCCTTTAGAAGGAGAGAACACTTGCCCTTTTGAAGCCATACCAGAAAACCCTCCCCAAACCCTCAAAGTGATCACTTGTGAGCTAAGTGAGTGTGTGTGGGAGAAAACTTGTAAGAAGTTGGTTGGATCAATTCTCTTGAGCTTGGAAGAAATTGTAAGTCCATATTCTAGCTTAAGTTAAGCATGGAACTGGTTTATTGGCATGATTGAGCTATGTTTAATAGTAGTGAACACTTAAGAACATGATTGAGTGGCAATGTGACATATGAGTAGGGTTGATTGTATTTGTCTTGTTAATATGTTCAATAAAATTGTGGAAACTTAGATTTAAGCTTTTAAGAAGATAAATAGGGTGTATGGAAAGAATTAGCATGTTTTAAGTAGAAAAACCCTTAGAGCCGTGAGTTCGCTCGACCCTCGCTCGACATGTGAGTCGAGCGAAGGCAAAATCTGAACCCTCGCTCGACTGTCGCTCGATACCCCACTCGAGCGAGTCTCAACCCGAGACTTCGCTTGATACTCGCTCGACAAGCCGCTCGAGCGAGATGCCCTGTTTTGCTTAGACTTAGGGTTTTCTTAGAATAGAGTTGGGGGTTTCAAATGAGAAGGGTTATAAGTGAAATAACTCATGTGTATAAGAGAAGAATATAAAGAAAGAAAATAATATTTAAAAGATTAAGTTAGTCACGTCATGACGGGGACGGCGATACGTAACGCCCGTATGACTGACGTGCCGGCAGGGACGGCGATACGTAACGCCTGTCGTGACATAAGAATATGTGATCTCTACGGGGACGGCGAGACGTAACGCCCGTGTGATTGATCCTCACGGGGACGGCGAGACGTAACGCCCGTGAAATTGATCTGAATAGCGGGGACGGCGAGACGTAACGCCCGCAGTATTATGTGTATATGTTTTGTGTCATAATGGGGACGGCGAGACGTAACGCCCGGATGATTGATGAGTGTATGTGATGGGGACGGCGATACGTAACGCCCATCAGTAATAAGAAAGAATAAAAATCTTAAGGGAAAACGGTATAATTTAATATAAGATCATGGGTGAGTTAAGAAAAGTATCAGTTAGACAGTGGTCTTGTGAGGGGTATGTTAGGGTAATTTCCCTTATCAGTTGTGGTAATAACTTTATGGTTATTTTCCCTGTTTCCTTTAAGCTGTTTATGTACTTACTGAGATTTCATTCGAAATCTCACTCTTTTGTGGCTCCATATATTTTGTGCATATCAATTTTATACAGGATTCGATGACCAGCAGGGGGACAGCCCCGATGAGGCAGGAGACTTCGGGGAGTCCTGAGGGACTTTCCGATTACAGTCCCTTTTTGGATATTTCTTTTGTTTCCTTCGGACCTCCTATCAGACCTACCGAAGTTCGGAGTTTTGACGCCTCCACTTTTGCTGAAGAGAGGCGACGTACCGGATGCTGTATAACCTTAGGAGTAGATGGCTCATTGTCCATGTGTGGGGTTTGTGTGACTCCACAGGGACAACAGCTCCAGCGAGACTTTAGTATTAGTATGGATAGGTTTCGCTATGGGAGAGAATACCCCGAGGTTAAGAGGGAGAAAGAGTGAGGTGAAGGAAAGTTCTTTTGGGATGAATGTAAAATATTTTTGCTACAGTTTGGGTCTTGTATATGTATAAAGTACAATGTTAAGTTTTAATGAATGTTGTATATATATTTCCGTGTGATCTTTAGAAAGTTTTATATTTAAAACCTGATCCGCTGCGAATTTAGTGTGTTATGCTTTTTAGTCTTGTTAAGTACGAGGGTGAGTAGCCAAGTGTTGCTCATCCAAACACCTTAATTTACGTTAAATCCCAGACGTAAGTTGGGGGCGTCACATGGGCTTTCCACAAAAGATAATTGGTAGAAGCTAGCTTAATGGAGATATCAGGTAAATGAGGAGAAGATGGTGAAAATTCAAGAGAAGAAGGATTGGACACAGGTGGGATCGAAGAGGTAGAAGACTCCATCGTTGGTGATACCTCTAGGGTCTCTGATACCATGTAGGAAAACTAACTTACTTTCCTTTGGTATTGTATTAATCTTAAATAGAAATTACAGGTGTGAGTAACGGTTATGTACAGCTAACATCATGGCTGTCTATTGTGCTATACATGGAAATATAATCACTGCCTATTATGCTATACATGGAAAATAAGATCGTATACAAAACAGAGTAAGGAATTAAATATGTGAGGAAGTCATGGAGAGAGAATCATGGTTGACAGATCGTATCTCTTCAAAAGTACCTTAAAGGAAAATAGATACATAGGAGATTGGATGAGCACCTGAGAGGTGCGGGTGCTTATTTATACTTGCGAAAGGATCTCTTGACAAGGGAATCGGAAGTGTTACCTACAGGCTCCAAGTCGATCTTTCTTTTTGTCAGTTTGCTGTTAGTTGACAAACCCTTTCATTATTTTGTGTCATGCCTTCTTGATTAAGCATTAAATATGGCGTGGCTTTCTCTAACATGGACCATAGCCATGCCACTCGGGGTTGTTGGCACTTGAGTGTTTAGGCGGTCTTGCGCAGATTAGTTCTATGTTATTGTTGATTTTCATGCGTTACGTCTGCTCCCAACAGGCCCCTCGAGTCGGCCTTCGGATAGTGGCCTGGTCTACCGATAGTCTTCGGCTGATCAGATTAGGCTTGGAAGGCTTAAGATTTATCCGACACAATGCCAAAGCACTGTGTTCAGGCATTAAAAACTGCATAAATTCTTGTACCATTTTCTTTCATCGCCCAGCTTCTATTACTGCGTTTAATTCACACCTATCAATGCAAGCTGATCACCAATCTCATATTCAAATGTTTTTAGTTTTACTAATTGTAATAAATCCACCAATAATTTTTTTATTTTAAAAGAAAAGGTAATAAGATGGTCAACAATATCTCAGCTCTCTCTCTCTCTCTCTCTCACACACACACATATATGGGTGACGCTCGGGTGCGGTCGGATTGCATCCCAACAATTTGCAGTCCACCCCCAAAATTCCTATAATTGTTATAAAAATACAATAAAAAATATTAAAATATATAATAAAAAATATAAATAAAATAAATAAAAATTAAAAATACAATAAAATAATAAAATGAAGAAAACATAATAAAAAACACAATAAAAAATTAAATGAAGATGAATTTTTAAGGAATTTCAGCCTCAGCCCAGCTCTCGCCACCGTCGGTGGCGGGGGGCGACACTGTCTATCCCATCGGAACCGAAGGGAGCCGGCGACCCCACCTCTGCGACGGTGAGCCCCGGCGACTTCCGGTGTACCCCGATAGCCTTAAATCTGAAAATGGATCTGTAGGGTCGCCGACTCCCTCCGGTCCTTATGGAATGGGCGATGTCGTCCACCGCCGTCAAGGATAGCGGGAGCTGCAATAGGGGTATCGGTCGGACCGAACTCTAGAATATTCCCCTCTCTCTCTATATGTGTGTGCGTGCGCGCGCATGATGAAAAGTTATGTGCTGAGATCAAAGGGCCCATGAACAACCCTTCCAACTTTTAGAAGCGAAATTCCTAGGAAGATCGGTGGAACCTACAAAAGGATTGAGGCCGACTTTGCACAGACTATTGGATGCTTAAATGATTGATCGAAATGGTGGTGCTCAGATTTTTTTTCTTCTCAATGTTGGCTGGCTACCTTCTGCCACACACACGTTAGATGTTACCTAGCCTGGTACGTTGAAACTTTTGGACATGCATATGTATCATATATACATACGTTTGCCATATACTATTTTCATGGCTATAATGGAAGACCACCAACTCTTCTACTAATGAATCTGTCTATCTTAAAAGCCAATTTCGTGATCAAGTGCAACAAAAAGATCATGGTCGTAGACTTCAAGTCCAAGTATAATGATTTCCAGAATGATGGATGGAAACCACTCATCTTTTTATTTAGAAAATAAAAAGTACATATTTATTAACATGACCAAAATTAGGATTTGATATTTGAGAGACAATTGACAAGTATAAGTAATATCTATTTTTTTTATATGTGATTATATATAAAAACAATAATCATACATCATAAAATTATATACAGAAAATATATATTTATAAATTATCTTATAAGATAATTTTTTTTAAGATTTTCGTAGTTTGCTAGAAATAATTACAAAAAAAAAAAACTAAAATATGAACTTAGGGTTTCTCATTCAAATTAAGCTCGATGATGATCTTTTATGAAATAAAATTAATCTATTATTATATCAAAAGTGAAATTTTTAGTAATTTTTCTCTCAATATAAACTAGCAAATGATTTGTAAGAAATTCATCTTCCATTCAAATACACAATCTAGTTTTTATAAATTTTATGATAGAAAATGTTCACTCAATAGTAGCAATAGAAACAGGAAGAATTAATTAATACTATATGAATTAACCTGCCAATCAAATAATAAATCTTTGATTTTTCTAAAATTGCTAATTTTTTTGCATAGCTCAGATAAGTAAACATATCTTAAAAATTTAGATATGTTAATACATCAAGCTAGAGTAAAATGTGAAAATTTTGGTGTCAGCCGTTAGATGAAGTAAAGAATTAGAGTGAAATTAGATAAGTATTGAGATTTAAAAGAACAATCTTAATAAAAGTTTTAAAAGCCTGAGTATTAGGGGGGCACTTTTATTTTTGGATAAATTGGAATGGCAATTTTGTTATATAAAAAAAACTATATATATTTATCTACTACATGAAATTTTAAAAAAACTTTAAGGGCTATAGCCCCCTAGCATAGGGGTAGTTTGCCCCTGTTTATAAGTCTTGATCTCGGTCGTTAACATGACATCAACACATTATTAATTAGGGATTTGTCATATTAATTAAATGGTATAAGAATTATTTAAATTTATTTTTTTCTTATGATATTACAAAATAAGGAAAATTTTGGTTGTAAGTAATTTTTTACATTAATATGTGCACCCATCTAATGTAATTAGTCAGAAATTCAAATTTTAAAATAAAAAATATAATTAGTTAATAGAAATGTATTAGTGTGCACATTAGTGCGTAAGATTATTTGTATGTAACATTATTCTAATAGTTAATGCATTTTTAAAAATATATATTTAATGCATTTTATTACATTAGACATCAGAGTAAAATGGTTGTAAATGTTTGGTCACAAATCATCATACAATATGTATGATCAAATTAAGAGTGTCAAATCATGTCAATGAGTCGTATTCGTGTCATATCAAGACATGTATATTATATTATATAGGTCAGCCGTAACCCGACCCGTTAAACTTATTGTGTCAAAACCTCAAATCCTAATACGACCCGTTAATATAACGTGCCGTATCATGTCAACTTATTGGGACTCATTAGTAAATATTACGAATTAAATTAACATGAAAAAATATGATACATTTTAACCTGTTTATATAAATGTGTTGAATATGCCCAAAATTAGTTCATTTGACTTAATTAAACTTAACATAATTTTATACAAATGTTAAAACCAGAATATTTATAAAAATTATAATAATAACTACAAGTATGAATTACATTTTAAACAATAAAAATATCGAAATTAAGATTCTAACAATTTTACTTTTAAATGTAATGGTATACTTATAATTTTAACTTTCTTAACGTATCATAACGGGTCAAAACAGGTTAACCTGTTATCAACCTGTTAAGTAATTATGTCATAATGGGTTAATCCGTTTTAACTCGAAAATCTATTAAGACTAAACATTAACCCACTATTATCGTATCGTGTTCGTATTAAGTTAATGAATCGTTTAATATATTGACACCCCTAGATTAGACATCTACAACCATTTAATTTTGATGTCTAATGTAGTTAAAATGCATTAAATACAAAGCACAACAAATCCTTTCATTATAAGTCCAAAAATGAAAGAAAAAAAATCTCCTTACGTATAGATAGCTCTATCCTAATATATTGATTAAAAGAGTACGTTTATAAAGTGATATATCTGTACTTAACCTTTCGCGTGGATTATTATTAATCACCCCAAATTTTTAAGGCGGCCCCTAGATCAAGATCATTATTGCACAAATAAAAGTTGGAACTCTTTAAATTACGTTGTATGTTCAATAAATGTGGACCATACGGATTGATGTGCGTCCTTAATTCTAGACCTGTGCATCCTTTTTGATCATGAAGCTGCTGGTCCACACTTGTAACGTGAATTTAAGGGGTAGAAAACAGCAATCCAACGGTCAAAACAGTGTTCCAAATTCAAGATAGTGATTATAAGACTCATCGCACGTCGCATGGCCCACAATCAGGTCCCACACAGCCCAATATTTTAGTAGTACGTTTCTGCCTCCGTGTGCCAACCCATGATCAATACAAATGGGTTGAATGCACGCTGAGAAAAAAGTACATATACATATAAATTATATATAAAGTGAAAATAAATATTTAAATTAATATAATTTGATGTGATAAATAAAATTATAAATTTATTTTTATTATATATATAATAAGTCTAATAAATTTCATAAAATTATATCTATTTATAAATTTATTTTGTATAATTTCTTTATATTTGTAACAGTCTTCATATATATTAATTACTACTTATCTTTTTCAACTTCTATACACTACTTTTTTTTTAATTTTTTAATTTATTTTAGTTTACTCTTCTCAAACTAATTGAATATTTCTTCTATTCATTACCCATATATCAAATATTTGATAAAAGTAAAAATTAAAACAAAAAGTAGTGTGTAGAGATTGTATAAATAATAAGAAGTTATTTAGTTTTTTGTATCAATAATGCGTATATACAGTTGTAAAATGAGTAAACATTTTGTAAATGCTTTGAAAAATAAGTCCACTACACATTTTTCATATGCATCACATATTTTATTAATTTTTTTAAAATAATTATATGATATTTGTATATTTCATAATTATAAATATTATTTATCTTTTTTTTATAATATATATTATATATATTTACCAGAGACCGAGGCGGTTTTAAACCTTTTTGTTGTGCGGCAGAGGGTCATGTAAACTCGATCAAGAAGTTAGGTGGGACTATTGAAGATCATGGCCTCATGTATGTCGGCTTGCATGCGAAAGAGGGCGCTCAAATGCGCAGATTTGCCTCTAACCAACATAGTCCATATATGGCATGCATGCACGCCGGCCGGCAATAGAGGCTTGGTTTTCAAGATGGATTGCTTGATCTTGCCTGCAGCCTCTATCATATATAGAGGCAGATGCATGTGTCTGCCTATGAGTGAGTGCGACTTTCATTTGGAGGATGCTACTTTTGACTCGTGACTTTAATACCAGGACTAGGAGGTAATTAATGATGGTGAAAATCTATGGTAGCCGGGCTTTTGGGTAGTAGAGAGCGTAGGGAGAAAGGGGTACACTCCCCATAATTAATGTTGTTTTTTTTTTTTTCTTCATTGTTGGTAAACAATAGCTAGCTAGGTACATTATGATCAAAAAGAAATTTAACATATTTTTAAGCGTACGTAGCAATTAGCATCGAATGTATAATCCAACGACTTGCTTATAAACCTCACGATGAAAACTTGAAATACTTTGAATAGTTAGAAATCATCTGATCACTGGGAAAACACTTTGAAATCAAAACTTGGATTGAGCGCCCTAAGGCATAAAGGAAAAACAGTAGTGGAGCTGGAGGATTTCTTTTGGTTAAATTCTGCTGACTTTTTGTCTAAATTAATCGCAATCAAACGCATGCTATCTTCTTTTTTCTAGTCTAATGCAGGTTAGTAGCTCGCGCGTGGTCCAAACGAAAAAGACCAAGCTGAAGATGGAGCGACCCATCGATCGACCCTCCAAGTCAATGATGATGATCTAAATTAAATCCATATGAATTCTGGTCTAAAAGATGAAACTAGCTATTATATATGAGAATTGCTATATATATAATATAATTATATAAAAATAAATTCACAAGCTGATAATTATTTAACTTTATCTAATTCATTATATTTATTTTAAAATAAAAATAATTTTTTATAATTTAATAAATTATATCAAATCACATCAATTTATAAAATTATGTTATGTAATTATGACAAGATTATTTTCTATTGTTATATAGTGTTCCATTCAACAAAGACCCCACCGACCTTAGCCTTTCCTAATCAGTGATGAATTATCTTTATCACAATTGTTAATATATACTTCCGTACTGCATGAGCGCCTAATTTCTTACTCTATAGCATGCAGCAGACCACGATTCTTTAAAGATCATTGGATGCTTTATATTTTGCGCAACACATGGGGAAGATCGGTGGGGTTGTACGTAGTCGCAGCCTTCATAAAATTTTAATATATCCATTATAAAAACGTTGATAAAGATGAAAAAAAGGTGAGTAGAGGCGACGGTGGCTCCAACCCATTAGAGTCTGTTCCTAACTATAATGATCATGATCCATTGATCATTGTACTCGTATGCCTCCACCCTGCCTTTCTCCTACGCCCCCCACTTACTCCCACTTTTCACAAACCTTTTTTCGTGTGAAAGAGAAACTTTGCAACTGTTGTGGGATTTTTTTTTTTCCCTGATCGATCATCTTTGGATGTTACTTTCTCTTCTTTTTTCACAAGATCGATATCCCTCCTTTCTTTCCTACTATTATTAATGATTAGTGGTGGTAGCTAGTCGATCTGATAGAATTGGGAAGATCCCAAAAGATCATTTAATTTGTTCCAAAATATTCGCTTTTAACATTAAAATGTGCATGGAGTTCTTACATTTGCCATTGTTTTTGTACCTAATATTCTATCTCATGTGTAAATTAGATATAGGTTTTTAAAGTATTTTAAATAACTGCCTGCCAATGTATGGTCCTAAAAATTTCTCGTGAATAATAGCCTTGGAATTTAAATGTTGATCATAGTCAAAAAGTCTGAATAAAGTGTGTTAGTAGGGTTAAATCAGAAAAGAAAAAAAAAGTCAAAAAGAGGCAAAAAAATCAATAGATAGACAAGTACTGATTGATGGATGGCTACTCTTGCGGTGGATTTTATGGCTTGGGGCATTTCTCGTTGATGATATGGCGAACTAATCATATAGAAGGCGCGCGGAATTTGGGTGCCAATGCATGCATGCAGCCTGAATCTGATGGCTAAAAACAATCTAGGAGCTACACTGAGTACTTCTGTCCCAAGTTTTTGGCATATACCGGCCAGAAAGTGTTTTTTTTTTTTTTTTTTAATTAAGAGTGAAAAATATAGTTATAGACAGTGATAAATAAACGAAAGAAGAGATCACGAGTGGTATTCATGATAATACCCATGCAAGAGAAGCAGAGTGTGTCTGGTATATATGCACAAGAACTTCAGTGCTACAAGTGGGAAAAAGCTAGCTATAATGGACCCTACCCCCGCCCAATTCACATTATCTTTCTTCATTTTTCAAGGAAATGAGCTGTTGTTCAAGCAAACAATTAGGAGAAAGACAAGAAACCCATGTCACATTGTCATGTCATGTACAAAATAAATATGAGACTAAATTATTGGTTAATAATTTGTATGACAATAATGCCATTTTTTCTTCAATATTAAAATGTGAAAATTTTGTTTTATGATATAAGATAGGAATTGAAGAAGAGAAGGGGAAAAAATAAAAAATAAAAATAGAGAGAGAGGCAATATTGGTGTGAAAACGAAAGCGTGATCATGGCTGATGGATGTGTCATCATCAACACTTTCCCCACTGGTCCTCAAATTGAGGGAAACTCAGGCAACAGATGGATTGGTACTTGAAAGCAGAAGGGAACTAATTGAATACAAAGGTACAGGCTCTCAATTATTAGTGAAGAGAGGGTAAAAAGATCTCCCTCGATCGATCGTGTTATATATATATATATATATATATATATATATATATATTATTTATAATTAGGGGATATAGAATAATATACATTCATTTCCCCATCAACATGCTTGTCTGTGCAGATGGGCTCTACATGAGCTGTATGCAAAAGCGTGGCTTCTCCTTATTGCAATTGAGGCCATTCATCATCACTCCACCATGCTCAGTACCCTCTCATCTCTCCCTCTCTCTCATATGATTGCTAATTGAATCCGATTAGCTTTTTTGTTTTCTAGGAAATATTTGTAGATGTGGGTCAACTATATATATATATATATATATATAACTTCCTTTGTCTGGTGGAAATTAATTAATTAAAATACAAAAAGGAAGGAATTTTCACTTTCCTGTTTTATGTCATGTAATATAATTAATTATATATTACCAAAATTTAAAGCTGCTTAGTAAATATTAGAGATAAAATTAAAAACATTAAATTAAGCTATTTTAAGAGACAAGAATCTATTGCCAGGGTCCATTTTGATGCTCTTAATAATATATATATATCCGCTCAATCTTGACAGCCTAATTATTTAAAAGTAACTACTACGGTTTAAACTCATAATGTCTCACAAAATTCAGTGTCAAATCAACTGAAAGAAAAACAAAAGCAGCATATATATTCAAACAACAACATTAAATTATAGCTGAGCATTATAATTATTAATATTGCTAGGAAATTAATTACTGCATGCACCACCACGACCAACAGCAATAACAACATTAATGGAGTCAAGGTTTTTTTCTTTGTTTTTGTTTGAGCACTGCAGAACTAGAGGGCGATCGACGAGAGTTATATGTCTTCATGATTAATTGATGACACCGTAACTTCCCATAACAAACGTATAATCAGACCAGATGGTGGATGTAATAATTTTCACCTGGGGATCAGCTTCGAGCTGCTAGGTGGAGGGCTGATCTTCTGATCATAGCTAGCTAGCTAAATTATTATATATTGAATTTAATTATAAGGTTGATTAAATTAGCCAATAATGATTGCTTGGTGGCCCAAATAAATTATAATTTTATGTATGTAGCTATAATATCACCAGAAATTAATTTGGTGCACAATTTTTCGTTTAACAGAGGAATCTTGGCATCCCCATATAGTAGACAGCTACCTAATCCGATCCTTTAGACCAGCTTGTGAATTCTAATTATATTCGATGAAGTTTCTCACGAAAAAACTAAAGTTCCAAATTTAAGGATTTGTAAACAGACAAGTCACTAAACCAATTGCATATTGATCAGAATATAAAAAATATGATGATCATCATGATCAGAACATCACTAGTCTCGTATTTGGACCTACTTGCATCTAGTCTTGTTGATCAACATCTTTAATAGAGGCCGCCGGAATATTTCAGTACTCATGATTCTTAATTAATTCTGGAATTAACTATCATAAGCGCCAATGATCATCATGAATTGCTCCGATCCATATACGTTATCACAGATTCACAAGCAACGTCCCAAATGACAGTCTGCTGAAAGCTGATTTCTTTCATTTTCAGCGTAAGCTAGCTCTGGCTTTAAGCATATATATATGTATACTTTGTAAACATTCTGCAAGCATGTGATACTATTCCGAGTATATTGATCAATCAGGGCTAGTTAGGCGCTGGTTGAAGGGGTTGGATAGATTCGATTGACTTTTTTTTTTTTTTTACAGTATATATCTAAGTTCATGTGAAGACAAGAACCCAAATAGCTCATGTTAACAGTACTATAATTATTAATCTAAAGTCAAAAGAAAATATTCACTGCTTCATTTTATATTTATGTACTATATATATATGTGTTGTTTTTTTTTTTTTTTTGTGGGGTTGGGGGGTAAGTTAATTTTTTAAGGTCAACGCTAAACATGCCATTGATCTTTTATAAGCGGAATCGATCGATACTGAAAGCCTTTATCTAGACACAGGAATAATTGCCTTGGACACAAAACAACCATTTGGGAAGGGACAGATTAACAACTTGAGACCATAATTACCTAAAAAAAATTGACCTAACAACTTCAGAAATGGCGCCCGTTTACCCACTTTGATATTACACGTTTGTGACTGCGTAGTAGTACTACAGAATAAACAAGATTAATGATTCATGAGTAGATAATTAAGCATATTAATGAAACGTCACCGAATCAAACTGATATATATATATATATATATATATATAGTCTAATATCCTAGCTAGCCATGCACGCCTAGATCTTTCAGCAATCTGTAGCCTAAAATCCAATAGTTTGTCCCATAATTTGCGGCTTTACAAATCCTTTTGGTGAGTCAACTGGAAGTCGTTAAGACGACAAAAAAAATTCTCACACATACTCTTATCATGTAATGAACGCAAGTGAACAGTCTTCGCGGTACTTAATTATATGTAGTTTCAAAAAACCCATGTTTTTTTAAGTCCAAATCAAACTAATTATTACGTTCAGATAAATAATCTTAGAGCATAAGCATTGGCTTCTTCAAAAACCAATGCATCTTCAAAATTTGAAGAAATGTAGATAAAATCATCTATACATTACAAGAAAAAAAATATTTATGATTTTTAATTACAACCGGAATGATAATTTATAATAACAACAATCTATAGTTACATGATTGCAATTAAAACATCATAAATACTTTTTTTTTTTTTTGGTAGTGATATTAGATTCATCAAAACACAAAAATTTGAACTTTAAGCTACAGTAAAATGATCTTCATCTTTAAATTTAAAGATGTACTATTCATCTTCAAAATGATTATTTTATTATAAAAACTAAAACCAAATAGGTAATTCAGTGTGGATTGTGATTAAAAACTGTTAGTCACATTTCGGCATGATATCCATCTGCACGATTATATATCGATTTTGAATAAAGCCAACTAAAGGATTTCGCTCTGCCATTTAGCTAGTGGCGGAATCAGAGATTTATTTAGGAGGCCAAGCAAAATCAACACAAAATATATAAAATATTTTTTATTCTATTCTATATATTTTTACATGCAGTATAGAACATGAATTTGATATTAAAATCTATAATAAAAATAAAATACATTTAATACAATTTATATCTGAAAAAAATATATAATATGCTAAGAACATATCATTATAATAAAAAAATATTAAAAATACGTTAGAAATCATCCAAATTCTTTTTTATTTTTTGTTTTAATCTATAATAAAAATATGTCATCATGTTATTATATCATTTTATTTTATATGAGATGTATTTTATTTTTATATTAGATTAAATTTTATAGAGGGAGACCAAGATAATTTTTAGAGAAGAGACCAATACAAGATAAAATTAATATTTATCTTACTAAATTATAAAAAAAAAATAACTTATAAGAAAAATATATATTTTTTTTTTAAAAAAAAATGGGGGAGCCCCAACGTGGCTCCGCCACTGCATTTAGCAAGAGAATGGGTCATTCCATTTGTTACTTTGCAAACCCCTTCAAACGTTTGAAATGGCATCTATATTCAGGATTAGCTTACCTTTGAATGAGTCGATAGCTCTTTTGTCCTGAAGTTCTCGATAGATTGTTGTAGCACTAACCAAAATATGCTTGGATTAGATTAGGCCTTGCATCGACTAGAATGCTATACTCCAAGCCCATGATACGACCCAGCAGGCCCAGAGAGGATTAAGCCCTTTCCAACATCATACTAGGATAACTCATAATTAATGCTTATTAGTAACATTAATATGTGTAAGTCTTAATTATATTCTTTAGAAATTGAATTTTATTACGTTAACAGTATAAAAGATGTGTTCTCAACGGCAACTTGCACTATATATATGTATATATAATTTTTTATTTACAAATTTGGAAAAAGGGTTGACGCTGGGGTGCTCGGACTGCATCCCAACGTCATTGCAGCCCATTCCCTAAATTCTTATAATTTTTATTAAAACATAATAAAAAATATTAAAAAATAAAATTTAGAAAACATAATAAAATTAAAAAATTAAAAAAAAAACATAATAAAAAACACAATAAAAAATAAAATGAAAATGAATTTTTAAGAGAGATTCGGCCTTAGCCCAGCCCCCGTCGCCACCGGTGGCGGTGGGCGATACCGCCCATCTCATCGGGACCGAAGAGAGCCGGCGACTTCACTCTTACAACGGCGAGTCCCGGCGAACTCTGGTATGTCCCAGCGGCCTTAAACCCGAAATAGGTCCTCCCTCCGGTTCCGATGGGATGGGCAGTGGGACAGCAGGAGTTGCATTTGGGGGAGGGTTTCGGTCGAACCGAACCCCAAAAAATCTCTTTGTACTTAGAGCCACCAAACAGAACAAAGAGCCCAACTTTATCAACATGGGCCACACTATGTGCAGTAACTTAATCTATATAAGAAAATTACCATGTATATAGTATCTTTATAAAGGGGGAAATAGTATGAAGTTTGAAGCCTTTTTTTTTTTTCCTTTAAGAAATAGATAAAGACAAAGGAATAAATAATGGTTCATATGATACCTGAAAAGGGATTTTATGTGTTGTTTTAGCTTGGGACAAATCATTAACTATTCCAAAAATTTAAACAGATAGAAAATAATGAATAATTATTTAAATTATTTTCTCTAACAATTTTCCTCACATGTGAGACCAAAAATCAAGTGGATCCCATCTATTAGGAAAGAAAATTGAGATTTTAAGCTAGAAAATGTGCTCAAAACTATGATAATTCGAATCCAAAATTATCATTTGATACCATGCAAGCTCACTTATTGTCTCAAAAATTGAACAAACTAATAAGAAAATACCAATTAAATCATTTAGGTTATATTATCCATACTCTATAGGGAATGGTGTTGGACTAGACATTGGAGGATGGTTCATGCCCTTCCAGAGAACATATGCTGCAATGAAATACATGATAACGTCATTAATGGAATGGACTTAAACTACCTTAAGTTACTGTTCGGAGAAGATGGCTCAAAAGGGTAGAACAATTGTGTGTGTGAGTTGTAATTCCCCAGCAGTATAACTGGATCGGTATAAAGGCCCAAAGGGGCCCAAACGGTAAGCGGCAGTGGATTGGGTTTGAACATACATTAGCACTCGGTGAAAAATTAATGGTTAACAAGCCCAAACCACCACTTTCGTAGTATAATTTTTCGGTGCTTTATCCAAAGAAAATGAAGTGTTTATTTAATTTGCCTAATTTCTTGGATTAGAGCCACTTATAAATCCATATCAACAGTTAATTAAGGAGTTGAAATAAGTTGAGTTGAAGTCAACTCAACCCTCAATTCAAACCATTCTTTAATATAATTATTTTAAATTTCAATTTAATTTTTTTAAAATTTAAAATAATAATAATATTAAAAAATAATATTTTATTCAATTTTTAAAACTCATCTCATCTCTCAATCTAAACTACCACTAAAAAGAAAAGGAAAATGAAGTCTTTTGTTGTACACGTACGATTTAATAATACCTTCCATATTTTTTTTATTGATGTAGTTTTTTTAACAACTTACCCGAGACGTACAATTTCCGTTTAAAATAATCTATTAAATAAATCAGTCGAAAATATTCCAGCCTATATATATATTATATATATATAAATATATATATATATATATTTCTTGCCCGTAAATCACCACAAACAATTCGTTATTATAAACATCATGACGTGCAACTTGCAAGAGATGGGTACGTACGACGTATGATCATCATAACATCTAATTTGTTGGACAATCATTGATCCGCTTTTCCCAATTACTACCAAGCATCGTTGTTTACTTAGACATCCAAAAAGAAAAAGGGATCTGTCCATATGATCTATAGCCTATAGTCATATTAAATCTTTTTAAAAAATAAGATCAATTCCTAATTCTCAAGTTTCTAAGTAAGAGCTTATCCGTCATAGATGACACGAATCAAATTTTATTTTTTTTTATTTTTATAGAGATTAGTTTTCATGCTGTTTATAATACAACAATCTAAAGTCCATATCACATTATTTATATTTCGAAAGGTTTAGTGTAACACCGATAAAACATTATAAAGAAAAAAAAGTGATCATTTCCAAACAAATTAAAATCACATACACTTTCTATCCAATTCCCATAATTTTTTTTAACTACATTTCAACGTTTCCCACGAAACAAACAATGCTCTCCTAATTCCGGAATTGTGGAAGCTTGCTTAATTTATCCCTTATCTCAGCTTGCTGTTTTGCTTTTATGTTTCTTGCAAGGCATGCCTAACCAACCTTCCCATCCTTTGCCTCCACTCATTTACCTTTCTTTCACTCCTTATAAACGGCCAGTACTGCCCCGCAAGACTAGATAATGTGTTAATATAAGTTTACACGTACGAGGAAATAAATACAAAGGGAAAGATCAAGAAGTTTGTTCTGCGGCATGGAGATTAAGGTGATGCAATCTGATTCCCCGAATAATCATAATGAAGAATCAAAGCATCCCCTCTTGAGAGATGAAGTTGGAAAGGAGGAGAAAACAGCGATACAGAAGGCCATTAGCCAGACATTTAAGAGCACAGCTCATTTGGCCAATCTCTTACCAACAGGATCAGTCATGGCTTTCCAACTTCTATCCCCCATTTTCACAAACCAAGGTGAATGTGACCCAGTTGGCCGTTTTATGACTGCTGCACTCGTCACCCTCTGTGGAGTATCATGTTTCCTCCTAAGCTTTACCGATAGTTTCAGGGACAACAAGGGAAGTGTTTGTTATGGTTTTGCCACATTCCGAGGCCTCTGGGTCATTGATGGCTCTACAAATCTTTCCCCTGAGGTTGCTGCAAATTTTCGGCTGCGCTTCATAGATTTCATGCATGCCTTCATGTCGATACTAGTATTTGTAGCAGTTGCCCTATTTGATAAGAATGTGGTGGGTTGCTTCTTCCCGACACCATCGCATTCGACCCAAGAGATTCTTACAAGATTACCTGTAGGAATTGGTGTCGTTTGCAGTATGATGTTTGTTGTGTTTCCCACGAAGCGCCATGGAATTGGTTTCCCCCTTTCTCTAAATTAACAGAAGTAAGGTCAGGAATAAAATAATAACCAATAATATTATTGATTCATCATGATCATGCAAGCTGCCATGGAAATTCTTTTGTTTGCTTTCTGTATGTACCTCTCTGCCTTCAAAAGTTGATATCTTATTTTCATTTAAATTTCTGGAACAAGTCATGTTTCATGTCTTCTAGTCTTTGATGTAGTACATCAATATTGTTAATAAATGATTCCATGCGCGCGATTGAACCGCACGACGACGTTACTTAGAGGAAATATCTTGCTTGTCCATGCTTGTGAATACATATGCACGCTAGGATGTGCGCTTAATATATATAATTGGTATGTAGTGCAAGGTGATTGTGACTCGATCAGCATATATAAAAATCAAATATGTATATATAAGTTGATCAGCGCGGGGTAAATGGTGGGATGTACGTCTGCGCGCGGGAGCTTCAACGTCAATCACTTTTGAATCATGGATAATATATAGCACTTTATCGATCGGAAGAATATACCAAATTTTAGTCTTAATAATAAGATTGACTAGCCTCTACTAGAAAAACGAATATTTATGATAGATTATTTATAATAAAGATAATTTTTTTTTAGTGAAAACAGATTTATTTTGATAAAGAATAATTATTTTAACAAAAAATAACTAGTTATAGATAATTAATTTTCTTGTAGTAAGCTAAGGAAAAAATAAATGACTGAGTCTCAATAGTGTAAAATTCCATTTAGATTCAAAGATGATACCGACTCATTTCATTTTATCATAATACATAATTTTCTTGAAATTCATATATAAAATATAATATTAAATAATTCAATTTTTTAAAATTTTTAAAATAATAATAATATTAAAATATATATATTATTAATATTTTATTCAATTTTTAAAACTCATTTTATTTGAACTTATTATCCAAATCACACCTTAAATATTGTGCATATTTTCCAAAGCTTACCTTATCATTGCCCTTAATTTTTCTACTTTTAGTACTCTATATATGTTTCTTCTCCTCCATGTTTGACTTTATATTAAAGTCTTGCTTGAATTTGGAAACGAGTTGAACTCATTTCAACTCATTATTATATTTTTTAAAATTTTCATATAAAATATAAATTCCAATTCAATTTTTTTAAATTTCAATTCAATTTTTTCAAATTTTAAAATAATAATAATAATATTTTATTTAACTTTCAAAATTTATCTTAACTCATCTCATCTCAACTCTGAATCCAAATAGAATATAAAAATTTAATTTTGACTTAATTTTATCTAATTTATATTAAAATTGCACTCGTTGCATGGAAAGCACATATGGCATAATAAGAAATTAATATACAAGAAAAACGTATCTCATATATTATTGGTTGACCAGTACTAGTCCAGCCTTGTGTTGAATATTTTAAGATTTTTATTTATTTTCCTTCCCATATAAATAGGTATCAAGTCATTTTTTGTTTACATTTGAGGTGTCCCAATAAAGAAAGAAAAGATATAAATAAAATGTCCGTGATAACAGTTGCCAAACAATAATAATAATACAGTGACTCCTAATAGGGAGAGGGAAACAGAAACGATAAGGCATTAGAAATACAGCCAACCACGAATGGATAAGACACGCCCTCACTCCCAGGCCTTTCACTTGCGATAAGACGGGTCCACTATGTATCCTCCTCCTCCTCTTCCTCTTCTCCTCCCCATCCCATCGACATCCATCCACTTTCTTTCTCCGTTAGCCACTCTCCTCTGTTGGGACCACATACAACCACCAACACTCATCTCACCGTCCATCTATCCATTTCCTAGCTCTTATAGGCTGATCAACTCGTGGATCTAGCTTATTATTGTGTTCCGCGATGCTTGGGATTGTTAATCCACTTCTAGGAATACGAGAAGTGATGAACCCCTCGTGTTCGGCTTCGCTTTGCACTGCTCATCTGTGTACAAGTAATCCTGAATAAGAGCTCATCGTAGCTTACAGCAACCACATTTCGTCTCTCTCTCTCTCTCTCTCTCTCTCTCTCTCTCTCTGTGGTCATGGAGTCGAGAATACTGTCACGCACCGCCACCTTCGGTTCCCTCTCCAACCTCCGGAAGCTACCGAGAGAGACCAGCAGCAGCTGCAACACCACTAGCGTCGGCTTCGTCTCGGCGAGGCAGATCGGAGCCGTGGGAGAAGGAGGGAACCTGATATGGGGGAGGCAGCTCCGACTGGCTCTGCTGCTTGAGAGCTCGAGCCTCGGCGGGAAGCCGCGAGAGACTCTTATAAAGCCTGGCCGCGTAGGTGCCGCTGCATCTTCATCGCCATCCGAAGGGAGCGATTCCGCCGGGTGAGGTCCGTCTCTTACGTCCTGACTCGGTCGAACTGGCCGCGTCAGTCTCCCTGAATAATAATCTTCAATCTGACACCTTTTTTTATGTCAGGGAAGTGAAGGTTGCTCCGCTCGGGTTCATCGAGAAGTACCCGGCTCTCGTCACGGGGTTCTTCTTCTTCATGTGGTAGGTTAACCGTTAACGTGCTTCCACTAATTTGCGTCGGTTGCGCACCGGAGTGACCGAGGTTCCCGCTAATTGGTCGTCGATACGGTCTCTCAAACTCCTAGACTATATGGTTTAACTGGTGTATGTGAAATGATTGTCCCTGTGCAGGTACTTCCTGAACGTGATTTTCAACATACTCAACAAAAAGATCTACAATTACTTCCCGTATCCTTAGTAAGTACTTAGAGCTAATGACATGTTAAATATTAAATTATTAAACTAATGCATAAAAATCACGCGGTTTTTTTCAAAAGTGCGCATGACTGTAAATACGACCAACTTTAGGGGTACATTATCTTGAAAGTCGGTTTTTTATTGTGTTTGTAACGTTTGCAGTTTTGTGTCGGTTGTGCACTTGTTCGTCGGGGTGGTTTACTGTTTGGGGAGCTGGGCTGTGGGCCTTCCCAAGCGCGCTGTAAGTGAAAACCCTTCCGGTTTCAAGTCCAGTTACTTCTTTACAGTTAATTTAGTTATTTATTTTCAATATTTTCGGATGTGTTTTTATCAGATTGTTGCTTGCTTGTTAGGCCTATAATTGTCACTCTTTTTTTCTTTAAATATATTACAAAAATATATAGCTTACATGCTTTTTTTTTCGCCATTTATATTTGAGAATAAAAATAAAACTCAATTGGCTTCAATTCATGATTCAAGTAAAATTGGAATACGTTTTGTTTTCATTCTTTAAAAGTAAAGAAACTTGCATGTACACAATCACTAAACTTTTTATACGAATATATATTAAAATGAGAATTATGTAAAAATTGTATATTGGGTGTGTACATATTATTTTGTTGAGCAATGTTACGTATAGTTTAAGATGTGCAAGTTATATGTACTCTATTTGAAAAAATGTGTGATCAATCATTAAAAAAATAATGCTTTATGCAGGTCCCAAATTTATCGATTGTTTTTTTTAAATGAATGCGCTAGACTTACACATTTTTAAGACTACAAATATCATTTTTCTATTTTCTTAAATGTGAATCATCGATCATAGGGCCAAGGGCCAAGGACCAATGACCAAGAAAGGAGTTTAATCTAAAAGGGGTCCTGAGGCATTTTCAACAAAATGCTAACTTGCATTTCTCTTTCTTGATTTGTCCGGAGAAATAGATAAATGATATATACAACTCTCAAATGAATAAGTATTGTACAAACTTTTTATAAAAAAATGGATCCTTTTTCTTAATGGAATTCATATTATTACACAAAATTTGTACAAGACTTGTACGTTTGAGAGTTGTACCTAGTATTACTTGGAGAAATATGAGATTTTAATTCATCTGCAGTCCTTGGCCTTATGATCGATGATTCATGATCCTCAGTGTTTCTCTACCATTGCTATCAAATCTCTACGCATGTCCTGGAATTATTTAAATCAACACCAAAGTCAATGATGAATGTGACATGAGGAATTATTAGTTTAAATTACAGATTTAGTAATTTAAAGTTGTTTAAAAACGGTTGGAATATTACCCGTCCTTGAGATCGGAGAGTATATAATTTCATGCTTCTCCCCCATGCATGATGTATGATCTGGTTACTGTTTTGGAAGTCTGGGGACAGGGCTTATTCCAATGAACAGAATCTCTATACCGTCCAATTTTTTATTTTTTGTACTTGAAACCCCTTAATGTATTGACTGTACTTGCCACTCAAATGGTGTTTCTCTTTGTAGCCTATGGACTCAAACCTCCTGAAGCTGTTGTTCCCTGTTGCCGTGTGTCACGCACTTGGCCACGTGACCAGTAATGTCTCTTTTGCAGCTGTTGCTGTCTCCTTCACTCATACAATCAAAGGTGATAGAAAATTTGATGCTGTTCAGTGATTTTAGCTTTGTGTTGTTATTTACATGACCAACACCGGTTGATCAGTCAAGAGTTTCTTCATCTAAAATTCTATGTATTTGTTTCAGCTCTTGAGCCCTTCTTTAATGCTGCTGCCTCTCAGTTCATTCTTGGGCAATCAATACCCATCACTTTATGGCTGTCCCTGCTTCCTGTTGTTCTTGGTAAGATCTTACTTTGGTTTACTTGCTTGTTTCACTTATATATGCAGCTTGAAATGTTCTTCATCTCAGACCAAACCTATGTATCTGTTAAGATTAAATGTCGTGAAATTTTATTATCTTCAAAGTGTGTTTATCTTTAATTTGATATGCAGGTGTGTCCATGGCATCATTGACCGAGCTGTCATTTAACTGGACTGGCTTCATTAGTGCCATGATTTCCAATATCTCCTTTACTTACAGGAGTATCTATTCAAAGAAAGCCATGGTTATCTTCTATATATGCAACTCTCATTAACCCCTTTACTTAACTTCCATAAATCAAAAGTTTCTCTACTGATCTCTTTGTTTTCAAATGTTAATTTGCAGACTGACATGGATAGTACTAATCTCTATGCTTATATTTCGATCATCGCCCTCTTCGTCTGTATTCCACCAGCCATCATTGTAAGTAAACTTCTCTTGCAACCCCTAGATTTGGATGCATCTGATTAGTTTATATTCTAAAGTCTCTAATTGTTTTTTGTCCTTGTTTTATTTTACAGTTGGAGGGACCTCAACTACTTAAGCATGGTTTTAATGATGCAATTGCAAAAGTAGGTCTAACCAAGTTCATCACAGACCTCTTTTGGGTGGGGATGTTTTACCACCTTTACAATCAGGTAAATTTGTTTCTGCATAATCTTTGGTAACCGATGTTTTCTTTGCAATTATGTGAGTCCTCTTTAAATTTATTTTTTCGAATGTTTGAAAACAGTTGGCCACCAACACTCTGGAGAGGGTGGCACCTCTTACACATGCAGTTGGCAACGTGTTGAAACGAGTATTTGTGATTGGATTCTCAATCCTGGTCTTCGGTAAGCTTTTAGTCTTTAATTTGTCTCTAGAAGTTTATTTCTGGAATGATGTCTAACATATGATTCCTGGCAGGTAACAAGATTTCAACACAAACTGGTATTGGAACAGCCATTGCAATTGCTGGTGTAGCAACCTACTCTTACATCAAGGCCAAGATTGAAGAAGAGAAACGAGTGAGTTTCTTAGCTAGCTTAGATTAAAGAAAAAATAAATAAAAAAAATAAAAGGAAAAGAAAGGATAGCCATATGGAGGAACCAAATTTTATACCAGTCCCAGGTTACTAGTATTGAAGCATTCAATCCAAAACCTTAAACTAGTAGAAAGACAGCTCAACTACCTAGCAATGAGCTGCAATTATACTTCAGAAAATATTTATCATCAACAATGCCCGTTTGGATGATGAGATGAGAATAGATAATTTTAGATAAAAGTTGAAAATTAAATAAAATATTATTAAAATATTATTTTTTAATATTATTATTATTTTAAAATTTGAAGTTGAATTATTTATTATATTTTATGCAAAAATTTAAAAAAATTATAATGATGTGATAAGTCAAGATCAGATGAGATGAAACACTTTTACTATCCAAACGGGGTCTTAAGTGGAGCATATTGTTGATCATATATTTCACCATGTTGGTTTGTTTGCGCCACCACCCATTAAATTGATCCATGCTGTGGTTGCCTTTTGATTGACATTTAGGTGGATCCTCTGGTATTCCAGTAAATTAGGATTCTCCAGAAACCAGAAAAATTGACATACTTTTGTTCAGCATGCAATTTGATGTGATTTTATTTGTCCCAAGCATATTATGCTATGGTTTGATGTACCTTTGGTATTAAACTGACTTTTTTCGATCTGATTTTCCTTTTGGCAGCAACCGAAAGCAGAATGAGAAGAAAAGAGGTCTGAACATGGGGAAGAAAAGAATCATGCGATGTAAATTTTTAAATGTTTCCTTCATTAAAAGAAAAAAGGATGACAATTTGAGTATCCGAAAAAAAAAGGGTGTATCCTATTATCTTAATATCTTTGATTCATTGTGGTAGCTCTTAATTTCTTGATCGATCTTCATTGGTCAGAGTAAAGACAGTTGCTAATTTGCAATCATCTGGTGCTGAGATGAGCTAACTTTATGAATCAGCTTGTCTGTCACAATTCATAATGAGTCTTGAGGACTTGAATTTCTTTATTATCTTCTTCCTTTTCTAACGCATGCTAATTGGCAGATATTGCAATTAATGTAAATAATAAAGAAATTAATAAAAGTACTCAAAATGTCTTAGGGAAATTTATGGTATGAGTTTATGTTATTTGAGTTCTTCCATATTGTCATTTTTGAGTTTTTGCATATTCTACTGATGTGATTGATCAAAATAATTATTTTATATTAAAAAAATAGAATACTGCTACAACTACAAAAAAATTATACAATAGTAATTTTACATATTAATGTGACTTCATTTGAAATATTAGATCTACTTTATAATAAAGTAATTTTAAAATTTGATAAACTGTATCAAATCACATCAATTTGTGAAATTTTTTATTGTGTAATACTTTTGTCACTAGAGTATTTTTTTTTTTTAAATGATGCAAATATTACAATTTACAATTGATGTATTATTTTTATTATTAAGTGTTCATTTAAAATGTGTCATTAGATGTAATTACTTGTAGTTTTTCTACTTTACTCTTTGTAAGCACTAATTATTTTACCATTTGTTCAATTTACAGAAAATAATCTTTCACGTGTCTTCTCTTAATATGGTATTAGAGCTTTTCTAAAATCTTCTACAACCTTCAATCTTTCTCTCATGGCTCCAAACCCTTCATCTTCATCTTCATCTTCTTCTTCCTCTTTGATGGAAGAATTTTTTAGTACCTTCTTTCTCCGTCCAGGAGATAGCCCTGGTATTGTTTTCATTACTTAGCCTCTTAATTGTGATAATTGTTACTCGTGGTCTTGATCGGTGAACTTGATTTTGTCTACAAAGAACAAGTTAAGATTAGTTGATGGAACTATTATAAAACCTTTAGTTTCAACCGATTCAACGTTTGCTTCAGGGATGCAATGCAATAATATGGTAATGTCCTGAATTTTAAACTCTGTTACGTCTAAGGTTTATGCTAGTATCCTTTATATCAATACAGAACATGAGATCTGGAATGATCTCAATGAGTGATTCTCTCAAAAGAATGGCCCCCGTATTTTTCAACTACAAAAGTCAATTTCAACTCTTTCTCAAGGCCAGTTGACTGTTAATGCCTATTTTACCAATCCGAAAAGATTTTGGGATGAGTTAATCAATTACAAACCACTTTCGATTTGTTCTTGTGGCACTGTTTAAATACTAAATTCTTATGTTCAACAAAAACGTATTCTTCAATTTCTTGTTGGTTTGAATGAGACTTATGCCTTTGTTAGAGTTCAGATTATTTTAATGGGACCATTGCCTCCTCTTAACAAAGTTTTCAATCTTGTTTTACAAGGAGAATGACCAAGTGAGATTTTGCTTCTCCCTGTTTCTTCACATGAGAATGATGCTTTTACTGTTCAATTTGATGCTAATTGATCTATGAAATTTGTGTTCAAGAAAGAACATCATGTACGTGAGTATTGTGGTGTTGTTGGCCATGTTATTGAGAAATGTTTCAAGTTTCATAGATTTTTATATTAATACAAGTTTAAGCCAAGGCAGCAGACCATAGCCAATCAAGTTGTCTCTAACAATAGTTCTTCGGTTGCATCTTCTATTTCATTAACTGAGTCTCAATATCAGCAATTATTGGCTATGCTTCAACCATCCAATCCTGCTATATCCTCTAATATTTCACAACACACTGCTAATGTAGTTTCCTCTATTCCATTTGCTAGTATAGTTTCTTTTCCTTACCATATTCCATCAATTTCTTCTTCTACTCGTATTATGCCTATTAACCTTGACTCTTCTTCTTGGATCCTTAATTTAGGGACCACATATCACATGGTTCTATCTACATCTTTTTTCTCTTCATTTACTTTAGTATATAAACACTATAGTTAAGCTTCCAAATAGCTAAAGTGTATCTATTACACACATTGACACTATCTACGTCTCTAAGAATTTGATACTTAGAGATGGTTTTTGTATTCCAGATTTTTCTTTCAATTTAATCTATGTTAGCAAGTTAACATTGTCTCTAACTTGCTGCTTGTTTTTCTTTTTTGATCTTGTTTTTATATGGAACCTGACTTAATGAAAGTGATTGGAGTAGGTAAACACAAGGGATGCCTTTACTTTCTGCAACAACCAGGTTCTTCTTCTAGTGATTTACTTCATTCTCATTCTAAACCTGGGTCTTCTTCAAATTTAGCTAAGCAATTGTTTGTTTGTTCAGAAACATCTAAATATGCCTTGTTTGAACTTTGGCATCATAGATTAGGTCATCCTTCTACTTCAAGGATGAGATCACTCAATAAATTTGTTGCTGCTATGTTAGATTCTAATTGTCCATGCCTTGTTTGTCCTTTGGCCAAACAAAAAAAAAATTACATTTTCCTAATAATCTTCGTATCTTTGAAATTCTATTTGATTTGATTCACTGTGATGTATAGGGATCTTTTTCTATCCCCATTGTTGAAGGTCACAATTTTTTTTAACAATTGTTTATGATTACACACAAGCTTCATGGATTTATCTCTTAAAATGTAAGTCTGAAGTTTCTGTTCTCATTCCTCAAATTTTCAAACTTTTCAAAACATAGTTTCAATCCAAAATTAAGAAAATTCATATTGATCATAGTACTAGATTTTCTTTTATCATCCTTTGTCAATTCTAAAGGTTTGATATATCATTTGAGTTGTGTTGAAACTCCTCAATAAAATTCTGTTATTGAGTGCAAATATCAACATATGTTAGACATAACTCAGACCTTAATGTTTAAATCAAACTTGCCTCTTCCTTACATAACTCAGACCTTAATGTTTAAATCAAACTTGTCTCTTCCTTTTTGGGGTGATGCCATTCTTATAGCAATTGATCTCATAAATAGATTACATACATCTATATTGGGCTATAAATCACACTGTGAGTTACTTTTTCAATTTCCTCTCACTTATACTCATCTTAGAATCTTTGGTTTCCTTTCTTTTGCATATTCTTAACTTAAATCACGATCTAAGTTTGATTCTAGAGCAAGGCAGTGTATATTTATTGGTTATTATTTTAGCATAAAGGATTATAAGCTCTAGATCTTGCTACAAAAGTTACTTTTGTTTCAAAACATGTTGTTTTTCGCAAGCATGTTTTCCTTTACAAGACTTCTCTTTCCTTACCTTTTGTATCTCTTTCTAACTCAACTTCAATGCATTTTCACTCTATTTCATTGCCTTTTCCCAGTCAAACATCAACATTTGAACAACTTAATGTGCCTTTAACTGTGTCATTTCCCACCACTCAAGATTATTCTCCTACAGATGCAACTATACAGAATTTACCAACTTCATCACAAACACATACAAATTCTGATCCAGTTTTGCCACACACAACTTCTCAAACAGTTTTGCCAATCTGTAAATCATTTAGACCAGAGAACCTCACGGTTATTTGCAACTTCATTATTGTAACTCTCTTACTACACATTTTTTATCAAATCCCAAAGATTATGTTCCTATACCAGCAAGTAGTCAATATGATCTTCATATTTTTGTTTCTTATCATCGATTATCTCCTAGCCATAAATCATTTGCTTTAGCTATTATTACTGATATAGAATTTAAGTTTTATCATCAAGCAGTCAAGTATTTTTATTAAAGAGATGCTATGGCTGTTGATATTGTAGCCTTACAAAATAATAATATATGAATTGTTACCTCTTTACCTACTGGAACAAAATCCATTGGATGTAAATGAGCATATAAAACAAATATAGAGCTAATGGTTCCATTGAATGTTACAAAGCAAGATTGGTTGCTAAGGAGTATACCCAACGAGAAGGTTGCACCATTACGAAACTTTTTCACCTATGATAAAATTGGTTTTTGTTGGTGCACTGCTTGCTGTAACTACATCAAAATTAATTTTTTATTCAACTTGATGAGAATAACGATTTTTTACATGATGACTTACTAGAAGAAGTCTACATGACTCTCTCCTGATTTTCATACTAAGTAGGAGTTTAAAGTATACAAATTAAACAAGCCCTTTTATAGATTGAAGCAATTATTTCGTCAATGATTTTCTAAGTTCTCCAATACTTTATTTGACCTTGGTTTTAATCAGTCCAAAGTTGGTTATTCCTTATTGACACATTCATATGGTGATTTCTTTATTGCACTCCTTTTGTATGGCGATGATATCTTGATTGCCGTAATACATTCAATTGATTAATTGAAATTGTTACTAGACACCAAATTTAAGTTGAAGGATCTTGGACAACTTAAATACTTCTTTGGTTTGGAAGTTGCACAATCTCATCTAGGTATTTCTTTGTGCAAACGTAAGTATGCACTTGGAATACTCCAAAATGCTGGGTTTTTTTGTGCTAAACAAACATCTTTTCCTATGTAATAGAATCTGAAATTTAGTCAAGATAATGGTGCCTTATTAGATGATTTTACTGTTTTTCATTGATTAATTAGTATACTTTTATATCTTGCAATTATAAGGCTTGATCTAATTTTTTCTGTCCATCAACTTAGTCAATAAATAGATAAGCCATATGAGCCTCATTTGCAAGCAGCTTATTGTATTTTATAATATGTAAATCCATTCCAAAACATGGTTTATTTTTTTCAGCTAACTCTTCTATTCAGATTAAAGTTTTTACAAATTCTTTTTGGGATTGTTGTCTTGATACTCGACGATCTATAACTGGTTATTCAATTTTTTTTGGGTATTCCTCGGTATCTTGAAACTTCAAAGATTCCTCGATATCTTGAAATTTCAAGAAATATCGAACAGTTTCTTGTTCATCTGAAGAGGCTGAATATCATTCAATGACTACTACAACTTGCAAAATTATTTGGCTTATAACCTTACTTTCATATTTTCGAGTTTCCATTCTAATAATGCTAATTTGTTTTATGACAACACACCTTCCTTACACATTGCTTCTAATCTTGTTTTCCATGAACGCACAAAACACATTGAACTTGATTTTCATTTTGTATAGAATAAGCTATAAGCTGGAGTTATTATGACGTTTCAAGTTGCTTTTCAACATCAGCTTGTTGTTGTTCTCACTAAAGCCTTGGGTAGTCAACAATTTGTTAATTTGATAATCAAGATGGGAGTACTTATCTTAAGGGGGAGTATTACAATCTATTATTGATTTACTAATTTTATTAGAAGACTCTTTGGACAGGTGACACCTCTAAATGCCATTTATCGGAAGTGAATGGGAAGCCGCCACGTATGGAGTTCACATGTTGCCATTTTCACGTGCATAGCAAGGAATAACTCCTGCTTCTCACCAGAATCCTCCTCCCTCTCTCTCTCTCTCTCTCTCTCTCTCACCAAACCAGAAGTTTCGGCGGGTTGAAAATGCCCTATCAATTTCAAAATCTTCAAGTTCTCACATGAGAAACAATTGAGGTTACAAGGAGATCTATAAATGAGAGAATATACTGTTAAGTAAGATGACGCGTACTTTTTTGAAATAAAATAAGTTTTCAAAGTAGAGCCATTTACCTGAAAAGTGGAACTTGATAGATGATGATAAGGAAATATGTGCAAGAAGCAACGAAGGATATGAAACTTGCCCATTCCCTTGAAGAACCCATAGCCAGGGATTTACAGTAATTCTCTTGAAGAAGCCATAGCAATGGTCTATATTTTGATGGAATCGCATAAATTCACCCTAATGGTTTGTTTCAGCTAACCAACAGTCCAAACAGGCAAATCGGTCATACTTTCTACCCATTTCCAATAAAGTTCGGCACTCCGTCTCTTTTGTTTTCTACAAACTCTAAATTTGCCATGGTTCCTCAAGAACCAGAACTCGGTGGACATGGCATAGCTTTCGTGGGTTAAAGATTAAAGAACCAGAATGTGGATTTTGTTCACCAGAGAAGCTTCGATGGGTTGAAGATGAGTTTTGAGAGATTTTGTGCTTCTTCAAAATGCGGGGTGGATGCTTTCGCATAATGGGTTAAGATTTCGATTGAAAAGATGGAGATGAGAGAGATCTGAAGAGATGGAAGGGAGAGAGACTTGAATGAAAGGTGAAAAAGGGGGGGGGGGGATCCTATGCTTTTGAGTCCATCAGAGTACCCTCATTAGTTTGATGTGGCAGCATCTCATTGGCTTCCGATAATCCTCATTTGTAAGTGTTACTTATCTAAAAATTTTCTCTTTTTATTATAACTGTGTCCTTATATGTAATAACTTGTAGTTTTTCTACTTTACTCTTTGTAAACACTATACACATCCTTGTATTATTTTACCATTTATTCAACTTACAAAAAGTATTTTTTAATGTATCTTTTCTTAATACTAAAAAATCACATTAATAGAGCATATGAAAAGTAGGCAAAAATAGTTGCACATAGAATTTTTGTTATATAAAATATTTTTAATTTTCAAATTTAAAAAAAGAAAAAAAATAGAACTTATTCGTGGGCTAGCCCATTTAAAGCAGAAACAAAACCAACAAAATACATGGCAAATGCCCAGAACTAAAATAAAGAAAGAGAAAATATATGGGGCCTTGGCTTTGGGGTCTCTTTGCACCCCCACGGAGGTTTTTAAATAGAAAAAAAAAATTAAAAAATTAAAAAATTAAAAAAACTACATATATTTTATCTCCATACATTTTTTTTTATTGATTTTGTAAAACAAAATGAAATGAAAAAGAGTGTAAAAACATTTTACACTATGGGGGCGCAAAGAGGTCCCAACGCCGAGGTTCCATAGAATTACCCATAAAGAAATGGTGTTTTAGCATGTAGCGCCTTATTGAATATTGTGAGATTGATTGAAAAAAAAAGAAGAAGATGACTATGAATAACATGCCGATTAGATGTAATTCGTTATTTTTATCAGTGAGTTCTTTTTTTTTCATACTTTTATATCTGCAAAATATTTATTGTTTGATTCGAATCTACACAAACGATTCTACTTCTAAGTGTTTGAAGTTTTTTTTTTTTTTGGTTTGAAAAAATGTTTTATGGAAAATCTAAATAATGATGCATTTCTTTAGTATAAAATTATGAAGTTACAATATTTTCAAAATGCGAAGTATTATAATTAACTTGGAAGATCTGGTTAATTAAATCATATTTGATGTAAAACAAATGGTAAACTTGGCTTGTAATCAAGATTTCAATTACTATTAATTAGTGCCACAATCTTCTTTTTCAAACATGTTTATTATTTAATAGTATATTTCTTTTCTTTTTTCAAGGTAAAATTGTTTTCAATTACTTCTAGATTTCCTTCATATATAAATTAGTGGTGTAGAAATTTATGAGTCTAATTTATCTTATAAAATCAGTTCAATAAAAGAGATTTGTATATTACTTATAAGCAAACTCAAAACCTTATCTATAGACAATATGAGATTTATTTCTCAACACCCTCCCTCACATGCAGACCAGTAATTTTTTTGGTCCTTATCACGTGATAAGTAGTATGGGTCCATATTCATCTTGTAACAAGTTCTGATACCATGTAAAAATTCATAAGTCTAACTCATATCATAAAATCGATTCAACAAAAAATGTTTACACATTATTTATAAGCATGCCCAAAACTTTATTCACAGACAATGTAGAATTTATTCCTCAACAAGTGGTACTAATTAATGTTTTGGATCATCAACCTATTAAATTTCATTGTACAATTTGTGGTAGTTAGTGATAGAAATTTGGGTTGATTGTAATAAGATAAGAGTAGTACCATGACTATATATAAATTTTATAAAAAAATATCATAGATTAATATAGTTTTATGTAATATGATATATTTAATTTATAATAAAAATAGTTTTACAATTTAACATAATAGACTAAGTTAAGTCAATTTATAAATTCTTTTATAAAGCTTCTTTATGGTTAAACATTTCTCACAAGATAAGAAAAAAAGAACACTTTTAAGGAAGGTTTGGATAGTGAGTTAAGATGAAAAGAAAGTTGAATAAAATATTTGTTGAACCCAATGTTTCAAATTTCATATCTACGTATAGATTTTGATGATAACAAATAAATTCAAGACTCAAGCTCAAGTTGTCTACGCATAAAGAGAGTTAAGTACATCAAGAAATCAAGTATGAGCAGAAGAACAAGTCTACAAATGAAGCTCATAGAGTAATTTTGTACATCTCTTAAAATTTGAAATTAGATTAAGGTTCAAAATTAATATTTTTTCATAAAGTATCAAATTATATTTTTTACATTTGCATAACTTTATTAAAATATTTAATTTCGAAAATTATTATTATTATTATTTTTCCACATATACATAAAGATTTGAATTTGTAAGATGATTGATTGTCATCTTTAATATGTGCATGTGTTGTTTGAAAATCTTGAAGGGTGATTGTGTTTTTTTTTTACAAATGCAAAAGATAGATGTTTTGTTTGAAAATCTTGAAAGGTGGTTGTGTGTTTTTTTTTATATATGCAAAAAGAAGATGATTTGGTTTGAAAAATAAATCATGTTCATTTTGTCATGTATGAAAAGTACAAAATTAGGTTTGATTTTTTTGAAAAATGAATTGAATTGTCTTTGACAAATGCAAAAAAGAGATACTTTTATTTGAAAATTTTGAAAAGTAAATAGTACTCTTATTTAACATGTGAATCTTTTCAAATTTGAATATGAAGACTCATTTGCTTATAAATAGCTCACTTGAGTTTTACAAAAATCACAACAAGAGCTTACACATCAATTGCTAAGTTTTGCATCATTCTTTCAAAATTCTCATTCTCTCTTCTCTAAGTTTTGTACCTTAATCTTTATTCATTGTGAAAGAGATATAAGTTGCACTGTATTATTTTTATCTCACTCATTGATGAGTATATTCTGATAACCTACCTACTATCAGCTTTTGTATTTGTAAGAGAGCGTGTATAACCCTTATGTATGTAGAAGGTATTCTACACAGGGAATAGTTGAATCACCAAGTGTGAGGTGATTGCAAGTATAGAGGGTGTTTTACAAGGATTCTTTGTAGCTGTATTAGTCAAAGGTGTAATAGATTTCTATCTCCATCTGAAGGAGATTGAATAGTGAATTTGAGATCCTCAAGGGATAGCTTGAGGCGAGAAAGTAGGCAATAGGGCTGAACCTCATTAAAATACTGAATTTGCTTCTTCTTACTCTTACTCTTTATATTTCATGTTGCTTCATATTCTATTTATATTTTATATTGTATATTTGGTTTATAAGTATTAATTTTTTAATATAACCCAATTCACCCCCCCTCTTGTGTTAGTCATCTGGGTAACAATTGGTATCAGAGTGATAGCTCTATTATAAGATTAATTATCTGTTGAGTTAAGATCATATGGCTAACATTGCAGCTACATTCGCTAAAAATCAACCAGTAGTCGGCCTCTGCTATTTTGTGGAGACAATTATACTTTCTGGAAAGCTAAAATGAGAATATTTCTCCAGTCTCAAGGTCGATAAATCTAGAAATATATTGTAAATGGGCCTTATATTTCAATAAAAATTGTTGATGAAATAGGTCAACAAGAAAGAAGATGAATTTGATCATGAAGATGATAGACTTTATACAGTGAATGTAATGGCTATGAATCTTTTATATAATGCTCTCAATGACAATGAATTTAATAAAATAATGACTTGCAGGACAGCAAAGGAAATCTGGAATAACTTGGAAGTAACTTATGAAGGAATTTTGTAAGTCAAAGAATCAAAAATTTATATTCTTACGCATGAATATAAAATGTTTAAAATGATTGATGATGAATCTATTTCTTCTATGTATACTCGTTTTACTAACATTATAAATAGTTTGACAGCTCTTGGAAAAATTTATTCTAGCTTGGAGATAATAAAAAAAATTCTCAACTCTCTTCTAAAACATTAGGAATCAAAAGTGATGGCGATTCTTGAAGTTAAAGACCTCAAAAAACTCGAAGTAAATGAACTCATTGGATCACTTATTACTCATGAGTATATATTGAAAATAGGAGAAGAAGAAGGAAAATAAAAGAAGAGTTTGGCACTCAAAACTGTTCCCCATGAAAATAAAAGCGATGAAGACGAGGAAAGCGATAACAAAGATGAAGAAATTGCAATAATCATAAGAAGATTTCAGAAATTCTTAAAGAAAAATAAAGCTCCTCCAAGGAAATCTTTCAAAAAGTTTTCCAACAAAATTACAGGTAAAAACAACTCATTAACTTGTTATAAATGCAAAAAGTCAGGACATATTAAGGCAGATTGTCCTATACTAAAGAAAAATCGATACAAAGGCAAGAAAGCAATGAAAATTACATGAGATGGTGATTCAAGTAGCTCAAATAGCGACGCAAGTAATAAAGAATCTACAAATCTTTGTCTTATGGCTAAAGATGATCTTGAGATAACAAATTTCGAAAATATTGAAAATCCTTCTTATGAAGAATTGTAAAATGTTTTGGAAGAGATATGTGAGGAATTTAAAAAATTGGGTATCAAGTATACCGCTTTGAAAAAGAAAATTTCTACTTTAACAAATGAAATTGATATTTTAAGAAAAGAAAACATAGTTTCAAAAGATAAAAATGATGAGCTGAAAAAGAAATTGACTGATTTAGAAAATATTATTGAAAACTTTACAAATGGAAAAAGAAACTTTGAAAAATTTCTTAGAAGTCAAAGATGTATTTTTGATAAAGTAAATTTGAAATACATGCAAAAAAAAAAATTCAAACCCTATAAAAATTTCTTTGATAAACCGACTAAAATCAAAATCAGATTTTCAAAATTCTTTTCATAAAAATAATTTTTGTAAAGAAAGATATTATCACTCAAGATTTTCAAATATGTCACATGTTATTTGTAATTTTTGCAATAGAAATGATCATAATTATCATGTTTGTCCTTTTAGAAGAAGACATATAATGACTATTAGGGGCATATGGATACCAAAAAATCTTATTTCTTCTAATATTAATAAATAAATTACCTAAAGAACTTGGGTACCAAGAAAAATTATTTTAATTGCTTTTATAGATATGCATGAAGTCCTTCATAGGTAAAAGTAAATGGTTTTTAGATAGCGGATACTCAAGATACATGACCTCACTTCTAAAGAAGAAGGACACATGACATTTAGAGACAATTCAAAAGAGAATATCATGGGAATAGGTAAAGTTGGTAAGAAGTTTTCTCTCATAATTGAAGATGTTCTACTTGTTGATGGTCTAAAATATAATCTTTTGAGAATAAGTCAATTATGTGATAAAGGATTTACATTTACTTTAAAAAAGGATAAGTGCATTATTTTGAATAATCATGATTGCAATGTTTATTTTATTACTCTTAGAAACAATAATGTATATACAATCGAATTTGAAGAAATTGCCTCACAAGATGCTATTTGTTTATTCGCTCAATATGAAAATAGTTGGTTATGGTATAGAAGTTAGGTCATGCAAATATGGAACTTATTTCCAAATTTTCAAAAAATGATCTTCTGAGATGTTTGCCAAAACTAAACTTTTTTAAAAACAAAATCTGTGATGCATGCTAGTTTGGTAAACAAACAAAAACTTCTTTTAAAATCAATAAACATATTTCTACTAATAGACCTTTGCAACTAATACACATTGACCTTTTTGGACCAAACAGAGTTGCGAGTCTGGGAGGAAAATATTATGCATTTGTTATTGTTGATGATTTCTCTAGATATACTTGGGTCATATTTCTCGCTCATAAAAATGAGGTACATAATGTCTTTATCAAGTTATGCAAGAGAATTTAAAATGAAAATGGTTATACTATTTCAATCATCCGAAGTGACAGGGGGAAAGAGTTTGTCAATAAAGATATTGAGTCTTTTTGTGATGAAAATAGTTTTTTTACATAATTTCTCTGTTTCTCGAACTCCTCAACAAAATGAGGTAGTAGAAGGGAAGAATAGATCTCTTCAAGAAATGGCAAGATCAATACTTAATAAAAATAGTTTATCTAGTTATTTTTGGGCCGAAGCGGTAAGTACTGCATGTTATGTTATAAATAGAGTTATGTTAAGGTCTAAATTAGATAAAACACCTTATGAGCTTTGGAATGAGAAAGCCCAACATTGATTACTTTTATGTATTTGGATGCAAATGTTTTATATTCAATGATAGAGATAATTTAAGAAAATTTGATACAAAATCTGATGAATGTATCTTTTTTGGGTATTCAACAAATAGTAAAACTTATAAAGTGTTCAATAAAAAGATTTTGACTATACAAGAATTTATGCATTTAGTATTTGATGAATCTAACCCTCTACTCTTCAAGAATTCTATTGATGAAGAATCAGAAGGTACAAATAACATAAATAGTCTCAATCTCAATAAAGAGAATGCAATAAAAGAAGTCCAATATGGAGACATTAGGAAAGATCATCAAGACTTAGTACAAGATGCAACCAACCAGTGAAAACATGTGAAAGATCATCTAGTGAAGCAAATTCTAGGAGAACCTTCATGAGGTGTAAGTACTCGATCATGTTTTAGAAATATTTGTAATCACACTAATTTTTTATCTCAAATTGAACCCAAAAGTATTGATGAAACACTTATTGATGAATTATGGATTCTAGCTATGCAAGAAGAGTTAAATCAATTTGAAAGAAATAATGTATAGACACTTGTTCATAAACCCAAAAATCTTGCTGTTATTGGAATAAAAAGGGTTTTTAAAAATAAGAAAGATGAGTCTAGAATCATCACTAGAAATAAGGCTTGACTTGTAGCCCAAGGTTTCAATCAAGAAGAATGAATCGATTATGATAAAACGTATGCACCTGTCGCAAGATTAGAATCTATTCGAATGTTACTTACATATGCATGTTATAAAAATTTCAAAATTTTTTAAATTGATGTTAAACGTGCTTTCTTAAATGGTTTTATAAATGAAGAGGTATATGTTGAGCAACCTCCAGGTTTTAAAAATTATATTTATCATAATCATGTTTTTAAGCTTACAAAAGCATTATATGGACTCAAACAAGCTCCTAAAACTTGGTATGAGAGGCTTAGTATTTTTTGATTGAAAAAAGTTTTTCAAGAGGAAAAATCGATACAACTATTTTCATCAAATATGAACAGGATGATATTCTTCTAGTTCAAATTTATGTGAATGATATAATATTTAGTGCTACTAATGAAAATATGTGTTAAGATTTTGCTAAGAGTATGCACGAAGAATTTGAAATGAGCATAATGGGAGAACTTAATTTCTTTCTCGGATTTCAAATCAAGCAAGCAAAAAAGTGGAACATTCATTAATCAGTCAAAATATATCAAAGAGTTACTCAAAAAATTTGATATGGAATGTGCGAAGGTAATTGGAACACCAATGAGTCCAACTACCAAATTTGATAAAGATGAGAGCCGTAAACCAGTTGACTCAAAGGTATATTGAGGTATGATTGGTAGTTTATTATATTTGACAGCTAGTAGACCTGATATTATGTTCAGTGTATATTTATGTGCACGTTTTCAATCGTTTTCAAAACAATTTCATTTGATTGCAGTCAAGCGGATTTTTAGATATTTTGCAGGTACCATTGACCTCGGATTATGGTATCCTAAGCACATTGTTTTCGATCTTATTAGTTATTTAGATGCAGATTATACTGGTTGCAAAGTTGATTGAAAAAGTACTAGTGGAACATGTCATTTTTTAGATCATGCACTCGTTTCATGGTTTAGTAAAAAATAAAATTCTGTTGCATTATCTACTACTGAGGCAGAGTATGTTGCTGCAGGTAGTTGTTGTGCTCAAGTTTTTTATATGAAACAACAGTTTGAGGATTTTAAACTTATGTACAATCACATTCCAATCAAATGTGATAATACAAGTGCTATAAATCTTTCAAAGAACCCAATACAACATTCTAGAACTAAGCATATTGAAATTAGATATCATTTTCTTAAAAATCATATACAGAAAGGTGATATTGTACTAGAATTCTGAAGCACACATGATCAATTGGTGGACATTTTCACAAAACCCCTACCAGAAGATAGATTATGCATGATTAGAAGAGAAATAGAAATGATGCATGTCATGAATATCTGTTAAACATTTTTATTCCATTATCTCAAATGACTTCCAAAAACCTGAAACTTCTAACCTCATCTTTCAACTGCATTTGCTCTTCATAGATCGACATGTTATTCTCATCTAAAGGATTAGGCAGTCGAAATGAAGAGGCAAGCAAGGATTTTAAATCCTTATTCTGTTACTTTAACTCTACTATTTTTCTATTTGACTCATAAACAAGTCGTTGAAGTACAGAAACAGTCTCACTAAACTTCTCAATTTCGCGAGTTTTGGACTGCAACTTTGCAGAAAAAGCAACAATGGATTATGAGTATCGAGTCTCGAGACCCACAAGCTCATAAATGGCGTCATGATCTGATTTATTAGCTTAATCAGTCTCTTGTTACTTCATGACACCTACGGCAGATGCAGAAATATATTGATCACGAGAAGCATTGAAGGAAAATTTACGAGCCATTACAAATTTGTAAAATGGAATGCAGGCGAATTGCAAAGATGAGAAGAAGATTTGATACAAATTAGATAAAGGTAAGGATTGTTCTTATAGAGACGAAAAAAAAAAACAAGACACACTATCATCTCTTTAAATCTTACTTAGTCAAACTTATAAAATATGCTGGATGAGACGAGAAAAATGACTGATTGAGACGGTTCTTGGTTCAAATCTGGAAGATTACTAGAATAAATTTTCTCCGTCATTCTATCGTTTTGGATAAATAGACACTTGATCAATGAGGAATGAGAGATTTTTCTTGGGAGTATTCGATAGGTGAAAATGGTCATTTAAACATAAATCGAAAGTTTTCAAATCTCTACAAAATCTCGTTTGTCAACCACGTCAAGCGGATTTGAATCTCCTTCCGTACCAAATTGCCAGAGCTAGGCCTGCAGCTTTTGCAGCCTTTGTCGGACACATATGACTCCACTTATTCAACTTCAAATATCTGCAACATCTAATTCGTCAACAACATCAAGCGGATTTAAATCTCATTTCGCACCGAGATGATAAATTTAGGCCTCAGCCTTTACAGCTTTTGTCAGAAACGAGTGACTCCAATTATTCAACTCTCTATAGTTTCTACTAACGTACCGTTTTATTTGGTTATTGGTTATTGCGAAAAATTTTTACTGAAACCAATTGCTGTTCCTTTTTAATGATGCCAAAAGGGGGGAGAAGTCTTATACTAGTATTAGACTGCCATGTTATATATGCTAGAATCATATCTATATTTTATTTGAAAAACTAACGCATATTTTCAAGGAGAGTTTAAGTATTACTGCAGGTCGTAAATTTCTACTAAGTATTTGTCATCATCAAAAAGGGGGAGATTGTTGAACCCAATGTTTCAAGTCTCATATTTACGTATACATTTTGATGATAACAAATAAATTCAAGACTCAATCTTAAGTTGTCTATGTATGAAGAGAGCTAAACACATCAAGAAATCAAGCATGAGCAAAAAGAATATCCAGTCTATAAATAAAGCACATAGAGTAATTTTGTACATCTCTTAAAATTTGAAATTGGATTAAGACTCAAAATTAATATTTTCTCATAAAGCATAAAATTGCATTTTTTACATTTGCATAACTTTATTCAAATATTTAATTTCAAAAATTATTATTATTATTATTATTATTCCACATATACATAAAGATTTGAATTTGTAAGATAATTGATTGTCATCTTTAACATGTGCATATGTTGTTTGAAAATCTTGAAGGGTGGTTGTGTATTTTTTTGACAAATGCAAAAGATAGATTTTTTGTTTGAAAATCTTAAAGGGTAGTTGTATATTTTTTTGACATATGCAAAAAGAAAATGATTTGGTTTGAAGAATAAATCATACTCATTTTGTCATGTATGAAAAGTAAAAGATAAGATTTGATTTTTTTGGAAAAATGAATGAATTTGTCTTCGACAAATGCAAAAAGGAGATGTTTTTATTTGAAAATTTTAAAAAATGAATAGTATTCTTATTTGACATGTGAATCTTTTCAAATTTGAATATGAAGACTTATTTGCTTATAAATAACTCATTTGAGTTTTGCAAAAATCACAACAAGAGCTTACACATCAATTGCTAAGTTTTGCATCATTATTTCAAAGCTCTCATTCTCTCTTCTCTAAGTTTTGTGCCTTAATCCTTGTTTATTGTGAGAGAGATATAGGTTGCACTGTATTGTTTTTATCTCACTCATTAAGAAGTATATTCTGATAACCTACCTACTATCAGTTTTTGTATTTGTAAGAGGGTGCGTACAACCCTTGTATGTGTAGAAGGTGTTCTACATAGGAAATAGTTAAATCACCAAGTGTGAGGTGATTGCAAGTGTAGAGGATGTTATACACGGATTCTTTGTAGCGGTATTGCTCAAAGGTGTAATAGATTTCTATTTCTACCTGAAAGAGATTGAATAGTGAATTTGGGATCCTCAAAGGGTAGTTTGAGGCGAGGACGTAGACAGTGAGACTGAACTTCATTAAAATACTGAATTTGCTTCTTACTCTTATTCTTTATATTTCTTACTGTTTCATATTCTGTTTATATTTTATATTATATATTTGATTTATAAGTATTAAATTTTTAATATAATCCAATTCACCCTCCTTTTGTGTTAGTCATTTGGACAACAATATTTTTAAAATATTATTTTTTAATATTATTCTTATTTTGAGATTTGAAAAAATAAAATTATTTATTATTTAAAAATTTTAAAAAAATTATAATAATTAATTAAAATAAAATGAGTTGAGATATTTTTTAATCCAAACAAGCCAGACAACATTTTCATGCTTTTCTCTATATAGGATATTATTTCTCTATCTAATTTTAAATTAAGCTATTTTATGTTTTTGACATGAAGTATACAATGGATGGTGAGTTTTGTTAGATAGTATGGCTTCTTAGTATATTTAAATATTTATTTTTTAAAAAATATACCATTACATTAATAGTTAATTCTTTAATTATTAAGTAATAAAGTTAAAAAATAAATAAATACATGAACAATTAAAATAAAAGGATAAAATAAGGTGGTATAGTAGAAATATTGTTAATATGGTATTGACCGTTGTAATCTGTGGTCGACAAAAACCTAGTTGATGTAGTTGTTGTACTATACGAATTACGAACACATACTGCAGACGAATTGCCCTGTAGCTTGACCTCATATAGAAAACGGAGTCAAGACTCAAAAGTCCTTTTGTAACAACTATTTAATCGATTTATGAGGTAATTAAGTGGTGGTCTCTAAACTTCGTTTTTAGTAAAAAACAATAATTATAAAAAGTAAATTCCCATCTTTAAAAAAAAGGTAAAAAATTTCGATGAACTTCAAAACTATTATGCTTTGATGCCTTTGTTCTGGGTAAAAGCCCACAATAATCAACATGCGAGCAGGCCGAATTATGTACAAATGTAGGGGCTAAAGCGAAAACTGAAACCTGGTGGGGGTCCCACAACAACACAAACCGCAAACACCAGCTCGATCCTCGAACGACGAAGATCCCAAGCAACCCGTACCACGAAACCGAAATTTTCATATGACTCTGAAAATAAAATTAAAAAATAAGATAAAAATAAACAAAACAGAACAAAAGATAAAGGAAGAACCAATAGAAATGGTTCATCAAATCAAATTAAAACACCAGAGAAAAGGGCGTGTCGTTAAAACTTGAATAAAATAAAAATCGTTCCTTTTTGATAATTACTGTTAATAAGCAAACATAAACGCCTCGTTTGACACAATTAACACAACCCATTCATTAAAAAGAAAGGAAGAAAAAAGAGTTTGCTTGTTTTTTTTTTTATTTTTAAGGAAAGAATTAATAATAAGAATAAGAATTATGGAAGGTGGAATTAGGGGAGTCGTCAAGAAGGACTACTGTTGTTTGTTTGCTCCTGATTATTGTGCCTTTTCCTATTTTTCGTTTGTTTTATTTTTATTTCTTCCTTCTTCTTTCGTATCAATTCCTTTTGCCATTTGTTTTTATCTTTTTAGTAGATGACCATGATAATTCTTCTCCGCCTTTCCATTCTCTGACTTTTACTGAAGATAGGAAATCGTGTGTTTTTGGAGCCCCTTGTTCTTTTGGATCTTGGGATTTTTTTCTAGGGTTTCCAAGGGGCTGTCTGTTCGATCTCTCGATCGTCTTCTTCTTCAATGGATGCCGCTTCGGAAGGAGATAATCACAACAACCAGAATGATGCCCACGATGACAATAGCAACAGCAAATTCGGTAATTCCAGCGAAGGGCTAAGCAAGCCCAAGCGCCAGATGAAGACCCCCTTTCAGCTTGAAACCCTCGAGAAAGCCTATGCCTGTACGTGCTCGTCTCGCCCTTCGATTTCTATTTTTTTCAAAACAAAAGTAAATTTTTTGTGTTTGTGTTTGTGTTTGTTCTTGGATGATTTTATTATTTTTGTTGAGTTTATGTTGATTTTATTTATTTCTTGGATTATTATATTTTATTCTTGGTGGTTTGATTCAGTGGAGACGTATCCGTCGGAGGCTACAAGGGTGGAACTGTCGGAGAAATTGGGGCTTTCGGATCGGCAGTTGCAGATGTGGTTTTGTCACAGAAGGTTGAAGGACAAAAAGGAAGTTCCAGCAAAGAGGCCGCGGAAAACAGCGGCAGCAATGGCTTTGCCGGAGTCTCCTGTGGATGAGTTGAGGGCAGGGGGTGAACCGGGTAGTGATTACGGGTCAGGCTCGGGGTCAAGCCCGTTTGGCCGTTTGGAGTTTCGGAATGCGATGACAAGGAGTGTGGTGGATGATGTGCCAATTGGGAGGAGGTATTATGAGCCGCGGCAGTCGATGTTGGAGCGTAGAGCCATTGCCTGTGTTGAGGCGCAGTTGGGGGAGCCCTTGAGGGATGATGGGCCAATCCTTGGGATAGAATTTGATCCCTTGCCGCCAGATGCTTTTGGGGCACCTATAGGTATAGCTACTGTGTCTTTTCATTGCATTTTGATGCACTTGTGGCATATTGTTTTTTACCAATTGACTCAGAGAATTCCTTTATACTATGTATTGGATGTTTATATGGGTATAATTGCATCTGCATTGATGAGATTGGCATTGTTGATGTGTGAAATCTTAAAACTTTAATCAAGCAAATTACTTGGTGTTCAAAGGTGTCAAATTAATCTGTGCCCCCAGCATATGAATTTTTAACCATATATATATATATATCCCTTATAATGGTTTCTCTGAGGTTTGATAACGGGAAAGCTTAATTTGTTCATCGAGCTGAGTGTTGTTGAATTGATCCATACACATATTTAGCGCCATCTAAATCACCAATTGGCCTTTTTGTCGTGGCATATAAGTGCTGCTTGTCTCATCAATTGTCCCGCGTTCTTTTATACCCTAATAGGTACTTGGATAGCTTTTGCTTCATGCAGGTTTAGCCAGCTTGTAATTCTGTGCCATTAAAGATTCTGCATACACATGTCAATTGTGTCAAGACTTTTTTTAATAAGTTTATATATCTAAAGTCCAATTGTGTAAGGCTCATGGGTTTTTTAAAGTTTTATCCGATGAGTTATAATATAAAGAAGAGAAAAACGGTTGAATTGTTGTTGTGATAACCTTTTCTCTTTCAATTTTTCATGAAATATTTCATTTGAATCTACGAGCTTGTTATGAGTTTTGGTAGATTAGTATGGAGTGATTTTATTTACTTAAGATGATTTTTTCTTGAAATGTTTTATGTAACTTTGTCTTTTGTGGTTTATTCTTGATGCCTCCAATTTAATTTGGATTGATGCTTGATTAGTTGAATTGTATGCTCTCATGGCACTTAATTTATGGTTTTGGTGGTGGTTCAAGTTGTAAATGACGTATGAAGTTTGAATTTTTCTTTGTTCTGTTGCCAAATATTTATAGTTAAATGACACCATGGGATGCTTATGTAGTTTACCAATCAAAAGATAACTTTTGGTGTGATATGTTGTATATGTTTCATGTACTTGGCTTCGCCTATTATCAATAAAATCCTTATTTACTGATAAGGAAACTTTGGTCTGTTTTGATTAGAGAAGGTCAATAATGATTTTGATGTTCAAAATTAATGTGATAATTTCTATTTGCTTCGTTTTTTTAAAATAATTAATAAGAGTTTTATTACCAAAAATAGGCATAGCCCAAGTACACTGGAAGTATTGAAATTACCTACATACAGCGTCTAAAAAAGAAACAAAAAACTAGAAAAACTCCAACATTTCATCACCATTCATTTCTATTAGCTAAAAAGAATTAGAGTTAAGATCTCTCTTTTATGCTACAAGAAGTTAGTAGCTGCAGCCTATGTATGTGGGGAGATCATTTCATCTGGCTCTTGCTAGTCCTTGTGTATAGAACGATTTTTATTGTCCTCTTCAGTATGCCTTACTGGTAAATAATTGGTTGCAGCATATTTATTGCATTTTCCAGCTTGTAAGTTGTTTTCCCACTAAGCGTTTGGTATTGCATGTGAAGCAGCAGTTCCAGAGCAGCAGAAGCGGTCAGGGCAGTCTTATGAGGGAAAATTATACGAGCAACGTGAAGTCAAGCCATATAAAGTTCGTCTCTTAATTCTCCAATGAAATAATTTGTTTAATGCATCACACTTCGTTACTTTAGCACACAGACTGATGGATGAGATTTATTTTGGCCCGTTTTGTTGTAAATCTGGATGTAGTTAAGATTCTTGATGCTTCATTAGATGCTATGCTGGCTCTGATTCTCATTTAAATATTATGACTTTATCCTAAATTTCTGAGTTGTTTGTATTTTGAATGTCTTTGCAGGAAGAAACTAATCTTGTGGTGTCTAGTTTCTTGTCCTGCTTGCTACAAGCTTTTATGCTTTCGAATTTTAAATTAATTAGAAAATAGGACTTTTTGAAAAGAAAAAAAAAGAAGCACTTGCATCTGTTTTCTAATGCTATGGCAATGTGCAAAAGCATCATAATCTTTTGGACCAACTGTAGTCGCTGCTATATTTTTCCTCATTTTGATTTCATCTTCCCTTCATGAAATAGAAATCTTGCTCTTAATGAATTCATATATGAATCTTTTATGTTGTTGGTAGCTCGTCTTCATCCGATATTTGTATTTAAAACTGAACATTGTTTTTTATGGAAGCATGTATTTCTGTACTGCCTGATCTTCTTGGTTGATATCTTGAAGTTAAATGAAATTTATCCCAGGCTCCAAGGGTGCTCCGTGAATATCCATTTCTCCAAGACCAGTCTGGTATTAGATCTGATGCATTTGGACAAGTTGCCCAATCTCATTTTCATGAACCAATGGTTGATGGACCAAGTGCCAGACCTTCATCATTGGTGCTTGGAAATGAACAATTGCCTAGAGTTCATGGTGTCCAAGGTCACGGATCTCGTGTTCGTCTTTTGTCTCAGCAAGATAGGCTGGGGCTTGCCTTATCATCACCTCCTAGGGATGATGATCGTGTCCCAGAAAGGGATTCCCTTACAAATGTTAGAACAAATGCTCAATTTAGTGACCATCTGGTTGTTGGACCAGATGATTCATTTGTACTCTCTGATGGGAAAATCTTTCATAATGATGCTGTTATACGGAAAGAGAGGAAACACAAGGTATCTTAAACCACTCTTAATCAATTTAGCTGGTGTTTTTTTTTTTTTTCTTTGGCAAGGGTTATTCTACACTTTTTGTTGCTTCATGTAGAGTGAAGAAGCTAGTGTTGCAAGAGAAGTTGAAGCCCATGAGATCCGAATAAGGAAAGAACTCGAGAAACAAGATATTCTGAGGCGAAAGGTTTGAGCTTATCATTCATGAATCTGTGTTCTCTGAAGTGAACTTGTTGTTCCCTTCCCAGAAGGTACTTGCCTCTTTATTAGCTAATATTATGTACCTGTTTTGCCAGAGTGAAGAACGAATCCGGAAAGAAATGGAAAGACAAGATCGTGAAAGAAGAAAGGAAGAAGAGAGGCTGCTGCGTGAAAAGCAGCGAGAGGAGGAGAGGTCAAAGCGTGAGCAAAGGCGTGAAATCGAACGAAGGGAAAAATTTGTGCAGAAAGAGTATTTAAGAGTAAGCTTCTGTGATGCAAGTTATTTGGAGTTAACCCTTTTTTACTTTTCGGGATAAATGACCAAATTACACACCGTCTTTGCCTTCTAAATTTCCCTTTTCCCCTTCCCTCGTTATCCTGAAGGCTGAAAAAAGGAGGCAAAAAGAAGAGCTCCGCAAGGAAAAAGAGGCGGTGAGACGCAAAGCTGCCATTGAGAAGGCTACTGCACGCAAAATAGCTAGAGAATCTATGGAGCTAATTGAGGATGAACAGCTGGAACTGATGGAATTAGCTGCTGCAAGCAAGGGCTTATCCTCGATGATCCATCTTGATCATGACAGTTTGCAAAATCTTGAATTATTCAGAGGTAGGATCCCATCAAGAAGTTTTGGTTCAGTCTGCATGCATTTACATGACTGCTTTTTTCTAAGCCTTCATCTGGTTTTATAGGATGCTGAGGAAAAGGATAAATGTTGGCTCATCTTATTCATGTTATTTTGGTTCCAGATTATGAAATCTCGCTTTAAATATAACTTTGTCACGGCCCATTGCACACCATTTTTTCCAATAAGGTTATTTGAAAACAGTCTGGTAAAATAAGCAGAGTAGGGTTCTGGCAATAATTAGTAGAGCATCAGAATCTTGCCTTTCAATTAGTTAGTTCTCAGTCTAATCTACCTAGACCATAGTAAATGGAGCTTAGGCCTATGTCTTCCTGTCTGTGCGTGGAGTTTTGACAAGGTTTTAGATAATGTGCCCCCTTTTCTAGTGGTTTAAACTTGATATGCATTCTATAAGAGAAATAAGCTAGGATGATTATGATTGAGGTGTCAAATACGGCCATATGGAAACTAATGGAATTGAATTTCATTGAACTGAAATCTCTAATTTGATAATGTACTTCAACATCATATGATTAGTTCCACTGATGATGATGTGCTCTCCCCATAATTTTGTTTGCCTTTTATTCTTCTCACTTTGATTACTCTTTCAGTATTTTTGAGTGACCCTGATACTTTCTGTGTTGTAGATTCTCTGAGTGTTTTCCCACCTAAGTCGGTGAAATTGAAAAAACCATTTGCGATCCAACCCTGGATCAATTCGGAGGAGAATATTGGCAACCTTCTGATGGTATGTCCTAATGATCATTTTCTTTGCTTTGTAGATGGGGAAAGATTCTAGTGGAACAGGAATTATATCATAATGTACTTATTTTTACTGCTGTGTTTTGTGCTTACAGTATAGAGTAATTGAGGGTTATGTATCATGCCCTTGGTTTACGTTGAACCGAATTATATATTGCAACTTTGTAGCTTTAAGAATGAACCGAATAACTACATTGTTAAGTGAACGTGAATTGGCGGGTTTGTGATACAATGTCTTTTTTTAATGTTAATATTAATGCAGATAACCAATGAATGCACTTCTCTGTCTCTGTCTCTGTCTCTCTCTCTCTCTCATATCTGTTGTGTTAAAGGAGAGAATTTTTGCTTACAGATGAATTAATCCATCTGATGTGTTTATCTTGGTTGTGTTCAGGTCTGGCGGTTCTTTATTACTTTTGCCGATGTTCTTAAGCTATGGCCGTTTACTCTAGATGAGTTTGTTCAAGCTTTCCATGACTATGTGAGTCATTCATATATGGTTGCTTTCAAATTTTCTACATGTAATCATTCTTTGCCTGGACACGGTATTCATGCCATTTTGATCTCAGGATTCAAGGTTGTTGGGTGAGATACATGTTGCTCTTCTTAAGTTGATAATAAAAGATATTGAAGATGTTGCGAGGATGCCTTCTAATGGATTGGGAATGAATCAAAATGGTGCTGCTAATCCAGGAGGTGGACATCCACAGATTGTTGAAGGGGTAACCTCTATTCTATACATACTTGAATTAGTTTATTTGTTTTCCATACTACTTTCCCCTGATTGTGGAACCTTTATTATGTTGTTTCTGTATTAGGCATATGTATGGGGCTTTGACATATTCAACTGGCAGCAGCACTTAAATACACTGACATGGCCTGAAATATTTCGACAATTAGCCCTTTCTGCTGGATTTGGGCCACAATTGAGGAAAAGGAGTATCACTTGGTCATACCCACATGAGAATGATGAGGTTTTCACTGTTCTTTCTTTTGCATTCATGTCCTTGTGCATTGGGTTTTGAAACTTCTAGTTTGGCACTCAAATGGTCATGCACACATGTAATTATGAGGTTCCCATATTCTCTTTTAACATTCATGTCTCATATTTTCTCATGTCCATTGTGGCATTCATCATTTTTGGGAAAGATTATGCAAGGCAAGGAAAGATCCTGCCTGGCATAATTTTAAAGGGAGATGTGTGATAGTCATACAATTATGTTGTGTGTGCAAGGGCTGTGAGGAATCTATAGATTTTCTTTTACTCCGCTGTGAGATAGCTAGCTCATTATGGAAACTTTCTATTAGTCTTTTCGGACTTCTATGTAGAAAGGTGGTTGATCTGTTAGCGTGCTGAAAAGGGCAGTTTGATAGTGTTCATTGTGAGATCTTGAGGAAAATGATTCTGATTTGTTTGATGTGGTGAATGAGGGAAAGAACTTACATTAGTTATGAAGATAGTAGAAGGACCATGGAGTTCCTCAACAGTTTCTTTATAAATTTCACTTTACTTATCAAAAAAAAAAAAAAATCACTTTGCCAGCAGATAGCAGCCCACTTATGTCTTTCTAGTTTTAGCAGGATATTCTCTCTTTCCTTTCTCTCAATTTCTCTGATGCATATTCATGTGTGCCTTGGTAACACCTGTGTTTGTCCTTTTTTTTTTTTTAATTATCAATAAAACTTAAAAAAAATGTAATGACATGATTTATATGTATTTGCAGGGTAAAGGCTGTGAAGACATAATTTCTACTCTTCGTAATGGTTCAGCAGCTGAAAATGCATTTACAATAATGCAAGAAAAAGGTTTATTGCTTCCACGAAGATCTAGGCATCGGTTGACTCCTGGAACTGTTAAATTTGCAGCCTTCCATGTTCTTTCACTAGAGGGAAGTGAGGGATTAACAGTTTTAGAACTTGCAGACAAGATTCAGGTGAGTTTAAATTGTTATCAACTAAAATTGTCAGTTACTGGCCCTTGTTGGGTTTATTTTTATTTTTATGAATGATAGACCCCAGGTACATGGTTGTAGGGATGGTGGAGAGGGGAGGGAAAGAGGGATTCATATTTTTTTTTTTCTCAATTTATGACTCTTCCTAATTGTATGCCACTAGAAATCTGGACTTCGGGACCTGACAACAAGCAAGACACCGGAGGCTTCGATTTCCGTTGCTTTGACCAGGGATGCTAAACTTTTTGAAAGAATAGCTCCTTCAACATATCGTGTGCGTTCTGCTTTCAGAAAGGATCCTGCTGATGCTGAGGAAATTCTTTCAGCTGCGAGAAAGAAAATTCAGATATTTGAAAATGGGTTTCTAGCTGAAGAAGATGCTGAAGATGTTGAAAGAGAAGATGCTGAGGATGTTGAAAGAGATGAAGATTCTGAATGTGATGATGTTGATGAGGATCCTGATGTAGATGATTTTGCTTCTCTGTCAACTGAAAATAAAACCTCCCTTCCCAGTAGCGAGGGAAAAAGTTGCTTGGGAATCCAAAACATATGCAACAACGTTGCGCTGAATCTGCTAAATAAGTTGGAGAAGGATTTTTTGTCCATTCCCATGAGTGAATCCAAAGATGAAAACTGTCAAACTACTGCCAGTGAACAATATGTTGCTGGTGAATGTATTAATGCCAATAATCTTGGTCAAGAAAACATGGAGATTGATGAAAGTAAATCAGGCGACTCATGGATTCAAGGACTTACAGAAGGGGAATACTCTGATCTCAGTGTAGAGGAGCGCCTTAATGCCCTTGTTGCCCTGATTGGTGTTGCAAATGAGGGGAACTCTATTCGTGGTATACTCGAGGTAAACATGTCTTGCCAGTTTTGTAATTTAGAGATTTTTCTATAATCTGAAAAATGTGTTCTCTTTTCCTCCTCTCTCTCTCTTGGGTCTTGAATTTGACGTTGATTTTTTTACAGGATCGTATGGAAGCAGCAAATGCTCTTAAGAAACAAATGTGGGCAGAAGCACAGCTAGATAAAAGTCGTTTGAGAGAAGAGATTATAAATAAAGCAGATTTTACGTCGCCTATTATGGGGAGCAAAGTAGAAACACTACCTATGAGTTCTGTAGTTGGGGGCAACCAAAGCCCATTGCCTAATGTTGATGAGCAAAATATTGAAGCATCCCCCAGCACAGCTGAAAACCAAAACCTACTAGGTTCACAGAGCATTCAGGATCCACTCAACAGTTTGCCTGCTGAAAGAAACCCTGTTGTTCAAGATTTCTCCATGGGTCCGGATAATTTCCTGATTCAGCAACTTGGATATGCTTCAAAAAGGTCACGCTCACAATTGAAATCTTATATTGCACACAGAGCTGAAGAGATGTATGTATACAGGTCCTTGCCTCTTGGGCAAGATCGTAGACGGAATCGATACTGGCAGTTTGTTGCATCTGCTTCTAGCAGTGATCCTGGTTCTGGCAGGATCTTTGTTGAATTGCATGATGGCAACTGGAGGCTTATTGATTCTGAAGAGGTAAACCAAGTCTTATTGTTATTATTATCTTTCTCACTGCTCCTGTATGACATGAATTTTTAGATCACGTGCCAAATTTTTTTTTTTCTTTCTTTTTTTTTCCCCTTTGAGTCGATTTGTTTTCTGGGCCCGGTTTTCTTGTTTTGGGGAGGGGGGCATAAATGTTCCGGTTGGGGGGTGGGGGGGCAATAACATTTATGCTGTTTTAGAATTTAGTGATGTCAGTTTGGCCCATCAACTGTTGGAAGCATACTATTTGATCATGCTCTGCATCAGTATATGCTGGATTTAGGCCAACTTTCACTTTGGAAGTTTTGATGGCATGGATAGTGTGGTGATAGCTCATACATTACTTTGGCTTGAATCTTCTTTTTTCCCACCTTCTAATGGAGTCCTTTGTGTCACAAGTAGTAAAATCCTACCTTTATTGATGCACTTACATATAAATAAAAATAAAAGTATTTACTGATGAAATAGACAGTCTTATATTTTAGATTAGGTAGAATTTTCTCTTCTTCGATCTGGATGAATATTGTTAAATATCCTTGATGCTTACTTTTGTCCATGTGTTTGTATATTCGAAATAATTATTATTGAGCCCTTCAGCTATTCAAAAATAAAGGGGATCCAAAACAGTAGAAGCTTGTTTTTGCTTCTTGGCACAAGGTGGGTAATTGAGGGGTATGATAGCTAGAGTTGAAAAGTTATTATTTTTTTTTTTATATATAAGTAAAGCCAAAAAATATAACCCTTTTTAGGGTTGTCTTTGTTTTGGTTTGTGTTTTTATGTTCCACTGAAAATCTAGGCAAATGATTGGGCAAAAGGTTGAAATAGTTTTTTTTTTTGTTTTGGAGATTGAAAGATGTTTTGGATTGAAGTTGATTTTTTATTTTTAACTTTTAAAAGTTAATTAACTAAACATAGCTTAGGATTGGCCAGTTGACAATGTACTTATGAGACTGCAGAAGGTTCCTGGGACTTTGTGCCTTGCATCTCTGGCATGCCTTCTTTGCTTTAGATTTCTATTGTCTTGGGTTTTTCTTTTCTTACTTGTGAATAATGAGAGTTACAAATTGGCTTATTGTTTCAATAATTTTTGAATTCTTTGTTAGTAAGCAATCGTGTTAAAAGTGCAAAGGGGTATATAACCCAACTACAAAAGTATACTGGAGAGAACATGCTATTAGAGGGAGGAAGAAAAAGAACAGGAAATAAAAAATTATAGAAAGCTGGACAAGGTAGCTATTATGAGCAGCCCTCCGAACTGGACAAGGAAGCCTAATTTATAGGCCTGTGTACCTTGTAACTGGCTTTTGCCTTACTAATAAACTTTTACTTTATCAAAAAAAAAATGAGCAGCCCTCCGGACAAAAGGGGATTAAATAATGTTTGAAATGTAGAACTTTTAGCATTATAATCTTGATAAACTTGTTATTGTCGTGACAATACTTTGCATCACTTAACTGCAATAATCTGTTTTCTGTGTAGGCCTTTGATGCTATTTTGACGTCATTGGATGCACGTGGGATAAGGGAATCCCATTTGCGCTTAATGCTGCAAAAGATTGAAAGCTCCTTTAAAGAAAATCTTAGAAGGAATATGCAGTGTGCTAATGTTGTGGCCAAGAGTGGAATCAATATGAAAAATGAAACTGATGAAATGAATTCTAGTCCAGATTGCCCAGCTGCGTTTGACAGTCCTAGCAGTACTGTTTGTGGTATAAATTTGGATCTATTGGAGACCTCGTCTTCTTTCAAGATTGAGCTTGGGAGAAATGAAGCTGAGAAGAGAGCTGCTCTGAATAGGTATCAAGATTTTCAGAAGTGGATGTGGAAAGAGTGCTTCAATTCATTAACCTTACGTGCAATGAAGTATGGAAAGAAGAGGTGTGTACAGCTGTTGGGCGTTTGTGATTTTTGTCTTAATACTTATTACTCGGAAGAGTTCCACTGCCTTTCTTGCCACCAAAATTTCAGTACCAGAACTATTGGTTTTAGAGTTTCGGAGCATGCAATTCAATGTGAAGGGAAAAGGAAGTTAGATACTGGGGATTTCCGTATATTAGAATCTTCTCTTCCCCTTGGAACCAGATTGCTCAAGGCTTTGTTAGCTTGCATTGAGGTTAGACGACACTGACCTTGAAGAAACTTGTGTAGAAATAGTTTAGCCATTAGTTCCTAATATGGTTGTTAAATATTGATTACTCCTGGCATCTTATGCCATTTATGCAGATTGTCCTTAGTCCAGTTGATGGTGTACGTTGTATATCTATATATCTGTAGAAAGCATTTACATCGTTTTTCATTGACAGGTATCTGTCCCTTCAGAAGCTCTTCAATCATATTGGATGGAAGACCTTCGAAAAACTTGGGGTGTGAAATTGAATGCATCATCGACCGTTGAGGAACTTCTACAGGTTTTGTGTTAATACCTTTGATGGAATTTTATGTAACTTGATTTGCTAAATCTGCTTTGCATTCAACTTCTGTTGTACTCTCACCGTAGAATGGTTAGAGTCACTTGTTAGGACATTAGCGAAATTCTTCCACCAAGGACTAGGGAGTCTTTGGTCTTTGGTTGGGTTAAATTACAATTCCATTGATTTAATTGTAATGCATTTTGTTTGTTTATGCTAGTGGAAGCACATTTAAAAGGATTTGAGTTGTCTACTGAACTTGATGTGCTCACTATTGAAGTTTATTTTTGCAAGTTGAGATGTCTTGTGCATGATCTATAATTATAGATGTGAAGACACAGGTCCACTCTTTTGTCTTAACAAGGAAGCGAGCTAACACCCTATACTCATCATAAGCAAGCATTAAGATATATCTGTTTCATGGGATTTTGAGTGCAAAAATACACATGGTAAGACATGGCCATGTAATCAAGACATGAAAGAAGCTCACATGCATCAAAGGCCATTTTGTTCAGGCATGAATTGCTGGATTTTTTATTTTTTTTTTTTTAAAGTAGAATTGCTGGAAGAATTATATGAAAACACAGATTTTTTTACAAGTACAATTGCTGGAAATTTTTATATGAAAACATAAAAGCATTATCACTCTGAAATTCAGTGTTAGAGAGAAGCAAAATAAATTTAAAAAAATCTTATTACCGCTTTATTTTGCATCTAGGCTAGGGAATTATCATTTATTATTTTTGCTCTTTTAAGGGAGAAATTATTCCTAGTCATGCTTTATATTATGTTTCTATGCATCTATATGGAGGTAAATTGTATGTGTGCATTTGGACCATTACCTGGATGTCATTTTTTTTTAATGGACTATTATATATCTTCACTTTGCTCGTATCACAAGTGATGTCAGATACAACTTCATATTGCTTCTGTTGCTTTTTATTGATTAACGTATATAGTTCAGTCTTTTTTGTTTCTTGTTAATATAATTTGCTCAACGATAAGAGCTTTGTTGCAGATATTGACTCTGTTTGAGAGAGTGCTGAAGCAAGACTTTCTTTCATCGAAGTTTGCAACGACAGAGACGCTATTGGGGTTCCGTACTCAGTCAGGTACTCAGTCAGGAAGTGCTTTACATGATTTTGCTGATCCTAAATCAGTTCCTCTACTTCCATGGGTACCACAAACCACTGCAGCTGTGTCTCTTAGACTTTTTGATCTGGATGCATCGATTATATACACAAATCAGGCCAAACCTGACCCTTGTGAGGACAAGGAGATAAGAGAATTCATAGTGAGTTCTATGCTTTCTTTTCTTTTCCTTTCGTTTCTTTAGGGTGTGATTTTATAAGGGAAAATTTTCCTTTTGCATAGTGTTGCAGCGTCCTGCATCTTTATAGAATTTCTGTTGGCCTCTCATTCGTGATAACCCATTGATTAGATAACACATCTACAGGCTACTATTTCTGACATTTCACAGTGTGGAAATTCTTTATGTGTGTAAATTGATGTCATTTGGGGCCAGAGTCTTTCACCATCTTGTAAAAGAAATTATTACCTAACTCCTATTTTCTTATCCACAGAAGCTTCCTTCAAGATATGGCCCAGTCAATAATGTGAAGGAGGTTGAACTAACAGAACTGAACCATGTTGAAGACGTGACAGAAAAGAACAGTGCTAAGATGAAAAACACGCGAAACAGCTATAAGCGTGGGCGAGGGGCACGTGACCAAGGACGTGGTAGAAGGTGGCAGAAAAAAGCTAGGGTTTCCAACTCTGATGTTAGCGGCAGGAGAAACGCTAGGAGCAATGAAAATCTTATTCACGGACTAAGACAGCAAGGACAGAGAACATATGGACAAGGGAGTGCACGGGGTCGCCGAACAGTTAGGAGGAGGAGAGTAGAAAAGAGAGCCGTGGATGAGAGGTCACCGAGCCCTAGGGCTGACACACATAGCCCCAAAAGCATTGGTGAATCACCAAGAAACATGGGGGAGGAATGGGATGATGAAAGAATAAATTTGCTCCATATGGAGGATGGAAATAATATTAATGCAGAAGCCATGGAGTCTGATGATAATGCCCAGGCAGTGGAATATGATCAAGGAAATTGGGAGATAGGGTTTGCAAGTGCTTCAAATGGGTGGACAGGGGATCTAATGGAAGCGAGTGACGAAGATGTGAATGTTTCTGAAGACGATAATGGCGTTGAAGAGGGAGGAGAAGAAGATTCAGAGGCAGAGGCAGAGGCAGATGAAGATGTAAGTGAGGGTTCAGATGGAATGGCGAAAGGGATTGGAAATGACGAAGGCACAGAATCCTCAGTTTCAGAGGACTATAGTGATTAAGTTGTGATTTTCAAGTGATAAAAGTTCCCAAAGATTGCTAACGCATTAGAGCAGCAAATGGATACAAGGCTGCATAAAATTTTTGATGGTGCAGCTTCTGCCTCCTTCGCGACAGAATTCATGGATGGGGGGTTGGAAACAACAGCACCGTCCCTCTTTTTTCTCCCACTTATTACTTCGTCTCATTTAATGGGGGAGGGATAGAGTAATGATATTTGAAAGAGGAATTCGGAACACATGAATGGATGAGTCACATAATTCCTTGGTGGAAATCAGGCTCTGTATTGTAAGCATATTGGCAACAATGCTTTTCTATGCCTGTGTTCGTTTATAAATATATACATAAATATATGATTACGTGATTATTATCATATTGAAATGTCATAAAATATATTGATAGCTTTGTACTCAAATAGAATCAAATTTCGACTAGATACCCAACATATTATTATTAAATATGAAGAGTTCTATTGAAGTTAACCACAATCACCGCATTGAGCAGCTGATAAAACTAAAATTTTTATTTGGTGCTTTCTTTTCTTCGCCGGTTCTAAATTTGCTAGAACTTGTTATATCGGGCAACAAATGTATAAAACATCCAAACATAAACTGGAGATAACAAATCACAGCACTCAAGGGTCTTTTCTTAATTCACAATCTTATTTAAGATGCCAAAAGTTTCTTGATTCCAGACTTCTGCTCAGCAGTCAACCTTGTTGGGAATTTAATGTTGAACTTGATTTTTAGGTTGCCTCTCTTTGAAGGGTCTTTTGGTATTGGCATACCCTCTTTTGGCACAACCTCTTCATAGTTTGGATGAATTACATTGGTGATGGGAATAGTCAAGCTCCTTCCATCAAGGGTTGTGAGATGAACTGTGTAACCTGTTAAAGCTTCTGCAAGCGTAATCTTGAGCGTGATGATAAGGTCATTACCATCCCTCGTAAATGTGTTGTGCGGTTTCTCATCAACTATGAATACAAGATCCGCAGGAATGACATTTGGCTGCTCGTTCCCTTTCTCTGGGAAGGTGATTTTTGTTCCCTTCTTCCACCCAGGCTTTATTTCGATAGTTAGAATTTCCTCTACAGGCAAGGTCTTCCTATAAAACAAGATTTTACAGTTAGTTACTTAACCAAAACTAGATAAAAAAAGGTGGTTCCATTTCTAGAAACGGGGCATGGCATGAGATAAATGCGTATATAGATAGACATATGCCTGCTACAACTGCATCAGATATGGTGCATTGAGAGAACAAATACTCCCAATGCTCATCAAACAAGCACCGCCAATGGTAGAGACGTTGATTCTATTCAATCTGCTAAACTATGCATATTTATTTATTTATTTATTTATTTGTGTTTATGTATATGTGCACAAGTTCACATTTGGCTGTGAGGACCAATAACTTATTTCAACCAGAGAAACATACCCACAAACTATAACACCATATTTTCTGCTGTGGCTTTAGAACAAGTTCCTTCTGACCTCGGTGTTGGGAAAAACCTTACTCATGTTTTCAAGAGATTCCATTCCTATACTTGGAACTTCCTATTTGTTCATATATGGAAACTCTACAAATAGAATGCAACTGAATAAATTAACCAAGTGAGAAATACTCACCCACTTGCATCCGCAATTACCCTTGAGATCTTCATCTTTTTGGTAGTCCCCTTATAAAGCTCCTCGAGGCTACAGAGCAGCGTATTTTCAATAGGAGCAGCCTTTCGCGGACCCTGACTCATCGATCTGCCCTCCCCAAATGAGCTAAAGATGTCATCCCCATACATCCCGCCGAAGGACCTTGAACTACTCCTCATGCCACTGCCGCCCATCCCTCCGAAAGGGCTTGAATACCCAAAAAATTCGGCAAAAATGTCATCCGCATTTCTGGGGTTGAATCTGAATGTTGTTGGGCCATCCCCAGTTTGGAAGAAGGAAGCGCCACCAGGTCCCCCAGCATCAGGTGGTGGCACTTGACCTTTCAGCCCTTCTTCGCCATATTGATCATAGATTGCTCTCTTTTGGGGATCACTTAGAACCTACATTAAACCAAAACATAATAAGTGATTAAAAATCGATGTTTTACTAAAAAACGTTCATCTATGCTAGGCATCGAGGGTTTACATATGTAGAAAGAGCGTTAGATAAAGTCTTCACAATTAATTACCCACTGCCCATCGGCTTAGGATTCTGGACAAACGGCGATATATTAATTGAAGACAATGATGATTTGATCATGAGTAACATTCTATCAGAGCATGAAAGAGAATACATGCTGACACTGAGAGGGAGTAAACGAAGGAGAAAGCGAATAACAGAAAAGCATAATACCTCATACGCCTCAGAGATCTGTTTGAATTTGGCCTCTGCTTCTTTCTTGTTGTTTGGGTTCTTATCAGGATGCCATTTCATGGCAAGCTTCCTGTAAGCTTTCTTCAAATCATCATCCTTGGCGCTCTTTTCTACCTGCAATACCTTGTAGTAATCCACACCCATATCCTTGTTCTTCCTATTCAGCTAAAAATTGGGACTTTGAGGTGACTTGATAGTCTATAAAATAGGAAAAAAATAAGAAGAAAAAAACTCGATCTTTGGTAATGGGTCTGTTGGTGTTAATGTCGTCGGCTCAGACTGAAGGGTGATGTCGAATTTGAGGGAGAAGAGAAAGGAGGAGAGAGAGAGAGAGAGAGAGAGAGAGAGAAGGATTTGTCCGGAAGGAGAATGAGATTACGAGAAGAGTATAGAACTATCCAGATGCGAGGGGCAAAGCAAAGCAAGTGGGGCATTTTCTCCGCTGTCGTAGTTTGAATGATACGAAAAGCCGGTTTACTTTACGGTAACTGTCATTCGCGCTCAAACGACCTGCCGCTTTGAATAAACTACATGACGTTCTTCATCATGAGGCAAAACAGTAAAATCTTTCTTGTCCAATACCATCCATCCCACACAGACCCATCGTTGAGGATGACTTGGTCAGATCAATGATGCCATCGTTGTTGGTTGCTCCACCCCAATGTCCAACCAACGCAATTATTCGTTCATTTCCACCTACTAAACACATCACCACCGCCAACAAACTAATCTATAAATTAACATAATTTAATTTCACACGTTATTAAAAAAATTACTTTTATTATAAATTAAATATAATTTATAAATTTATAAGTCTTAATAATAAATTATATAAAGTTCTATTTCAATCTCAAATGTTTTGGTCTACTTGATTTAATGTCATTAACAATTATATAAAGTTCTAAAAAGTTTGCCATTAGATAATTATGAGATGATAAGAGCACTAGTAATGATCTTATTAAAGTTTTGATTAAAATGAAATCTAATTTTATTTTCTTGGCTATAATCCATATAGTTTAGTTAATAAGTCTACATTGGTCTAGCTAAATTAAAATCTAAATAATAATATAATATTATATATTTTAATATATTTTTTTTTTAGTTTTTCAAATACACTTAATATATTAAATATTAATTTTAGTAATAAATATATATATTTTTTACTATATCTTCTCTCAATAAATTGTAAGGGTTCATAACATAGGAAAGCATGGAATATATTAATTATATATATATAGCCAATATAGCCAGGTTTTGAAATATATTAATTAATTATATATATATATTACTATATTTTCTCTCAAATATTAAGATAGTCTAGCTTTATGATTAAAATTTAATAAAATATATAGATAGAAGTGTGAGAAGGGACTCTCCAAACATAACTAAACTTTGTGATTTATTGTAACAAAACTCTAAGATGGAAATAGGATAGTCAAACTAATGTGTATATTATTTGAGTCTTAAGTCTAAATTTTAGAAATGTAATGGGCAGTCCAGTCCAATGCTAATGCTTTAAAATATTTGATTTTTTAAAATTATTTTTTTATTGCGAAAGTATTTTTAAATTAAATTTTTTATTTTAATTTCAGGTTCCACATGGTAATTAAACTGATTAGCACATTTTTTTTTAAAATTATGACGGGTATCCCTCATTCTCTGTAATTTATTTGAAAAAAATAAAATCAGTATTAAAGCTTTTATAGATTTGAATTCTAGAATATTCTTATGTAACTGAATTGCTGAGGTGTAGCTCTGGGAGTGGTGCATTCGGTTTTATTCTCTGCTGTAAAAAAAAAAAAAAAACTGTATAAAGTTGGGAAAACTGATCGTATTCGACGGAGAAGGAACCTTTCGGCCATCACCATGCCGTCCCCAGAAACCTGCCACATATCCAAACCTTCCCACCTACCCATTGTAAATCCCTCCATAATCCATTCCTCCACTGACTTTGTCACCATCAAACTTACCCTTGATAATTACCTTTTGTGGAAGGCCCAGATTGTCCCGTTTCTTAAAGGCCATCAGTTGTTTGGCTATGTTGATGGTGGTTCTCTGCCTATACCTCCTCCCATGGTTGATGGCAGTGTTAACCCCGACCACTCAAAGTGGCTTCTTCAAGATCAACTTATCATTTCAGTCCTCAATGCCTCTCTTTCCGACACTGTACTCACTCAGGTCTTGAATTGCACCACCTCGCATGAGGTTTGGTCTACTTTGCACAGCCTCTTTGCTGCCCAGACCTCATCCCAGCAAACCCGATCTCAACTAGCTACACTTAAGAAAGGATCCTCTTCCATTACCGAATATTTTCACAAAGCAACCTTGTTGGCCAACCCCTTTCCTCCTCTGAGTTTATAATTTATTTACTAGCTGGTCTTGGAACCGACTATGAATCCATTGTGACTTCTATCACTACTCGGTCTGGCCCTCTTACCACTCCTCAAGTGTATAGCTATTTGTTAAATCATGAATCGAGGTTGGCACATCAGACTAACTTACTTGAAGGAACACAGCTTGCTGCCCATGCTACTGTCACTCGCCAGTTCCCCTCTAATTCTCCTTCTGGCCGTGGTCGAGGCTCCTTTACATCCTTCTCAAACAAACCAGACACTCGACCCCTATGCCAAGTCTGCCACAAACCGGGACACACAGCCTTGACTTGCTACAATCGCTTTAACCCAGCGTATCAAGCCTCCTCCCCTCCTCCCTCTCTTGCAGCTCACTTCACGGCCTTACCCTCTTCTTCACCTCAATCAGGAGTGTGGTTCCCAGACACAGCTGCCACCAACCACTTCACCTCTGATTTTTCCAATCTCAACTTGGACGCCACTTCCTATCAAGATGAAGCAACTAACGACTGCCTTTGTTACAGAGCATGGATTTGAATTCAGCAGCTTGTGCAGGCTCTTCAATTTACAAGGTATATTCCGTCAGAAGTGACATTAGTTATATGATAAATTTGAGTTTTTCAGAAAGCCAAATTTATATGGAGATGTTTTGTCTGCTTCCCAAACCTTTTTGTGCTCCAAACTTTGCTCTTTATTGATGGGTTCAGGTTTTGAAATTGCTTGAGATGGAATTGAAACTTCAAATGTGTACTCGTACAATATCAGCAGCGACAGTACCAAACATTCTCAATGATCTGAGACATTTCTTATATTTGCATGTATCTTTGCACGTCTTGGTCTAATTAAATTTTTATGAGTCTCGTAGTTCATCAACAACCGTGCATATCTTGGTAATCATTATCAAAAGGTGTTTGGATTGCTGCATACTTATTTATTTGGCGAAAGGCCTACCTTGAGTCCACAAAAGGAAATGTCGTAATATTTTCCCATTCATGTGCTTTTATGTCATGCTTATTTCAATGCTTGCTTTTCCATCTTAAATACTAAAATTTTATTGTCCTTAATTCGAAGGATCGAGAAAACCTATTGTCATACTCTAATCTAAATCAATGCTAATTGCTAGGTGAAACGGCTCCTGTGATACCGAGGCCATAGGATTGCAAAGTTTGTCCTGTATTTTCTCTCATGCCATGGGTTTTCACACCATGAGTTCATGGAGAGAACTCGTGAAGGACATTTTATACTAGGATTTCAGATCTAACTTGCAAAAATTAGTAGTCAAAAACTTTACAAATATCATATATGGTTAACCCTATACTGTGCTGTTTGATCTTCTTCTGCTTGCTTGTACACCATGACTCCATCACTGATGAATGTATTAGGCATGCCTCAAGTTTGGAATTACTGCATCACAGAGTGAGCACTGGTTTGTTTGTTTGTTTGCGTTTTTTTTTTAAGAAGAAGGGCAATATCTCCAATTTTATTAATAGCTATCACTTTCGGTAGAAGAATACCTTGTACAAAGAAAGAACTTGGGGGTTACAAAAAACCCAAACCAAGTCCTATACAAACTAAAACTATATTATCTATCTATACACCATTAAAATGTAGTCTACAATATCCAATGTACGAAACAGACGCATGAGAAAACTATATTAACAGCTATAATACAAGACACTAAAATGTAAACTGAATTAACCCCCATAAAAAAAATAGTAACAACTACAATCTATGTCTAAACTTTGGCAAATCAATTAAATCCAATTTTAATTTGTCCCGTGCTAATCCAGGCAAAAAAGAAGACCAGAAACAAGTTTCAAACAAACCTCTAGCACTAGCTTTTGCTAGCTGATCAGCAACTGAGTTACCTTCCTTATATATGTGCTGCAATGAGAAAGATAAAGATTGACCAAAAGTAATTATATCATCCCAAATCTCTACAACTTCCAAGGTGGAGAGAAGACTTGATCGAACCAATATACAAACTCTGAGTCAAATTCAATCATAACATCATTAATACCGTTAATTCAGAAAACATATTCGATTCCTCTCCTAAATGAAGAGAATAAGTTTAACTTAACAATAAACAAACAACCAGGCCTTGCTAGTTGTGGAGGTGTCTTGAGAGATGATGGTGGAGGTTTTCTTGTTTCAATACCGTTAATTCAGAAAACATATTCGATTCCTCTCCTAATTGGTTTTAACCTGCTTAAAGGAATGCTCGTTACATTTTCTATCAGAACATTTGTTGAGAAAAGTTGGTGTTGTGCTTTAGCTTTGGTTAAGAAAAACTGACCATACTTATGAAATGAAAAACAGTAAAATCATCAACTGGGACTATCCTCCTATTCCATGCACACTTCACCTCTGAATTGGGGGTTGTATTAGGTGGCGGGTCAATTAATGTCCAGGTATGATTAGATTCAAGAGCAATCAAATCTAGAGACATAGTATCTCTCCAATGAGAGTGCTTAACAGCTTGATGGTAAAACTGAGGATCCATATGTGATGAAATAGAGATACTGAAAATACTATGAGAAGGAGATAAATGTTTGTAAGATTAGACATCAGAAATATTGTATTGTTTACCTAAGTGAGAAGATTGGCCTGCAGAAGATGAAGAGGAAGAAGCAGTAGAGGCTGCCAAATTACAGTGATGATTCTGTAGATAACCAAGAGATTTATGTGTTCTTGTGGTTCTTCTGAGTGGAGGAAAATGATTGGTATCTTGTAAGGAAGGAAAATGTGAATTTGATTGAGGAGATATGTGAGAAATGTCATCAGTTGATAAGGAATTTGAAGCTGTAACTGAAGGGATAGAATTTAGAAAATGAATGTCAAAATCTGAAATTGAATTTGGAATGACAATATCAGAAGAAAAAAAAAAAGATGAGGAAATAGCTGTTGAAGTTTGTTGAAATGGAAAATTGGATTCATGAAAAATGACATCTTGAAAAACAAAAAATGTTTGAGAATTAAGATCAAACCATTTGTAACCCTTCATTCCAAATGGATAACCAACAAGTACACATTTTCTGGCACGAGATGAAAATTTTGACCTGTTTTGACTGAGTGTCGAAGTATAACAAAGACATCCAAATACCTTTAAATAAGAATATGAAGGAACATCACCATAAAGAAGTTGATGAGGTGATTTTTCATGAAGAATATGTGAAGGAATCAGATTGATGATATGAGTTGCAGCTAGAATACATTTGCCCCAAAATTTCAATGGAACATGGGATTGAAATTTAAGAGCTTTTGCAACATTAAGAAGATGTTGATGCTTTCTTTTTATCATGGAGTTTTGTTGAGGAGTCTCAACACAAGAAGTTTGGTGTATGATGCATTTGGAAGAAAAAAAATCCGACATCTTGAATTCAGGATCATTATCAATTCTAATATATTAAATTTTCTGTTTGAACTGTGTAAGATCCAGATTATAAAAGAAGATAAACAAAGATTGAACTTTAGACTTATTTCTCATCAAATAGACCCAAGTAGATCGAGAAGGATCATCAACAATGGTTAAAAAATATTTAAAATTATCATGAATTGGCAAAAAGAAAGGACCCCAAATGTCATAGTGAACCAAATGAAAAAGAGAGCTAGATTTATATGAATGAACGGGAAATGACAAACGTTTCTATTTTGTTAAAGGACAAACAGTACAATGATCATCATGTACATTTTTATTGAATGTAAAACCAGGAAGTATCTTGGCAAGAACTAGATTTATTCGTTCTCTTGATATCATGATACGATTAAAAAGGGTAAAGTAGTGAGAGATCGAGTTCTGAGGACTCGGAAAAATGCTTTTATTAAAACTTAATTTTACATCGCAAAGTAAACATGGTATTTATACCATGTTATATCTGAACTAAAAAGGAACAGAATAGTTCAGCTGAAATCTAACTATTAAGTAACCTGCTAACGTTACCTTAATAGCAGTCCTATTTACATCACAGCCTTTATTTACATTACAGTCAGCTAAGAAAGAAAAAATAATAAAACTATTTATTCCTACAATATACAATATGGGCTTCCACTAATAGCCTCTCCAGATTTGGGCTCCCTCGGACCTCGGGGAGAGTACGTCAAGAGAAGGCCCACAAGGAAACGCGTTGGAAGTAACGTTTACCCGTCGACTCCTACTTTGGTTCCAAATCTTTTAATGTGTGGTCTTCTGCTTTGTAATCCTTTTCCTTGACACAGATTCCTAAAAAACTTGAAGCAACATTGTAAAACATCTGTACTTGTAAATGTGAATCTTATTAATGAGAAAAATATGTTTACAAATTAAAGAGATAAAAATTCTATCTAAATTTTTATAAAAAAGACCTCATATTAAAATATATAAAATGTTATTATTTTTTAGTAGGATCTATTTTTTCGCAAATGGCCTATTCGAAACTCGTCTGTTTGCAGTTTGTACCTGACATTATTCTATTAACAATTTGTTCATAAAATATATATATATATATATATTTATATATATATTAATATACTAATTGTCACTTCTTTAGCTATTAAGTAAAAAAAATTAAAATTAAATAAAAAAAATTAAATTTATGAGCGATTAAATTGAATAAACAAATTGAAGCATTATAGTAATATTTTCTACTTGATTGGCATGGTACGTACAATATAGATTGATATAATCTGATCCCCCGCGGCAAACATGGAGTTAACTAGCAGAGACTTTGGATGCTATATATGAAACAACAGTCAACAACTTTGTCTTCTTTTATCTTCTTTTCCTTTCCCTTTGGTTTTAGGACACAACAACTAATTGCCCAAAAGAAACCATAAGGTTGAAAATTCCCCTTCCGCTAATCACGCGAAAGCCTGTCTTCAGTCTTGACCCCAGGAATAAAGACTTAAAAAGAAAAAAAAAAAAAAAAAAAGATAAAGAAAAAGCAAGAAAGTAATTTTAGGTTGATTGGTAAATCAAAAACGTTGACAATAAAGCATATATCACATGCCTTTATATATATATATATATATATATATATATATAAAGCTAATTACGAACTGCATGCAAAGAGTTTAATTATATATTGTATCAAGTACTGCTTCCAAATGATGGAAATATATACATCGATCGATCGTAAGATTTTATGAATATTTTAAAAATTGTTGTCCAAAAAATACTAAAGACGAGGTTTCGTTTGGATTCGGAGATGAGATGAGTTGAGACGAGTTTAGTTTATTTTTTAATATTATTATTATTTTGAAATTTGAAAAAAGTGTGTTGGAATTTGAAAAATGTATATAAGAATTTGTGTTTTATATAAAAAATTATAAAAATATAATAATAAAATGAAGATAAGTTGAAATGAGTTGAACACATTTCCAAATACAAACAGGACCAAAAGCAACGTCAGTACATGACACCCCATATCAAATGGATTATTATTCAAGTTTTGCAGGGATGATCATCAAAATTAGAGAATCTTCACTCCTCTTCTTCATGAATCTTTTAAGTTTCTATTTTAATATAATGGTTATTATCAGTATATATAAAATCTATTTTCCGCAGACAATATGCTGCATGCTGGTGATCACTGCTGACAGCCTACTAGAATAATGACAATTAATGTAGCAGAATTGTATGTTTGTTTTTCTGGCTGCGGGCCTGGATCCAGCAACTCCCATATTTAAAAGTCAAGACCTCTTGAATTTTCATGGCCGCTGCCAGCTTGGATCAGTATTATTCAGTAGTCAAACAATATTAGGCTTAATATGCTTTAGGACTTCGGACTTGGGACTTGGGACTTGGGACTTGGGATATTAATCGACTTTCATGTATCTATTTTCTTTCGGTTTCCCCTCTCATCAATTCTCATTGTGCATGGTGCAATTTGTTGGTAAGTTTTAGGTGGGACTGGGAGCACAGAATTGGGAGCACCAAGCAATAAGCATGGAAGATTCTTTTTGCAACACCTAAACCCCGTTCACACTTTTTTTTTTTTTTTTAGTTTTTTTTTTATTTTATTTTTATTTAATGATTAAGAAAATATTATTTAAGAATATTGTAATTTTAAAATAATAATAATAATAATAAGTGTGTTTAAAAAATAATGTAAAAAAATACAATGCCAAAAAATATATATAAAAAAAAAATATTAAATGGACATAAAAGATAGACTTTCTATTAAACTTCCTAACATCTCCCATTACTTTGGGACAGTCAGCAGTCTACAGGCTCCATAATCACAAATTGGACAGTGCTATTGTGTTGTCCAATTTTAATCGATGGGCGTTCCTATTAATACAAACTTTTGTTATTTATTTTTTATGAGTGGTGCTAGCTATATACGGCTTTGTGTATATGGTGCGGATATATGACGTAGCGTGACTATTAAAAAAAAGGGACAAAAGTCGAATAAAGGAATAAATCAAGTCTGAGAACCCACACAACCTTGATTAGCTGTAAGATGGATGCATTCCACTGCTACAACCTTGATCAATCACACACAAATTACTGGGTCGGTTTGACATAAAGGGAACAACACATCAACTCCTTGATCAGCCAACCAAATGTCCCCTTGGCTACAGATGTGTATAACAAAATGTATTATTCTCAACCAAATGCACCATTTCACAAATGTCCCCTACTACGTGTATAACAAGCATTTCTTTTCTTTCTTTTTTTTTTTTAATACAATTTTTAATATTTTTAAATATTTTTTAAAATAAAAAAATATATCAATACATTAAAAATTATTTTTAAAAAATTAAAATATACAAACAGTCAAAATAAGTAGACAAATTCAAGAAGCTTAACATTTTGCATATATATATATATACATATATATACAGCCAGTAGTGATGACAGCTAGCTCATCCAAATAACCAAAGGTAGGTGACAAAAATGTCAAAACCAACCCATTCATCCAACAGATGGTGAGATAATTAAGAAGCCTGGCTGGCTGGCTGGATCTTCTATATACGTACAAACCTGCAGTTATCCTATCCTAATGCATGAATATTAATGTATACAGTTGCTGCTAGATATATATATATATATATATATATATATATATATATCAAGTACTACTACAGCGCGCACTTAATTAAAAACCTAGCAACCAGTAGTTAATTCTTTTATTAGACCTTAAATAGCACATGTGCATGGGAAAATTATGGATCATGCATGTGTCGATTAATTAAACAGACATATTCTTAAATGAGTTATTGGTGAATCAGAACGAACCGATTCCATCGGTTTAAAAGACTTTCAGTTTGGTATTGATTTTATTTTTTTCGAAATCAGTCTGATTTTAGTTTGTTATTTCTAACACATGACTGGACTGGTTTATAAATATATAATTTTTTATATTATATAAATATTTATACTATTTATAATTATATATAAAATAGTTTTATATTATATGCTAAAATACTAGTTAATGAAACATTAAATCTTAAAATCCTACTATTCGTATCTAATAATAATCTAATAACATAAATTGATATGACATTTGATATAACATTATTATTAAGAATTTTAATTTTATAACATTAATATAACATAAACTTTTAATCTTAAACATAACATTTGTTCATATATTATTAATATAAACTAAATATATTAAGAATAAATAAATTTCTATATATTTGATGATATGCACTCACATACAAAAGTGTACGTATGTAACCGTCATATTATCACTAACATATATAATCAAATATATAAATAAGTCAGACACCAACAATACTATTATCATTAGCATATTATCATTAACATACATAATCAAATACTCTATCAGTACTATATGATACTAATACTAATACTAATACTAATAGGATCTGGATATAATCCACTATATATCACTATATCACTAGAGTTACATTAACTATATAATCTACTAAAATAAAAAAATTGAACTGAAACCAATAAAACTAAAAGTACCGGTTTAAAAATATAATTGATGCATTATCAATTATTCAAAATTTAAAATTGGTATATGCTGGTTCGATCATAAAATATTTTCAAAATCAGATCAAATTGGACCTATTAAGACCCCTACTTAATTTGCAACTGCATGCATATGCACTACTTTGAGTTGTAAATTAAAATGGGTCAAAGTTTATATTGATTAGCTCATATATATATATATATATATATAATGTACTGCAGCTTTAAAGTGATTCTTGAGAACGCCTTGGCTTTGGCTGACTTTGCTTCTTGTGCTAGCAATAGATTGAGATGATCATGAAGATATTTGAATACCGTTTTACCCAAATTGATCTTGCACCAATGATGGACTAGTGCCGTTTAACTTTCAAGTAATATTGAATAAACAAATATTAGTAGTCAATGATCAACTGCATTCTGATGATCAAGGGCGCAGGTCTCTTTTCTTAAATTAAAGATGAATTGAAATTTTAGCTACAGTTCCCTTCCCGCCTAGCTAGGAGTTTATGAGTGCTTCAATGTTTTCAACAACTCTTTTTAATGTAAAAACATTATAATTTATTCTAGATAATTTATTCATTTTCTAATTAAACTTAATTCTTTTAAATGATTGACTTACCAAGTTACGCTATATCGACATACTTAATTCGAGATATCTAAATTTAAAATAAGAATATGATTGTTTTGTAGTAATTGTCCAAACAGTACTTTTATACATATGGATACTGCATGACTCCATAACCATTCATCCTCGTTTAGATTTAAAAAGTATTTCATCTTATTTTATTATTACAATTTTATTACATTTTTATATAAAATATAATAAATAATTCAATTTTTTTAAATATTAAAAAAATAATAATATTAAAAAAATATTTTTATTATATTTTATTTAATTTTCATCTAAAATTATTTGTTCTCGTTATCTCTTTTCTGAATCCATATAAAACTTTATCAATTCTGCACGTGCCGCACGCGTCAAGAAATTGGGTAGGCATGTTGTGTGGGTCCCATAGAAGAATTCATGCTTTTTTCTGAGAGGTGGGGGCCCAGGGAACCAGCGTTCGTAAAGATTAGGTGTAACCTCAGGGCTTAGGCAAAGCTAGCAAAGAGGGGCACATGCATGCTGTAATACCATTATATGCATGTCCCACCCACTCCACAATCCACGCATGGTTGGTTTTCAAAGATGGGTGAATTTCATTTTCAATTTTAAATTACATGATATGCCATCAAAATTAATATTAATAATATATATAACAAATATAAATAATTTACAAAAAAGAAAAAAAAGATCAATGTTCCCAATGAGTGACCCAAATCAAACTACTTTGAAAAAAAATATGTCAAGTTAATTGTGTAGATGGACTTTATGTACAAATAAATAAATAAAATATTTTGCGGTTCAATTTAATAAAAATCATGAGCCAGTGATTTTGAAGTGTAAAATGAGAATTAGGAGTTAGGACCACTACAAAAAAATATAAGTATTTAAGATATTTTAATTGTGATTAAAAAGATTATTTGTGTTCAAAATAGACTGTTTTAATCATAAATAATCATTTTGATAGCAATTAAAATATTATTAATATTTTTTTTTATTTCTTGTAATGATCCATTTTCACTGAAGTCTCTATAGCTGGCTAGTTTTTCCCGGATTATCTTAATTAGAGCTAGCTGCTAAATCATATATAAAACACTTGTTTTTCCGAGAAAATAATGAACACCATTAATCGTGGTTAAGAACAAGAGATAGTGACCAAAACGATCGACAGTAAGTGATCGGGCGAGTGGAATCCAGCTCGGTCGATAATCGATCGGTAGATCATGCGCGCATCATGTATATTAATATATGTTCGATCGTGTGTGATTTCTATTAATCATCTCATGCATAAATTGCACTACTCCACACAGCAAATAAATTAATGTATGCTTGAGGGAAACGTACGTTGTTGCTTTCTTATAATTAATTCATCACCATAACTATATATATATGTGTGTGTGTGTGTGTATATTATAATATCCAACTTAATCCCCATGCACTAGTGCTGTGATAAAAGTGATCGATGGTAATGAGTTTTGTTATAACTCAATATTTAAGGTTGCAGGTTTGCTTACAAGATACGAAATATATACATCGCGAATAAATAGTTATAAGCAGTACTCATTGGACATTCTGAGTAAAAACAGCACATAATTCTGTTTTTTTTTTTTTTTTAATAGCCATAATGTTCTGCCAAAACAAGTTGTAATTGTATTTTTCTGTTTTTTTGTTAATCTTCTCATGATGAGACATAGTCAATTGGTAGGAAAGAGCTCGGTGCTAAAGTTCACCCGTTCAAGGGACCACAATGATCACAATTCCTCCGTCCATTTGCACCAAATGAGTGGAAAAAAAAAAATTGGAGGGAGAGAGAGAAAGAGAATAAAAGTCTCTATATATTGGAAATGGACCATGACAAGCTCTTACACATGTCTAGCTCACTTTACACTACTTGATCAGTTTATACAACACTAGCCTTTTTTCTTCTCTCTTGCCTGCCATGGCAGCTCCCTCTGCAAAACTCATGATCTCTTTTCTCTTCCTAATGACCCTCTCTTTCTCTGTGCAAATTTATGCTAGAGAAAGCCAGTTCTTCAGCAAAGTCACAACTCTCAACATCCCTGCCAAGGAAAAAACACCGCTCCCCAAAACAGAAGAACCTACTTCGAGCGAACAAGAAGAGCAGCAAGAGCAGCCAGCCTTCATTCCAGACGCCCAAGGTGGCTACGGCCTCTACGGCCACGAATCTACGCTCTCTCCCACCACCACCACCACCACCCCCACCAATGTCCCGGCCTACAAAACCCAGTTTACGAGTAACCCCACCAATGTCCCTAACAAAAACGAGTTTGAGGACGAGGAATCCTTGAACAAGTACCTCAACGCCAACGACAACAACGACAACAACAACAACAACTATTACAGCGGTGCCAAACATGAGTACTACAACAACAACTATTACAACAACAAGATCAACAGAAACGGAGCCACACAAAATGGCTGGGTTGACCCAAGGTTTATGGAGAAAGAGTACACCACCACGGCCAACGAGAACAACTATAACAGCGGTGCCAACCAGAACAGGCAAGGCATGAGCGACACGAGGTTCAACGGAGCCAACCAAAATGGCTTGGTTGACACAAGGTTTACGGAGAAAGTGTACACCACCCCGGCCAACGAGAACAACTATTACAGCGGTGCCAACAACAACAGGCAAGGCATGAGCGACACGAGGTTTTTGGAGAATGGCAAGTACTATTACGACGTCAACAATGAGAATCTCAATTACAATCCTAACCAGTATGGCCACTCAAGAGCTGTGAACGTCCCAACAAACGGGTACGGAAACAAGGTGTATTATGGCAACAGGGACAACTCCTTTGAGAACAATAAATCCATGGAAAAGTACCAAAATGAGGAAGACGATCAGTTCGTGCCGTGAGCTTGCCTAGCTGCCTCGACATAATTAAAGTGCAAGGACCGATCGAGATTGGTTCTAGGCATATATCTTCATGACTCTGCATTCAGTGATGTTTTATACTACTTAATTATATCTGGTTTGGTTGATGAAAAAAAAAAAATTAGGTTAATTTACGCATGCAGGGTTCTTATTGTTGATTTGTTGTGTCATGTTTCTGGGTTTGCATAGTATTAATCTTCATGCTTTGAAAAGCTAAAGTATGAAAGCACAATTTTTCTTTTGAATGGTTATGAAGAACTAAATAATATGTATATTGCAATAGTGATCACTCTAATTAATAATTAATTTGTCGCTTCTTCTGATCTCCCGTATCAATCCCCTCAAAAGAGGGCAAGATATAAGAGAGAAAGCATGAGATCAGTACTGCGTAGTTTCCAAATTGTGTTACAGTCATGGTAATGGTCCCATAAACTTGTCTTTCATGCAGTACCGACCCGGAATTCAATATGCATAATCTAGAAAAAAAAACCTATTTTGGTGAATGAAACATCTCAGGGATTTTACATTTCTCGGGCTTGGAGTTGGGACCAATTAGATTAGAGTAATTCCGGCCTGCACGGTCGAGGGCAGTATGGAAGTATGCATTACTTGTTAAGAAATTAAATATCAACTACAAACAAGGAAATTTCCTCCAGATCTTTAGGTGAGGCCAGTAGAGGTACTCCAATATTGTAGTCTACTGATGATCATGACATGCACCAAAATTTTTAGTGAGAGCCACGCGTATAATTGGCTATTCCTAACTAGTCAGAGATGACGTACGATATGGCATACGGCCACTTCGCGCCTATAGAATTAGAATGAACACTATACCAAACTTTGTCGAAAGCCGCGGGGAAGAAAAGAAAAGGTAAAGTGAAAGACGAATATAGAAAAGCAGATCACTGTATCGGCAGCGTTAAAAGGAGAGTACTTTAGAAAGTTAATTAACGATAAGGTAAATGGCCACCGGATTAAGAAAAAGGGAAACATTGAAGGCTGCTTCATTTATCTACTTGTTTTAGTTAATTGATCATTAAAAAAAAAGACGTACGTGCTTCGTCAAAGTCATGATCAGTTCCATTAACAATGGCGCAGCTGATCCTTGAAACGACATGCATGTTATTTTCCTATCGATTTCACCACTTTACCTTAAGAACATGCATGATACGAAAACCCTTCTCGATCGATGGTCGATCGTCTCTCTCTCTGATCATGTTCTACATATTATGTATCCATTTAATTATATATTTTTCCTCTCTATTAATCTTGGCCATCTCCTAATTTTTCCCGTGATAAGGACAAATGAACAAATTAACCGGCCTATTCCCGCTTTTGGCTGTACCTTACTTTTAGATGCAAATTTATTATTCTCCATCGTCGTTCGTCCACCATCCTACTTATCTCACTGTTCTTAATTAGCCAGAACCCCAGGACACTTCCACTAATTCAATGGCCGAGTTGATGGTTGGTTAACTACTAGTACTGGCACTATGAGACCAATAAATCATTCAACACAATAAAAAAAATTATTAAAAATTAACTGAAGCTCTGAAAATGATCAGCAATGCGGACTTGATCACTTGGGATTGTTGTCCCCGTGATTGACGGACTCATGACTTAATTTATTAAATGTTTGTTCAACTTGCCGGGCTAACATCGATCCAAGGTATTGGACTTTTTGACTAGAAAAATCTTATTAGTCCAGAAACTCTTGGACTTTCTTGCTTGGTTTTGTTGTCGTAGAGGGTATTTTTAGGGATAGACTCCCATCACATGGGTACCGTTCGTAAAACTATATATAATATATACATACATACACATATATTATATATATACATACATACACATGATATATTATATATGTATATTGCTAGCCTTGTTCATGTACGTGTAGATAACTTTTTAGGATACATATTGCTAATTAGGGGTGAACAAAAAAACCGTTTTCCCGACCCGTCCATTATGCCGACCCGTTACCGACCCGAAAACCCGTTTTCGATAAGCATTAAAACGGAATTATTCTTCCGTTATCCGTTCCGACTCATTTGTTTTCGAAACGGCTAATACCCGATACCGCTTCAGCTAAACAAATTGAACTAGTTTAGGTCTTCGTCTTCGTACCCATCTCTCTTGCTCGATCGATCGCTGCTCTGACCTCTCTCTTGCTCGATCGATTGCTGCTCTTCGTACCCGAGCCGCACCCGTAGAGCTCCTCCCTGTGTGTCTCTCCCACTCTTTTTAACTCTTCGGTTGTCTTTTCATTTCTGTTCTGTGTTTAGCTGAGGCTCTGCATTTTCCGGCGTTTAAGTACACCGGAGAGGGGCTGTGAGAATGGCATTGCTCTCTGAGCTTGCAACGGAGATCGTGATCCCGGTCTGCGCCTTGGTCGGAATCGCGTTCTCACTCGTGCAGTGGCTTTTTGTATCGCGCGTGAAACTCACTCCTGAGCGCAACGCTCCCTCGTCTGCAAACAAGAACGGCTACGGCGACTACCTGATTGAAGAGGAGGAAGGCATCAACGACCAGAATGTCGTCCTCAAATGCGCAGAGATTCAGAGCGCCATCTCTGAAGGTAAGCGGATTCAGAGCGCCATCTATCCTGGAAACGGAATACCGATTACCCGATAAGGGCTATCGGGTCGGGTAGTAGACTTATCGGGTAATCGGTTTAACGGAAGGGTTTGTTAACGGGTCGGGTCGAAAACTTGTTTCTCGGGTCGAGTCGGGTCGGATGTTCACCCCTATTGCTAATTATCTCATCTATCTAGCTATATATGTAAACCAAAATGTCAATAAACATAAAAGCATCACTGAAAAGAAAAAAAATATCTCTTTTTATTTTTGAAAAAAAAAAACTCTTCAATTTAAAAATAGAAATCAAGGAGAAAAAGAATTAGTCGAAAAACCATATATTAAATCCGCTCTCTCAAACCAAAAATTCGTCGAAAAAACATATATTAAATCCGATCAAAGGCGCTAGCTCTAGGCTATGTATATAATAGCCCGTAGAGAGTCGTTGTATTTGGAGTTAATTATAAAGTCGTGCGTTTTTACGGACATGAAATTGGCATTGGACACGCATTATAAATATAGTAATGATGGCATATAATTGCATACAGAAGCAGTACCACTCATGATGCTGGCCGGGATAGATAGAATGGGCATGCAATAAGAGGATCAAGCGGCATCGATCGACTCAAGCTGCTAGCTAGGAGACTTATATAATTGTAACTAATAATCAGTACTCCCACCTACTTCTGTCCCCCTTCACTATTCCTCATCTATGATATCTTTCAGTATGGATCATGCCCACTTCATTATAAACTTAATTAATCCAACACTTTTTCCTTAATCGTCGGGGAGAAAAAGCTGGGTCGTGTCTTTAACGCGTATTTACTATCTAATGTTGGGTCGTCCGACTACCACTTTCGGTGTGAATATTAAAGATTCATATTTTCGAGGGTCAGTGATATATGTACGTAGGATATATATTTTGGAAAGGATTTATTATGTATAAGCCAATTTGCAGATTAATCTCACGCGTACTAATGTTTTTGGCTTTATATTTAAAATTCAAATATGTATCATTTTGATTAAAAATTAATTTTTTAACCAATCACATTAATCAATAAATACGCATATTGATACATAAAATCACTTACAATTAGATTTTTTCATTTAAAAAATAAATAAACCCTACAAATAAGTAGGAGAGAGATACTTGGCGAGAGGGAAAGAGGCCAGGAGTGTGCAACCATGCATGATCCAAGAGATCAAACGTCTGAGAGAGGAAATAGAGATAGAGAGTCAGAGACGCGAGAGAATTCAATGGAATGGTTTTAAAATAGAACCTTATATCAAAACCACGTCATTTTATTTTTAAAAAAATATATAGATATATTTTTTTTAATATATATATATATATATATTGAATTGAGCAGGCTTGGACCCAGCTCGATCGAGCCTGTCCCCCGACACCCAAATGAGTGTGGGGGGCCGTCTGCACTCCCGCCCGTCCCAATTAGGGGCCGGACAAGAGAGGACCGGCTGGCCAGTTGCGTAAGCCCGACGCCTGTCTCTATTACATATAAGAAATTAATAAACTATTCTTGATCAGGAGAAGTGTGCAAAATGAGTTTTGTCCATTAATTTTGAGGGTTCAAGTAATTTTCTAGATCAGATAGCTCAATATTGAACTTGACGTACGTAACATACGCGTAACTAGTTAATTTGTAGCTTTTTTTTATTCTAAATTAATATACGAACATCTTAAAATCCCATGCATGCATTTGATCATATATAGGCCGTATTATATTATTCCACAACTAAATTTCATTTAAACGAAAAATATTTTTTTTATTGATGGATGCATGTCGATCATCAATATGATTATTTGGTTTTATTCCATCCAATGATGGGGGGTTATATATTCACGATATGATGGCAGTAGTTGATCATGATTGTAAATCATGAATATGATTGAGGATGTGGTTGCCGGTTTAGACTTATATAGGAAGCGTTATAGAGATGATGAGATGCAGCATCTCAATTCTCAATCCATTGAGTGCACCCTTACCAGACATTAATTAGACGAATGAACAGATCATATCAGATCAGATCAGCCTTAATTTTTGACTATTCAAGCCTATGACGCTAATTAAGCCGTGTTTCAATTACGTCTCTAGCTAGCTAGCTAGCTAGCATAATTGCCTGTAACTTTTTGCTGATCTCATATTCAAAAAAGTTGGCAGAGTACTCTAGAATGGCATCCATCTAATTATACTTTGACAGCCAGCCAGGCTATGATCGATGTAGATATCTAACGAAGTTGAACTTCACTTGATAATCAATCCAATCTTGCCCATGAATACAACACTACAATGATGATAAGTATTACTGTTGCGGATCTGTTTCGTAGCTCTTATAATAACAATTTTCAGTAAAATGCAATCAGAAAGATGTAGGCCGACTCCAAATTAGCCATTATGCGCTGGGGTGTGTTAATTATATCCGGGGTATATGGATCTGATGTGTATTGCGCTGCTCATTATTTTCTCTATTACATAATTAATTAATTAGTAATTAATGACCGTTGAAATTGCGGCTGTACTGGTGCCGCCTTCATGGATTGCGAGCCTTGGGCTCTCTATTCCCTGGGCCCATCTAGATTGTGGGTTCGGCCCTCTTTTATGAGGATCCATTTGGCCTTCTACGTTTATGGAACAAGTCATGATCAACAAGAGAAATAATCCGCATATAATATATTTTACAATACTTTATACAATAAAATGTAGTTCAACAGTAATATTTTTATAAATTTATATTAAATTTATAATATAATTTACAAAAATGCTCATTTTACAATATTGTTATGTTGTTATTAAACTAAAGAAAGGAATTACTATTGCAAGAGAGAAATATATAAGAAACTCTCTGAAATTCTTAAGAACTGAAACTTTCTTTCTCTCTCTATATTTTCTTATGAATTTCACTACAACTGAAACTCCTATTTATAGGCTTTGAAGTTGCTATGCAAGTCACTATGCAAGTCACTATGCAGGATTTAAAATAATAGTGGTGGAGTCAGTCACATAATTTTAGTGGTGGGACAGGGGGCGGCAGCCGTCGCACTAATTTGCTTCGTTCGTTTCATTACACTCCCTCTTGAATGACCACCCATAAAGAATCTGCCTCGTTAAGATTTTGCCAAGGAAAAACCCAGTGGGAAGAAAAACCAATGGCGAAGGAAAAATAGTACAGTCTTCTTATGTATCCACAAGTGCTTTAAGATTGCCTCATTAAAACCTTGTAGAGGAAAACCCAGTGGGACAAAACCTCAGCGAAGAAAAAAGAGTACAATCAGCGCAAGTCTTTTACTCCCCTTGAAAAGTGCATGACTGTAGATCTTTGAGTCTTCGCATTCCAATGTTATGCACAATCTTTTTGAATGTCGAAGTTGGTAACGCCTTTGTGAATAAATCTGCCAGATTATCACTAGATCGTATCTGCTTGACATCAATTTCACCTTTCTCTTGAAGTTCATGAGTATAAAAGAATTTAGGTGAAACATGTTTGGTTCTGTCACCTTTGATATATCCTTCTCTGATTTAAGTGATACAAGCAGTATTATCTTCATATAAAATTATTGGGCTATTATTTATCATGGGAAGTCCACATTTTTCCTGGATATGTTGAATTACTGATCTCAGCCAAATACACTCTCGACTTGCTTCATGAATAGCAATAATCTCTAAGTGATTTGAAAAAGTAGCATATAGTGTCTGCTTAACAGATCTCCATGATATGGCAGTATCTCCATAAGTAAATAATTATCCAGTTTGAGATCTACCTCTGTGTGGGTCTGAAATATAACCTGCATCTGCTTACCCAATTAATTGTGGACTTGATCCACGTTGATAAAATAATCTCATATCAACCATACCATGAAGGTAACGAAGGATATGTTTAATGTCATTCCAATGCCTTCGAGTTGGTGCAAAACTATATCTTGCAAGCAGATTAACTGAGAATGTAATATCTGGTCGAGTGCAATTTGCAAGATACATCAAAACTCCAATTGCATTGAGATATGGTACTTCAGGACCAAAAATTTCTTCATCGTCATCACAAGGATGGAATGGATCATTCTTCACATCAAGTGTTCGAACAATCATTGGAGTACTCAGGATATGAGATTTGTCCATATAAAAATGTTTTAGGACTTTCTCAGTATACATGGACTGATGAATAAAAATTCTATTTGGCAAGTGCTCGAGCTGCAGGCCGAGACAAAGTTTTGTTTTGCCAAGACCTTTCATTTCAAATTCATTCTTTAAATATATAGCGGTTTTTTAGATCTCTTCAGGAGTTCTCACAATATTTAAATCATCAACATAAACCGCAATAATCCGGATTCTTATTTCTTAATAAAAACACATGGGCATATAGGATTATTCTCAAATCCTTCTTTCAATAGATATTCGCTTAAGCGATTATACCACATGCGTCCGAATTGCTTCAACCCATATAAAGATCTTTGTAGTCTGATTGAGTACATATTTCTAAATGTACTTGTAGATGCTTCAGGCATTTTATATCCTTCAGGGATTTTCATATATATGTCATGGTCTAATGATCCATATAAATATACAGTGACCACATCCATCAACGGCATTTCTAATCCTTTTGTAACAACCAGACTAATCAAAAATCTAAATGTGCATGCATTGATAACGGGAGAATATGTTTCTTCATAATCAATCCCGAGTTTCTGCAGGAAACCTTGTGCGACAAGCCGTGCTTTGTACCACACGATTTCATTTTTCTCATTACGTTTTCGTACAAAAACCCACTTATATCCAACAGGCATTACACCCTTTGGTGTTTGGACAACAGGTTCAAATACTTTTCGCTTTGCTAGCGAATTTAATTCAGCTTCAATAGCTACTTTCCATTTTGGCCAATCATTTCTACGACGACATTCTTCGACGGTTTTTTGCTCACTTTCTTCATTACTTCTGGTAATGTCAATGGCCATTTTATATGAAAATATGTTGTCGACAACAGTTTTATTTCTATTCAGAATTTCTCCAGTTTTCATGAAATGTATTGATATCTCATTATTTTCAGGTACCTGTTCCTCTTCAGGGGAAAACATTTCATGACACACCTCTTTAGGAGATCCATTTTCAAGAGATTTATACTCTTCAGGAGTTTCCTCTTCAGGAGGTTCTGGAATAGAAGATTTGAGCTCTTTAGGAGCACCAATTATATTTGTAGCCTGTATTGTGGGTATATGTTCTTCAGGAACACCAAATTCATTTTGTATTCTTTTCCTTCTGGGAATTTTGTCTTTTACACCAATAGGTCTTCCATGCTTCAGGCGTGCTTTAGACTCACCTATTGCTGTTTTGACAATTTGTCCTTCAGGGACTTCAATCTTTGCTAGAGCATTAACAGCAGGAATATAAGATTTTACTACACCTTTAGTGTTAGTAAATACATCCGGTAATTGATTTGCAACATTTTGTAAATGAATAATCCTCTGAACTTCCCGTTTACATTCATTTGAAGGAGAATCAAATTGAGACAAGGTCTTATTATCCCAAGTAATATCTTGTCGTGCTTCAGGCACCGACTTTTCTTTACCCATTAATGGAAAATTAGATTCGTCAAAGTGACAATCCTCAAAACGTGCTTTAAACATATCCTCTGTAAGGGGTTCAATGTATCTCTAATAATAGATGGAGAATCAAAACCAACATATATCCCAAGTCTACGTTAAAGGCCCATTTTTGTACGTTGTGGAGGTGCAATTGGAACATATACAGCACATCCAAAAGTACGAAAATGAGAAATATTTGGTTGTTGACCAAATGCAAGCTGTAATGGAGAATATTTATGATATGCAGATGGTCTAATGCGAATTAGAGATTCTACATGAAGTATAGCATGTCCCCAAGCAAAACAGATAGTCTTGATTTCATAAGTAAAGGTCTAGCGATTAGTTAAAGCCTTTTGATCAAAGATTCAGCTAAACCTTTTTTTTTTATGTATGGGCAACAGGATGTTCAACATCTATTCCTATTGACATGCAATAATCATCAAAAGTTTGAAATGAAAATTCACCTACATTATCCAATCGAATGGTCTTAATTGGATACTCAGGAAATTGTGCTCGTAATTTAATTATATGAGTAAGAAGTCTAGCAAATGCAATATTTCTAGTGGAAAGCAGACAAACACGTGACCATCGACTAGATGCATCAATCAAAATCATAAAGTATCTAAATGGTCCACTTGATAGATGAATATGCCCACATATATCTCCGTGAATCTTTTGTAAAAAGGATGGAGATTCAATAATGACTTTTGAGGGAGATGGTTTGATAATCAACTTACCTTGAGAACATGCAGAGCACAGAAATTCATTGGGTAGAAATATCTTTTGATTCTTTAAGAGATGCCCATGCGAATTTTCAATAATTCGTCTCATCATTATAGATCCCGGATGTCCAAGGCGATCATGCCAAGTTATAAATATTTTAGGGTCAATGCACTTCTAGTGCATTATCACATATGATTCAATTGTTTTCATCTTTGTATAATACAATCCAGAATATAGAGCAGACATTTTTTCTAATACGAGCTTTTGGCCCGAGCCCGATATTGTTTTAGTAATAAGAAGATGCTCTTTATTGCCTTCATTGATCGTTTTAATATGATAGTCATTATGACTTATATCTTTAAAACTTAATAAATTTCTTCTGAATTATGAAGAGAATAAAGTATCATCAATACAAAATTTGGTACCATTAGACAACACAATATAAGCTCTTCCGGAACCCTCAATTAAATCTGATGAACCTGATATGGTATGGACATAGGCTTTACTTAGTGTTAGATTTTGAAAATATTTCTTTTATTTGAGAATTGTGTGAGTTGTAGCACTGTCAGTCAGACATATATCTTTATCATTCAACTCAGAGATAAAAAGCTCATCAATGTGATCCATGATTCTACAAAAATATACAAAACTTTTATCACAGATAATAGAAAGAAAATACATTAATTGAGTAGAACACTTCTATCTCCAATTAAGTGTTCAATACTACCTTCAGGATGATTAAAGAAATCAGAGACATCAAGATGAGTAACATCGACATCTACTGAATCTAATAAATCATCTGATGGTTCTACTAAATTTGTTTCATGCATTTTATTCTTTCCTTTAATAAAAGCTTGATATAAATCAGCTAAGTGCCTGACCGTACGACAGGTACATGACCAATGTCCAGTCATTTCACATCTATGGCACACCTCTTCACTTTTCTTTGAAGAATTATTCTGGAGATTTTTACCCCTTTCTGAATTGTACCACTTCTGGTGATACGGTATATTATTATCCCTTTTAATGTTGTCACTTCTAGGACCAACATTTCTATAATTTCTCTTACCACGTCCACGCCCCCGATTTCTTCTAAAGGATGCACCATTCACTTTTAGGAATGATGCAAACCTATTACCATTCACTTCAGGAAATGATATTGAGCCAGTAGAGCGTAACTGGTGGTTTTCTAATAAGAGCTCATTATTCTGCTCAGCTACTAGAAGACATGATATAAGTTCAGAATATTTCTTGAACTTTCTCTCTCGATATTGCTGCTGCAGGAGCACATTCGAGGCATGAAATGTAGTATAAGTCTTTCCTAGCATATCATCATCGGTGATTTTCTCACCGCATAATTTTAGTACTGAGCTTATTTTAAAAAGTACGAAATTATACTCACTAACACTTTTATAATCTTGCAACCTCAGGTGCAACCAATCAAAACGAGCTCTTGAGAGAATGACAGTCTTCTGGTATTCCACAAAATATAGAGATCTTTTACTGTAAGATATTCAGTTTTCAATTCTTTGTGAAGATGGTGGCGAAGGAAAATCATTGTTTTAGCACGGCCCTGCAGGGACGTTTGATTTCCTTTTTTAATGGTTCCACCCAGGTTTATCGCATCAAGATGAATTTCAGCATCAAATATCCAGGATAAATAATTTTTCCCAGATATGTCAAGAGCAACAAATTCCAATTTTGTAAGATTTGTCATTTTCTACACATATAAATAATGAAATAAATATGTGTATCTCAGAAAATATATTTATAAAGTCACGCAGATAATCGTCAATAAAATATATCAAAGACTACAAATAATATATTGAAAAACTTACAGAGGAATAAGGCCACTAGCTTCAAAATTGGTAGAACCGTCGTGCTGATAACGTGTTATAAAACTAAAGAAATGAACTACTATTGTAAGAGAGAAACATATAAGAAACTTTATGAAACTCTTAAGAACTGAAATTTTCTTTCTCTCTATATTTTCTTATGAATTTCATTACAACTGAAGCCTCTATTTATAGACTTTGAAATTACTATGCAAGTTATTATGCAAGTCACTATGTAAGTCACTATGCATGATTTAAAATAATAGTGGTGGGGTCATTTATATAATTTTAGTGGTGGGACAGGGGGCGGCAGCCGTCGCACTAATTTATTTCGTTCGTTTCATTACATATGTAAAATATTATGAAATATATTGTGTTTATCATTTTTTATATAACAAAGATGTACCGAGTCAAATTTGGAATAAAGTTAGGGGACCTTTTTTCCCCCAATTTTTCTTAGCTTTCTTTTGATTTAGAATCTTGGATGGTCTCGAGGGCTAACGTATTTCTACAACGCAGCCCTATAGGCTATATATATAGCTGCTTCAGAAGGTGAGTCGTAATAACAACGAAACTGAGCCCCGCCATTGCGACTACTCAAGCCCAAGGATCTAGTAGCACTCCTCAAGCCCATTTCGGTGGCCCAAGCCTAAGGTGCCTGGTTCGGACTGAAAATGACACACTTCTGATTTTAACTACAGTTGGACCCCTCAATTTGATTCAATCTCCTCCGCAATAATTTAAATGGTACAAAAGTATGCTAATTTAACATACAGCATCAATATCATTACATGAAAAGTATAATCTCGGATCCCAATCGGCAATCATCACAGATCTATCATCTCTTACAAAAACAAATGATGGGGCAAAAGTTGTCATTTTCGTCTTTTGTAGAAGGAACCAACAATTTTCGTCTGGAAGTAAACATAAAATTAGATTGTAGAATGAAAAATTATTCATTTTCAAATGTGGGTATAAGAGCATATCTAATATAATTATTATATGGTTTAATTTAATCTTCAAATTTAAATTTAAATTTTAAAGCGTACAATTTAAATTATGTGGATAGCATGATCTAACTAGTACCGGTTTGAAAATAAAATAATTTTTATAAAAATTAATGAATAAATATAATATGGAATGGTTTTTTCTTTAATTAAAAAAAAAAACAATGTCTAGAAAAATCAAAGAAAAATAAAAGCAGGAGTGTCGTGTGGTTTGGGATATTAGAAGAGGGGGGGGGGAAAGGGGGGGAAGGGGGGGCATCGCAGGGGAGTCGAGAGTTAGCTAGCGACCAAACCTTCCCCATCCAACAAGACTTTTTTGTGTTTCACATCTGTTGGCCACGTTGGGAAAGGCCCAATTCTCCAACTAATCTATCTGACTTCGAAACTAATGTTTTAATGTTGTTGGAAGAACCTCATGAATTTTATCAAATACACAAAAATAATCATTGCCGATAAGACTCTGAGTTGTCAGTTTCACCTTCACTACAGAAAACTGATAAATTTCGGTATATCAACCACTCACTGAGCTGCTGCATCCAACGCCAGCACCGGACGCCGGACACCCACTTCCCTCCCTGCTTTCCTATTTTCATGTGAAGTGAGATAGTGGCCAGCAGCATTTGGTTGTTCACTGACTTTAGTCATGAGCCTACGTTTCAACAACAACATACGACACAGTTTACAGGGTGTCAAAGAGACAATATGTGCATTTGTTACATTTGTCGTGGGTGCTTGTTCAGTGTTCCTGATTTAATCAAACACATCATCATCATGTTTTTATGTGAAAATCCATATTCAAAGTACTTGCTCTATGTTTTCTGGCCTTTTCACATGTTATAAAATTCTATCATCATATTGTTTATTGAATAACTCAGGTTGACGTTAAGCATTGTTTTGAACGTGAGGTGCGAGGAGCTTCGACGGTTGATAGAGCTGGAACTCCCAATAATGCTGTGCTATGAACTGTCCCTTTGGAGTGCTATGCTTTCTGCTATATTATTTTTTTTTTTAACCGATTATCTAGAAGAAAAGACAACAATACTCTCCAAAAATCGTTTTAAGACAATAAATAACAATGCACTCGCCACTTTTAACAGAGGTTCCACCACCTCCAATAATAGTTGCATTGTTTGTAATTTTTTGCAAACAGCTTATTTTCATCTTAAAAAGACGGTGTTTTCTTTATAAGACTTGTATGAAGAGTAAGAAATTGGTCGCTAAAACCCACTTTTTTTTTTGCTTTTATTTTTTTCATATTCTTGCATTGTAATTATTGTTCTGGGATATTTGTTGGAGAACTCCACCCCCTCATCATATATTATTTTTTTTAGTTTTAATAAAATGGAAAATGATACACACACAACACATTTCACAATATTTATACAACAGAAGTTATAAAGTAAAAGTATTTCTGTAATCTATCTTATAAAATTAACATCACTTTATAAAAATACATCTACTTTATAATACATGTTGTGTAATATGTTGTGTAAGTTATTTTGAGTTTATCATTTCCCTAATAAAATATACTTCTTAAAAAAAATGCCCCTTTGGGATGCATACTAAAATTTCACATTTTAGGCTCATTTTGCTCCCAAGCAGGCAAGGAGGCAGGCAAAGGGAAGTTCCATTGCAAGAAAACTTGGTGAAAATCACACCTTATCCTCTCAAATCATCCAATATTTTTAATTTGATCTCCGAACTATTTAAGTTGTTACTTAAAATTTGATAGGTGCAGCTTAAAAGTGTTCCAAAAGCAACAACAAGCGGTGCCACGTCACAGTTGCATTGAACCTCACCAATTAGTAATTAATAAGATGTAGAAGGAATACCTGAACACTCCCATCACCCTTCATGTTCCTAATAAATATTCTCTCTTACTGGTCTTTATGATCCCAACTATTTGGTTTCTACACAGTTCTGAATGCCCAAAATCTAATCGCGCCAGCTGCATAATGAAATATCGTAAATAATCCACTTGATAAGCCATTGATGTACGTGTCCATAATTAGATTTGAAATCTGGCGGTAAACTAACGGTTAAACCGTTGTTGTATGTCTGAACGGTTGTAATTAATCGTCAGTTGCTAATAATAAGAAAATGTTTTCAGAAGTTCTAAATGATAGTTCAGGGTGAACATCCGGGTGGGACCCAAGCTCATAAAATGGTGTCCTACTTCACGGATCACGAAGGACATGAAAGTCTCCTAATTCTTCAACATTGGCGTCTCTTAAACGACATTTTCTTGCACTTTCTTGTGGACGCCATGGTCGCAGAGGTGATGTTTATTCTTGGGACTCTTTATGTTCAGAACAAGTAAATTTGGTGGTTTCTTGAATTTTCTATTTTGTCTGTTTACATTTTTACTGGGGAGAATGAAAGGTCATTTCCTTCAGGGTTTGCTTCCTTTTTCTCTTCTGGGTATTATCATAGACATTCGATTTTCATTGTTTGGATTGAATCGGAAGCGTAAGCTCTCTGCCTCTGGTTGTTCTAACTTCTGGTTTTACTCATTTGTATTGTCCTGTTGGACTCTATTCCAAATGAAAGGCTACCTGATTCTGCAGTCTTTTTTTATCAGAGAGGATTTCAACTAGTTTTTTGGTTGCGAATATGTTTAACCACCAAAAAGCAATCATGTCAGTACTTCACTACTTCCTCTCTTTCACAATTTTCTGATAATTAATCCTCTGGCCAGTTCGCTTTTCCCTTATTTTTTCAAGTAATATCTTTCTATTGGTTGACCGAACAGTACAACAAAACATTGATTGTTTGTAAATGATGCAGCCTTCTTATCCTTTCATAGTATTCTCAGGAGATTACAAGATGATTTATGCTTTTGGCTAATCTCCTTTCCCAAAAGGAGTGGAGCTCTGATCGTCTTTGAACTATTCTTGAAAATTCAACCCGACGTAATTTGAGTGGCTGTAAGGGAGTTTGATTTCAGGCTTCAGCACTATGGTGTTGAGAAGTCTCACATGATTTAAGAATAAACTCATTATAATCTTTATAAGGAATTATCCTTCCTTTTAGGCCTTTTAAAGTGAAAAATGAGTGTTTATTTTAGTATGGACTCTTACGACCTCCTTACAATTATGGTATCGAAAATACTGGCTCACATGTGAGAGGCCATGTTGAGAAGTCACTTAGGAACAAATTTATACTGATCTTTACAAGGAATCTCACTCATTCTATTAGATTTTATTATTTATTTTATATCTTAACACATAGCAACAAGCGGTCCTCTTTTGACAAACCAAAAACTGTGTTTCGACATTGTTTTCCTTTCATCCTGCAATATGCATGTCCTCATTCAAGATACAGGGTTTTGTTGAGATCTTTCATCCCTTGAAAAAGGAATGTGTGAAAAAAAGGTTTTGCTCCGAGCATCTTTCTGTTTCGGATCTGCCATTTTAAGATTAGTTTGCGATTAAAAACATTGGATTTTGTGAACCAAAAGTGCTTTGGTTTTTGCTCTCTAAAAGGAAGGAAAAAACTTCTTACTTGTTTTGACAGCATTGGCATATGTTTCAGAATTGAAGTTTGTCTTTTAAGAAAACTAAAAAGTAGACCAAATCAAAGAAGGATGACCCATTTTTCCACGTTAATATCTTATGTTCATCAAATTTTTTTTGACAATTGTTCTGAAACTGGTATGAACCGATCATCACTGTTTATCAGGAGCATGAGATACCCAGTGGATGGCCTCTCGGGCTTGGGATTGTCAACATTAGACTTAGAGTCGTGCAGAGCTTACCGGCTGCTGGAATAGAGCCTCACACTTTGCACATGCGATCATCTAGTTTCTCTTCATTCTCATCCTCCAACCTTGATACTGAGGTAACCCAAAGTCTTAACCTTTTTCTTACATATGCTTGTGCATGCATATGTGAATACTTGGTTTTAACTCTTATTCAAACTTAAGTTTTCTATTGAAATTTAATAATGAATCTTCAAGCAACTAAAACATCACTGATAAGAACCATACGAAAGCACACTGAAAAAATACCTCAAACACAACTTATTGAATTACTCTACAAGTTTATCCAGTTTAACAAGCCTCAAGCGTCTCTCCTCAGTGGCGAAATGTACTACGTATTATAAACTAGAGTAATACTCAACAAATTCACAACTTAAATACTATTTCAAGAAAAAAAAAAAGAGAGGAAGCTTTTATATTTTCAGATGATTTCAAAAACCAATTGAAGGGGGCGCTATATAGCCCACCCCACACGACTGGCCTTAATAAGATACTGTTGGTGCTGCATGCTTCTATTGCGAGATAAAGCAGTCCACAGCATCTTTCTTTCAAGATCGAAGTGTGTCGCTGGGTCGGCTAATTGGACTTGGACCAGGTGAAAGAAGAAGCTTATACATGCCAAAATCAATCAATTTCCAAGACCATGATACAATATCTAAAAGAAATGCACCATCTGATGTCTCTAGAAAAGGAGGAGGAGGAGGAGGAGGACAAAGAGTGGTGGATATTTCACAAGGAATTTGCATGCCTCTTCTAACTGGTGCGCTAGAAAAGATTAGCCCAAGTAAGAGCAAGTCAAGAAAGTCGTGTTGATGTTGTTCAGTGTTGCTGTTTTTTTGTATCTAGAAACGATGATCTCTCATTTTAATTAATTTTACCAATGAAAATTGCTTTTCATTAATGTAAATTTAAGTCTTATCGTTTCATCATCTCCTAATGTAGCAGCATCAAGTTATTGATAGATAAACTAAAGATAACAAACTTAAGGCAGATTGGACTTCCTAAGCAAATCATGCTCCTTTAGTCTGTGAAGATATTCCAACTTGGCTTGTTGAAATAAGATGTAAGATGAATTTAGCATATTTAATTCTTTCCTATTTTTCTTTTTACCTCAAAAAGTTCGAATGAGTTGTAGTTAATTTTTTTTAAAAAAAGCATCGAGATGTAATTTAATGGTAATGACATTGTAATTACTCTCAGTGTCTAATAAATTCAACGGGTAAACTTTTACGCTCTGATATACAAATTTATTGACAAATAGAAAGTATTGTCTAAATTATAGAAGAAAAATATCATTTACTATATTTTCATCTTATTTTTATCTCGTAGTAATTATATGATATATGATTCACAAATTTGTAAATTTGTTATTTTAAAGTCTTAAATAGACAATTCACAAGTATAAGTTTTAAATAGACAGTTCTTATATAAATTCTTTGTAAAAAAATAAATTTTACTAAAAATAAATAGTTTTTTAGATGGGATCTACTTTTTATAAGAGTTTCTGTAAGGCGTATTTATCTAGAGTGGTGTTAGGGGATGTTGTCCAAATTTATCTCGAATGGGCAAATATTTTTTTTTTGTATTATTTTGTCTTTATATTTAATCATTTTTTTGTTTATGATTTTAAATATTTTTTTTAAAAAAATTACATCATTATTAAAAAATATTTTTTTAATCATTTTGTTAAAAAAAAAAATTTAAAAAGACATTCGAGAGAAATACATATCACCCGAATTCGAGTGACATAGTATTTCTCATTTATTTAAGACTTGTACAAAAGTATAAAAAATAATTTTTTATTAATAAAAATAATTTTTTTATAAAAATTGGTATGAGATTTAATTGAAATTTGTATTTAACAATTAAATCTCATACCAGTTTGTTTAATAAACTGGGTTTTACTAGTTACAACTCATTTCGTACTTTCAACTCATCTCAACCACTCATTTCAAATTTCAACTCATTTCAACTACTCATTTTATTACTATTCATAACTCATCTCATCTCATCTCTGAATTCAAATTATTAAAGAATACTTGATCGCATGGCTAATCAATAATCACAGTAGTTTTTTTATTTTTTCTTTCTCTCAACCCGTTTTCTCTTTACTGGCTCTGCCTCCCTATCGTCTTAGCCATCGTCGCTTTGTCCAATGGGGTGGAGCTTTAGCTCCTCCCTCCCTCTTGTCCAATTTTAATAGGCAATCTTTTTCTTTTTTTGGTTTTTTTTTTTCAGCTTTCTTAGCTTTTTTCTTAACCGCGCGCCGGACCACTAGAATGCTCAATTGACAATACAGAGAAAACTACCAAAGTATAGCGCGTGAGTCTCATGTGTAGGGGTGTGCTCCGACTCTGAAGATGTTGGAATTCGGAGTTCCCGACTCTGACAACTATCGGAGTCAAAATACAGTTCTGACTCCAAAATGGAGTCGAAGTTCAACCCCGATCTGAGTTCGATCGAAATTTTCTTCCATGCGATGTTCAGTTTGAAGACTTCAATCATTCAGTTTCACCATCGAAGAAAACCTTCGTTTTACGAAGAAAGAAATACACTTGGAGAGGTAAAGATGTCTTTAAAGGCTTCAAGTTCGTCGAATAATTTAATACTGCCAAAGGATCCTCTACGCTAGGAGTGTAAAAACATGTCATCGTGTCGTGTTCATATCGTGTCAAGACATATACATTACACTAAAAGGGTTAACATGAACACAACCCGTTAAGGATTTCGTGTCAAAAATCTCAATACTAACACGACCATTTAAGATAACGTGTTGACACAACACGTTAAGACACATTAGTCAATACAATAAATTTATACGACATGACACGATCTGATACGTTTAGACTCATTAACACATTTGACACATTTAGACCCGTTGACATGTTTAGACTCGTTGACACGTTTAGACCTGTTTAAGCTCGTTTGCTGCGTAATTTATCTTATTATTTTATACAAGTATTAAACTACAAATGATAAGCTGATAGCTATAAAACATAAAATATTAAAATACACCACAAATAATTAATATGATCTACAGTCACACCACCACAGTCCAGACATTGTAAAATATTAAAATTACATCTCAAATATAAATAATAATAAACAACACATATTGTAAACAAATTAATTTTACAATCCCAAATATTATAAAACACAAAGTTAAAGACGTTTAGAATTTGCAGAAGGAGGTGGAGCTACTGGATTATCGTCATTGTCTTTGTTGATGTTCAACTCCATTACATCTTTGGTTATCTCATCCAAATCAAGATTTTCTTGTATTTCTATAATATATATATATATATATATCAGTAAACAAATTATTAAGCATTTCCTCTACAAGTTGATAATGCAAACAAAATGTATAAGTAACTAAATTATTCAACCAACATTATTCAACCAACCCCTTGACATATGATTTTAAAATCTTACCTTATTCATCGCCATATAATCAATCTCGTGTGTAGACTAATGCTTCAACAAATTTAAAAAACAAATAAATAAAAAGCAAGTAAGACACCAAGAGTCAGAACCTAACAAAATGCCCAATCATATATGGATAATAATCATTATCTTAATCATTAGGTAAAAAGCAAATTTAAAAAAAAAATAAAAAAATAAAGAAATAGTGATAAAAGTCAATAACAATACGAAGGTCAATCATAATTTAATAAGATATCTTGACAATGTCAATTTTAGGCGATTGATCTTAAGTACATTAACATTTTATTTCACCAACTTAATTACCACTTCAATTACAGAAAACTACAAGTACCAAATAAAGCAATCAATTTTTTTTTTCACAAGTAATTAAAGCAATCAATTATGCCATAAATAACCAACAAAATAAAATGTACCAAATAACCAGCTTAACAAATCAGGGACTGAATCGAGTTAAAAAAATATGAGAGGTCAAAAAATATGTAACCAGCCTATATTCACCCACAATGCCTTTTTAGAAGATGAGAGGTCAAAAAATATGTAACAGAAACATCATCACCCCTTGCTTTACCAAGACAATCAGACACATAGTTACTTTAAGGCATATTCTAATAAATTGTCAAGCAAATTTACAGCAATAGCACATTGAAACTAGGAAAACCACAACCTTTAACAACTGAATCCACTAGATTAGGTCCAAAATATAGTTTCCAACCAAAAATTGAGACTTTAGAAGGAATAATAGCAATAGCATTCCAAATCATTTTTGCTAATTGAAACTCAAGATGTTTCTTCTTATAGCCTGCCAAGCAGACTTTAATGAAAAAGACCCATTGAGAATGCTGCCAAACACTTTGATCCAAACCAGATTGCAATGAAATTGGATGATTTATATTTCATGTACCATAGAATGACCTCCAAGCTAATTCAATATTGAGAAATTCCAAAGTGCACTCACTCTAAGATACCTTAGTAAAATAGAAGGTTCAACCACTGTCATTCCATTCCTCAAACCAAAAGTTAATAAATCCTTCTCTGATCTACCAGTAATTATCAGCAAGAATCAAAGGAAAGTATTGTGACTAATCTACATTGAATTAGGTATGCATAAGCTTTTAACTATAGCTTAACATGGATTTTAGAGTGAGCCATATATTTCGTGAGGAAAGCATTGTGACTAATTTTCTAGCTAAGCATGGACTATGGGATTAGACATGCATTGGATCGAAGTCAAAGTTTTGTTGCCTGGTAATCTGAGAGATCTTCTTTGCATAGATAGACTTGGTATTTATTAGACTTTGTTTTTTTGATATACCATTAGACACATGCACAAGATCAATCTAACTCGCTAGAAAAATCTGACCTTTAGTAAGAAAAGAGTGCCTGGTATAAGCACTTTGTGAAGTCCAAATTCATGCTCTAAAATCGTAGGAAGAAAAGGCTTGCACAAAAACAAGAACAATGAAAAAACTCACATTAGAAACCCACAACATTAAAGACGAAAAAATAAATTAAAAGCATGAAATCACAAAACCAACCAAATTCGAAAGTTTGCTCGTCGACTGTCCAAGACTCAAAAATTAAATTAAAAAACTAAGAGATCTCAGATGATAGAAGCGGCAATATGCCAAGAGGTGAGAAGGCGAGATTGATCGAGAAGGTGAGAGGTGTGGAAGTTTGGAACTGGAACTGTGGAACTAGAAGCCGACTCCGAGAGGTGAGAAGGCGAGATCGAGATCGAGAAGGCAAGAGGTGTGGAACTGGAAGCCGATTCCGAAGCCGAGAGGTGAGACCATGAAAAGGCAAGATCGAGAAGGAAGGAGCCTGGAGCGGCGGAGCCAAACTGCTGAATGGAACTCTGTAACTGAATTCGCCAAACTGCCAAAGTCGAAGGAGTTAGGAGATGAGAGATGAGAGTCTGGGAGTCCTTGGGAGGGAAATCGAAAGTGAGAAGGGGGGCAGGGGCGTGCGGTAATGACTAATAGGCTAAGGTTACAAACTAGGGCTTTTTTGAAAATAAGTGAAAAAAATTAAAAATAAATTATATATGAAATCGTGTCTTAACGAGTCATAACGGGTCATAACGGATCATAACAGATTTGACCTGTTATGACCCGTTATCAAAATGTGTCTTGATGGATTGACACGATTTGACACGAAACCCGTTAAGGTTAAACACTAACCCATTTTTTTCGTGTCGTGTTCGTTTTGTGTTAACGTGTCGTGTCACATACTGCCACCCCTACTCCACGTGACAAAGAGAGAGGCAAACTCTTCAAAGGCGATGAGAAGCTTTTCCAAGAATCTGTCAAAGTCTGCTGGATGCGCGAATGGGAGAGGAAGAGAGGAAATGTAGGGTCATGATTTTTCAAGTTAAAGAGATGAATATATACTCATTTAAAACGATGTCGTTTAAGGTTCTCTAAAAAAAATGGAAGAATGTGAACTGAGGGCTCGAACTCAAAAACGGATTGGCAAAGTTGCGAATGTAAAACGTGTTTTCCCACTAGGATATTTATGCAATTAATAATTGCTATACAACATATAATATATATAATCTTTAAAAATTTGGAATCTTTAAAAATTTGGAGTTTGGAGTCGGAATTCGAAACCCAAGTGAGCTCTGGTTTTTGACTCCGAACTTTTGATTTCAGAGTCGGAGCAATTTCGATTTCGAAATTCTGAATTCCGATTCCGATTCCGATCTGAGTCGAAATCAGAGCGGACTCCGATCGGAGTTCTAAAGTCGAAAAATATGTTCACCTCTACTCATGTGCACGCGTCAATCCGCATGAGAATCACGTCTCACAATGCCAAGATGGACCCCTTGTGGTCACGCGTGGCACCAATGAAATCAGCGGCCTCAAATCTTCAATTTCACCTTTTAGTTTTCTTTTCAGCATGGTGTGTGTCCTTTACAGGCCGCTACAACAGGTGGTCTTTTGTCAGTGCATCAATTTTTTTTTCGATTGCTATTTTCCTATTTCCCTGATTAAAGATCAAGATCTAATGAATGTGAAAATCTCTTTTAACTAGACCAGTTCAATAGAATGCACTGCACCTTCCCTTGTTGCGATTTTTAATCGTAATCAAATAATTTGTTCGTTAGACTATTTTAAAACTAGTTTACCTTCAATGAGATTGGTTGGAGCCACATTTATGGTTTTGAAACCCTTTTTTATGTTTTGGTGTTTGTTGCATATATGTTGTTTATAGATTTCCAGTTGCTATTTCTCTATTTTTCTAATTAAGGATTAAGATCTAGTAGTTGTGAGAATCTTTTTTAACTAAATCAGTTCAATAGAATGCACCGCAACTCTCTTTATTGTGATTTTTAGTCGCAGTCAAATAATCTGTTTATCAGATTATTTTAAAACTTGTTTGGACAGCATCCCTTTAATAAAATTGGTGAGAGCCACACTTATAACTTTGAAATCTTTTTTTATATTTTGATATTTGTAGCATATATGTTATTTTTGAATAATTGTTGGAAACTTTCACTTTATTAAAATTTAAATCCTATAATCGTTTAATTTTATTTATGAAATACTTGACGTTAAAAAAGAAAGGAGAATAGTCAGTAATCATGAAATGCCACATTCTCGTGCAAGCAAATATATATAAGAAAATTTTTATACACCATAAGAGCAATAGTCAATAATGAATGATAATAAATATATTATATCTTATTAAATAAAATATAAATTAAAAAATATGAAATGATAATACGGCGTATAACATTTCTTAACACAAAAACACGTTTCTCAAACCTCGTAGTCGTAGGAGAGATCTTACTTCTAAAACCCCAAACGAAACGCAAAACCCTCGTTACAAAACGAAGCCCCTCCTCATAGTCGCTGGCCAACCCAAAGTCATGTCATTCGCCGCCGCCACAGCCGCCAGATCCGTCCTCCGCTCCACATCGGCACGAACTGCTTCTGCGGCGAGGCTTTCCGCCGGAGCCGGAGCCGGAGCTAGGGCCAGACCGGCAAGTTCACCATTTCGTATCCCCAAACAAAACCCTCTCGCACATCGCATTTTCAGGTACATACATTAAATACACTTGCCTTCTCTGTTAAATGAATGATTTTGGACTCCTGGTATAGATAGATAGATAGATAGATAGATATTTATCTGAGATAATTAGCATGTATTTTTGTTGGGATAAAGGTCTCCTGTGGAGATGAGCTGCTGTGTGGAAACGCTGCTTCCGTATCATACTGCCACTGCTTCCGCATTGCTCAACTCCATGCTCTCCGCCTCTCTTCGCAGCTACTGTTGGACTCCTGAAGGTAATTTCTTCTTCTTCTTTTTTCTGTTTACATTCCAATGAATTGGACTTGATAATTCACCATGAAGTTTTATTCGATTGTCTATTATGTGGTGCTGGAACTGCTTTGTTGAGTTATCATTGGTGAACCGCTTGTTCTAGTGGCGTGGTTACTGCTTTTTCAATTTTTCCAATGTGAATGTGGAAACTACGCGTTAATATAGGAATTTGGCTATTACGTTTTGGTCTGACCCCTTTATTCGAATTTTCCAAATTCATAGCTGTAGATCCGTGTATTGGAATTGTGTATGGAAATTTATATAAGGTTTGACGTTGAATCCCATCATTAATTCAAGTAGGAGAGAAATTAAGCTCGCACTTGCAACATATACATCGCTTTGGGTGCAAATTTGATCCTAATCATGGAATTTACCCTTCAAGTCTGCTTATTCCTAGCTTTCATATGCAGATTCTCCTTTTGCTTCTCTCTTTAACCCCTTATTTTGTATGCAAATCAGTACTTTCTTCTCTTTTTTAATATGTTGGTGTGTAGATTCTTGAGGGAAGAAAGGTGGAGAAAGAAGAAGACAAAGAGAGAATTTGTTTTTAATAAAGTTTGTTGTAATGATGCAGACAGCTGAACTTCAGAGGCCACCACTGTACTCTTCATTGTCATAGTGACACTCTAATTTACACTAGACAAGATTTTAGTTTTTTGGACAGTTTTGGAATTGTAAATGTGTCTTTATTACGTTTGCAGTAATTTATGATTTGTGGATTCAACCAAAGTTTGGTTTGACAAAATTAAATAATCATATTGAAAGGGTCTCGGGCCTTTGTGGTTGATTTTAAGCATCACTGTTTTCTGTTGTCACTCAAGTGAAATAGGAAATCCTTTGGCTTTCATTAACTCAGAACTTTCATACTTTTCACCTAATTTGTTATATTCATATCACCTAGATTAGAAATAAATCACTTTAGAATATCTAAATAATTTATCAGGAAGATGGTTACATTTATGGGGTACACTAATGGTTCTTTCTTTTACTTATAAAGAAACATTTATGAGGTACTAAAGATAGGGGGACTTTTGTTTAGCAAGTGAAGTGTCTGCTTCCCCCCCCCCCCCCCCCCACATTTCTTTTTTTGATAAGTAATAAGAGATTTTACGAAGGCAAGTAAATAGAGATAGTCCAAGTACACAGGGAGTATACAAGTGGAAACACCTAGATACAAACTAAAGACTAGGAGCTAGGAAATGCTAAAAGAAAAAAAAATTAGATTATACCCATTCTTTTTTTTTTTTTTTTTTTTTTTATAGAGATTATACCCATTCAATACAAGAACTTCTGCCCAAAGACATAGTTCGAAAGAAAAACTCTCTAACCTCTCCCAACGAGTGTTCTCTATCATGAAAACACCATCAGCCATAGGCACCACATCAAACATAAAGGAATCATCTACTAAATAGCAGTAATGTGATGACTGCCCCCATTTTCAATTGAATGATAGTCAGGTAGTGATACAAAGTTTCAAAACCTGAAAGTTCTTTACCAGAGCTCAAGCAGTAAGTAATTACCAGTTGAAAACTCAGCATATATACTTCATGGTCTCGTGATATTTGCTTACATGGGGTATCATGTGGTGTTGATGTAGATTAGTTGCAAAACAATACATTAAATGGTCATACGGTTTGGTCATAGCTATCATTGACTATGTTCAGATGAATTGTCACTACAGTACATCAGTATTTTTTGCATTGACCTGCTATATTTATGTTATTAAGTATCATTTTTGCATAAGGTGAATGGAGATATGGGGAAATTTGCAAGCACAAAGATGTCCAATCTATGGGCAAGTATTAGATGGCCACATGTAATGTCTGTTTTTTTCAAGCGAGTGGAATGCATTTTATGTACTTTTGGATTGGGAGTTGGGGTTTGAAATTAAGCAATTTTTCTTCTTCATTAGTTTCCCCACTTTTTTTAGGTACTCCCATTTCTCTTTCTTTCTATCTGTCAATGAAAGAATGGCTACCCTCTTTCCTTTTGTAGGGCAAGAGAAGACTAGATGAAGATCAAGCATCAAATTCAGATTTCCTCGGATTTGTTTTTGTTGTGTGCTTTGATAGTATTGGTGAATGTTCTCAGATGGTTTGGTGGGAATACCATCTTTTGAAAACTCGCCTAGAGAAAGAGAGATTGAACACTTAATATCACAATGTTATGACGTCAGAAAAAAGTTTTGAAATTCTACAGAACTTCTAGCTAGATCTCCAAAATGATCTTGACTAGGTCAGTGAACTTATGAAACAAATTATGGAGTTACTTCCTCATTTCCTTCTCATTCTAACTAGTAGAGAAAGTGTTTATCCCTTTATTTTCTCCCCTAAAGAATTCTATCATGGGTGTGGAAGGATCGAAAAGCCCCAAATAATACATTATCTTGTAGAAATTGTTGCTGTTATGCACAAAAATGCTAGTCCATTGTTGTTCAGATGTTGCTTGTGTATGTGTGATGTATGTGATTTTCATTGATTATTTGTAAGTTAAAACTTGGATGTTTATGGCTGGTATAAACACTAGAGCAATGAATTTGAGTAGATAGGTGTTTCCTCATATTTAATTAGGTTGAACTATTTTGTTTCATTTATTAATGTCACTATGGTCATATGAGGATCATACTGATTTGTGCTGTATTCGCTCAGCTTGCAATGATGATGTGTGATGAATGGCAGAAGAATCAGGCAAAGTTTTAACTTGGGTATGATAATGATGATAACAATGCTCCCTCCTCATCAAGTAGTTTCTTTGTCTTCACTTTTAATTGATGGGTCTGTAATACTTCCATTTGACTCTAATAAATTTTAAACCAATTCAACCGTCTACTAATATTTCAAAAAGCCTAATGGAGTAACATACAGAATTCAACAGTCTCAGGGTATAGATACTAGATGGCCATGATGGCCTGAATATGGAAATTGATTTTTTCTGTTAATAGTCTGGATTCTATAGTTTGGGTTGACATGTGAAAGACGGTAAGGACAAGGAGAAGAGACACTAGAGTGTCTTAGGTGGTGAGAATGACATTGTGAATGTTCAGTGCATTATTTCAGCCAACTTTGTGATATCTGCCATTTAAGTAGGTACTTCGTTATGCGAAGTGTACTTTAATGTTGTTTGCATATCATTTTTAGTATAAGTTTCTAAGATAAAGATTATATAAGAATGTGCTGCCTGACAAAATTTGCTTTGAGGATGACGTGATCTTGTTTCCACCTCTGCCTCATCTGAACCCACCATTCTGAACCTAGATAGTAAAGTTTTTCTTTCTGGTCATGCCACCACATCTTCAGCTTCCACAGTTCCTACATCATTTCTTCTTCTTGACTTCAGTTGTTTCTTATTTTGGGGCTGTAAGAGTTGCTAATGGCTTTCAGCCTTGTGGCTCGCCATGCCCATGTGTCTATTTGGTTTGTTTTGCCTTAGAAGTTCATCTCTGGGTTTTTGCTCCTGCAAACTTCAAAAAGAAATATACTATGTTATAAGGTTAATAATCTATGTTTTTTTTTTTTTGTTGTTGATTACAAGTAAAGTGACTAAGCATTTGTTCTGCCCTTGATTAGTATTCTTCTTGTTCTTTGTTGTAGATGGATGATTGTTGTTGGGGTGCCGTACCTTGATCATAATTTCCATGGATTTCAATGGATTTTGTAAGACTTGCTTGAGGCATTATTCTCAATGATCGGATATGAAAGTCAAAAGATTAATAGTCGTTCTACAGGCACTGAAGAAGTAGGCATCATAATGAGACTAGATATTTCTTATCTTTACTGCATAACGGTGCTAGATCAACTCTCTTATACGAGTTATGGAAGATTGTCACTTCAGGAAATGCTTGCATTACTTCACGTACTTGGTAGATTCTATAGATTAGCTGTGAATTGTGATTTAGAATATCCAGTTGCCTATTTTATGATTGTGTATAGGCTAGGTGGCACGCCAGTCTGAGATTCATTGGATGAGGCATACGTTCATAAACATAACCCAAAATCCTCGAAATTCAGCATGATTTAGTGGATTAGTGGATTGAAGGCATTAGCGCCGTGGTCCCATGTACATACAAGATTTCCTCTTTCATTTTTTCTCCTTGAAGAAACATTAGATGAAAAAAATGAGCACCTGGTTTCTGATAGGATCTTTGAAAACTTGTAAATCAAAACCCCCGAACACCTTAGACTGTCGGCGGCAAAGAGGGCAATCAAATTTGACTGCACGCAATCTCTAAATAAGCCTCAGCCTGGAGTTCTATGCTCTACTGTAGGAGCAGCTTTGGGGACTAGTCATTTGGTTCGGTACTGAGGACTCGTTTCTTCTTGGTTGGCCATTTCCATGCTATGGGAATGGGATGGAACAATATTGTTGGTCCGCCATAATCTACACAATCTACATCAATATTTTTGCTGCCAACTACGAAGCCTGATACACAAATTCTCACCTTTAAGAGGAAAATGAAACCGACAACAGAAACAGAAAGAAAGAGGTTCATTGCGAGGAGAGAGTTTGATACAGGCATGTTTACCAAATCATGATAAGAGAATCCTCGAGTTTGTTGATGGGTTAGGCTGGGCTTGGTTTCCAGAATCCGAAATGTATACCGTGGAGTGTGGATTGAAGCAAAGCATTGAAGCTGGGTGATGGGGTTTTTTGTTTCCTAGGCGACCGGGTGGATCATTTCGGTGTCAGTGACTCAATGAGGCCAAGGCTACCGATTCACCGAATACAATATTAAAATTTAAAATTACCAACAGTCTTGTTTGAATTTGGAGACGAGATAAGATGAGTTGAGTTAAATTTATTTTTTAATATTTTTATTATTTTGAAATTTAAAAAAATTGATTTAAAAATTAAAAAAGTTGTATTAAAATTTATATTTTATATAATAATATAAAAAATATAATAATAAATTTAAAATAAATTCGTTTGCTCATTTTGGACGATGTGAAAAAGAAAATTGCCTCTTGTTCTTGTTAAGCAGCTTAGGTGGGTCTACCTGAAGTTAATCTTCTTCTCTCTTTTTTTTTTTTTCTCTGTGTTCTCCATTTTTCCTTTGACACGTGTCTACCTAAAATTCATCACAGAATAACATAGAAGTACTAAACAAGTGATAGCACCACCTCATCCTTCATTTCAATGCCACGTCACATTGCTTAATGACTGGCCACCAACAAAATCCTGAGTCGGCCGAAAGAGAATATACAAAGCATCCACTCGTATCTTTTTTTTTTAATATATAAAATATACTGCATTTATTAATAACGGATATAATAACTAAATCTAAAATATATATTACAGGCTTACTATAATATTTATAATTCTCAAGTACATAAAAATAATTAACATGATCTAATCTTTATTATAAATTTTTACATACCATCATTTAAGAGACGTTACAACTTTATTTAAGATATGAAAACTAATCTCTATTTATTTTTTGAAAAAGAAGAACGCACACTTTACGAACAACAATCTAAGAGATCCAATCTACGAATCAAAGATCTAGAGACTAAGTGTGTTTTTTATTAAACTAAAACAAAATACATAACAAAAATTAAAAATTTTAAGAAAAAATGAATTACATTTTAGAAAGACATAAATCCGTATTTTCAACCTTGAAGGAATAACTCAAAACACCAAAATACGAGCGTCTGTGATGGCGCATGTCCCTAGAGGATGGCAGACAATCGAATCCTATGAAGCTGGAAGTCCTGGACTAAGATCGGTCGCGCGTGGTAGCTGTAAGATACCCTTAGAAGGGCGCGTGGGTTTTGAGCTCCCGATTCGAATTGTGCGTGCAGCCCACCCGTCACTCCGTTCAGCTTCATTCTACCCCCATTTGATAGATCGACAACTTGGGAGGCCTACAGTAGTGCTCGACCATTGACGTCAAAGCATAGCCACTCACTAGAAACCAACCAAGACCAAAAACCAACCAGAACTCGTCGATAAGAAATGCAACCAAAACAATAAAAAATAGAAGAAAAAAAAAGAGAGAGAAAGGGAGAGAGATAAGAGGGGGTAGGGGGAGGAAACTTTTTAATGGGATATGTCGCTGGCCATCAAAAAATACCAAACTCCACAATCTCGAATGCGAATGAAAGCAAAAAAAGATGATTGAATGGAGAAGGGAGGGAAGGGGAAAGTCGAAGCTCTCACCTTCGTGTAGTGAGTTCCTTTCTTTGGATTCTCCTAAAGTTTTTCCTCCTAGAGCCCCAAACTGAGAGAAAGATAAGATTTTATCAACTCGTATCTTAGTAATATAATTGTTATTTTTGGAAGATGAAATCCTAGACGTTCTTGTCAACATGCCACGAATTATTCAAGATCTGTAAAGTAATATTAAAGATTTTTTTTTAAAAAAAAAACACTCAAAACGGGCTATAAATTGTTAACTTCCGAATCCAATCAACAGTTTCGAGACCTCACTAAAACAATATCCAAAAATCATGAAAAACCATCTCATAAATCTAAAGCCAAAATGTAAAACATAAATTAGAAGATTCCAAAGGAACTTATTGTCATCAGTTAAAATAGCTTAGCATTCCACGATATGTAAGGATCTTACTCCTCATAAGTCTTGTTTACACACTTTAACCGTTCACAAAGCATTAGACTAATCCTAGTAGGTGCTATATATGTAAGGAAAACACTCTATTTGATTGATATTTGTATACCAAACCCAACCGTCACAAAGAAAATATAACCCCCATGCCACGGGAATATGGGCAAAAATTATGGGACTTCCAACTTATAAAGCAGTCTTTTTAGTATCACACAGCTGATTTCACAACAATCACTCTTCGACTACATTCACCAACTCATATTCAACCAGGGAGAGATTGTTATCCTCTTGAACTACGAACTTAGCAGGTTCAGTAACTTCAATGCGGCCCCATTTGTCAACAGCTAGCCTCATAGACCCTTTAAACATGTCAATCTTTGCGTTACGAAGAATTACAGTGGCACCCGGCTTCATCAAGTCAACTGCAAAAAAGATACAACCATTATCATTACAAACAAATAAAGAAATTGATGGACCATAACTTTTTCGATGGAGTGGGGGTCCAATGGAGATACCTCAGGAAGATTACAATCAAATAGACTTCTTTAAAATGTTTAGTTTTTGAGATCGACACCAAATTTTGGTTTATTTTGGCAAAGCTTTTAATCGTTTTTCACCATATTTATTAACTGCAACTAAAACATACAAAAAACCCATAATTACTTTGAGACATTTAAAAAAATAAAGGAAAAACCAACATGGGATTCAACATTAAATGTTCAATCGTTAAAATAGAAGACCCCAAAGCAATAAAGCCACTCTCATAACCCCTTCTACCAGTTTACAACACATTGGGATGGAAAATCACTTTGATCGTTTTCTTTGCATTATATGTATCTCCATTACCTAATTCAAGTGTCAAGTAGTGGATATACATGCTATTACCTAATGCTCAATGTCATGCTATTATCTTTCTTGATAAAATCATTAGTAGCCAAGCATTGTAACCATTGGACTAATGCATGTACCAGACACCTTCAATCGCTAAAGTTGAATCAAATATTCCACCCACACACACTTGCACACACACATACACTTCAAGACCCTCTACATCCCAGGATTCTCGAAGCTGTCTCGCACACTTGCTCAGAGGAATCTGATAATCTTAAATCTCCAAATAGGGATTCTGAAGAATACTGACTGCAACAATAATAATCAATTTATGATAAACCAACTTCAGAAACTAACTGGAACGGGATGATCATTGCTTTGAAGACAAGGAGCACACTATAGCGGAGTTGCAGGATTTTTTTCTTCACACCTTATTGTTGTGGTTTTCAGCCGTCGTGCTTAATGGGAACAATATTCATAACTTCTTGTCTCTCTTTTCTGGTCATAGAATGTAACTAGGCGTTTCTCTTGTATACTTCCTATGTACACAGGCTATGCCTATTTCATTCCTTTTAATAAAATTTATCTTTTACTCATAAAAAAAAAGGATACTAACGGCAACAAATTCAACATTACAGGTTCAAAAACAGCAAGAGCTAAAGAATTGATATATTCTCCAGCATGTAGTTCTCGACATGCTTCCTACACTGGTGTCGAAGTATGGCTAAGAAAACTATGGACAACAAGATTCAATTTCATATCCTCATTGCAAGGAAAACAATGTAAAAGAGGGTACATCCCATAAAGCTCCCATAAAGTTCGTACACTTTTTTATCAATAAAGTTCGTACACATTATCTCAAGCTTCATCCTAGACAGCCCAAACATAGCATTTCAAGATATCAACCAAAAAAAGTTAAAAACAATCACAAAAGCCAAATGCGTTAAGGCCCATAGAAGGGAGATCCAACTCTGCTGCTAGTATATCAGATGAAGATGCAGCTGCTAATTGCAAGACCAGACAGTACACTGAGATCATGAGGGTCTGCAGTCTGCTCTTAGCACTAGGGTGGACGTGTTAGAATATTCTTTCATTTTCGTACATAGGTGAATACGTGCTTGAGCATATGTCAGAATTTAGTTACAATCTTTTTGGCTTTTCTGTATTTAGCTTGATAAAGGTTGTATTCTTTTCTTCAAGATTAATGAGAATCTCAGAACATTCTCTCCTTTGTTGGCTCCTCGGTTTTCTCTCATTCTCCTTGAAGTCATTTTTCTAACAAACAATGCTTTTTTCAAATTATTAGTCACAAATGCGGTTTGGACGCTTACATAAGAGACAAAAAAGGTGCCAAAAATCCGTTTATTTATCCAAGATTATAAAAGAAAACGGACAACTAATCACTCCCGGCTTCTGATTAAATCAAGAGAATACAGAGAACCAAACTCAAATTTTGGTTCAAGAAAATATACAATAGAGCAAATCCCTCCACCACCACCCCTCCCCAAAACCCAGAGCAACAACAAAACTTGAGTCCTAAGAGCAAATTACCAACCACATTGAAACCAAATCATTTCAATTTTCATACACATATATGGATGTGCAAAAATGAACAGAGAGAGAGATATATATATAGAGTTAGTGCTAGGGACCTTGATCGTTGCGAGCGGTGAAGAGGATGGTGCCGGTGTCGTCACCGATAAGGCACTCGGCGATGCGAGTCTGGCGGAGGTGCTGAGAAGCAGCGCGGCCCTTCTGCAAGACCTTGTTGGAGGTCAAGACCTTGGCGATCAGTGTGTGACCGCTCGTTCCTGGTTTCAGCTGATCCACTTTCACGAACACCGGCTTTCTCTTTTCCGATCTGCTCGCACTCCCTTGTTCTTGTTGCTGAGGCTGAATTGTCTCCATTGATAGAATCCGAAGGTTTGGTTACTTTCCTGCTGAGGTTCACAGAGAGAGAGAGAGAGAGAGAAAAAAAAAAACCCTAGCCGAAGATTGTTGGGGACTTTCTTCTCACATATGTCAACGACTGCACGACTGTAGAATCAGATTCTTCGCTTGATTCTCACGTTCTTTGTTGACAAAGGTCCGTCGTCGTTTCCCTGGTGAAGGTGAGGGCGACGTCGTTTAAAACTCGTTCTTTTTTTTCTCTCGTCTTTCATGCCCTTGGCTTCCTAGTTGCTAAACACCTCATTCAGGTTCGTTCGTTTGGATTAGAGTTTCAACTCATCTCATTATTTTATTATTATATTTTTTTAATTTTTTAAATAAAATACAAATTTTAATATATATTTTTTAAATTTCAATATATATTTTTTAAATTTCAATTCAATTTTTTTAAATTTTTAAATAATAATAATATTAAAAAATAAATTAAACTCGTCTTATCTTTTAATACATACAAGGGCCAATTATTTTCATATGAAAAATGCTACTGTGCGGCATGCCTATTCAATTTGACACGTTTTATGATATTTTATGTATTTTATTTTATTTATTTAATAATTAAGAAAATGATTATTAATAATTTTATATTTTTATTTTTTTTAAAATATTTTAAAATAATAAAATATTGTGTATCAAAACTTAAAAAAAAAAATTTGAACTAAATATCAAAATGAGCGATGCTGCTCATGCAACAAAATAATACTTTTTCATATTAGTTGTAATTTAATTGCGTTATTTTAATAATAAAGCGAGAAGTTCAATTGCGGACTTTAATTTCTGAGTTATGTTACATAAGTCATTTTTTTCATATTCTATTATTAATAGGATTGGTTAATACAATTATTAGTAGAGTGTGCATTTAATCACACTAGTGAAGGACGTAAAAGAGTACGCAAAAATAATTACACTTAAAAGTTTTGTTAAGTTTTTAATAATTGCTTCCTTATCTTTATGATAAAATGAGTGACCTAATAAATTCAATTAGAGAAATAATATTTACAATCATAAATTGTATAAATGTCATGTAATTACTTTTAAAAAAATGAAAGTAAAATATAAATTTCATATATAAATTTTAATTTTTTAAAAATAGATCACATTCTATTTTAAAAAGATTATGTAATATTTTTTTTTTTACAGTTATATATAACATTACTCACCTAAATAATACGAGTCATACAGGTGCTACCATTCAATTTATGCAAGTAGCCACAACCCACCGTTCCGTCCCACATCGGCCTTGGCAGAGCGACAGCAACCTACTTCTGCCCTTCACCTCCCCCACACTCACCATCTAAATTTCATTGAAGAGTGAATTTCTAAGACAATTGTCTAGATTCTCACTCATTTAAATCAAATCATTTCAAATTATACAAATATCAAGCAAAATTTCATACTTTGTGTGAAAACAACTAAATCCAATACAAAATTCAAGTTACTGTACAAAATGAGAACCCTCAAAGTCTTATAATATAATTTAAGAAATATTTATTTGAAAGCGGAATGATATATGTAGATAGGATTGTAAAAAAATTAAATCGAACCGACGGACCAAACTCCTACCATATATTTATATATATATGTATATATATAAATAATAATATTAATATTAATAATAATATATTATAATTTATAGTAGTTGATTAGTTGCAGTATAAAAATATAAATTATAGTATTATTTAATATATTATTACTAATATATCACTATTTACTAACATATAAATATATAATATACTAATGTAATAGGATTATTAATTATAGTTTATTAACATATTTAATATATAATATATATTAATATATTAATATATAATATATATTTTTATAATATTAACATATTATTTTTTGTTTATTTAGACTCCTAGAGTCCTAATTCTTAAGATTTTTATTTGGATTTTTAAAGATTGATTTTTTTTTTCTTATGTTTTTATTTAGATATTTTTTTTTTTTGCCTCTTTTTTAAGAGGAAGTTTTTTTAATATTTGTTTTCTTAACTCTAAGATAAATACATAAATTAGGCTAAAAATAATTAAATTTGGGCTAAAAAAATATTTGATCATTGCATAATTTTAGATTAAATTTAGCCTATTAAATTATATGGGATATTTCTGGACCGGACCGAACCGTCCCTAAATCGAATTGGACCAGATCGATATAGACCGAATAGGAATTCGATCCAGTGCAGAGTGAGAGAATTTTTAAACCGAACGGAACCGATCCACAAATTTTTTGAATCAGATCGGACAATTTATATCCCTACATACAGGGTAGATTTTCGTGACCCACCGCTCATCCTAGTGACTATTATCAAAAAGAGAATTATAAGTAAATGTCAGTATACTATAATAAAATTATAAATTACTCTTCTTAATATAATAAAAGAATATATATTATGGTCGAAGTTTATATGATAAAATAAACAGGTAAAATATATTGGAGATTTTTTATGGGTTTGGAAGTTATTTCAGTTAATAAATAAGTAAACAAAAAAGATAATTAGGGTGTTTTGTTTGATATATTAGTTGACAACTTTTCGTATAACTTTTTTAAGAAATAGAAAAACAAACAAAGAACAACCGATCTTTATCGTGCAATGTTACAAGGATAATGATATACTTATTTGTTTATTATTTTTAGTATATTTAAATTTTTTATATATTTTTTTGCTTTTAAAAATATTTTTTTAAACATTCTTAATCATTAAACTCTCTCTCTCTCTCTTTGTATCTGACGTTGGCCACACGTGAACCTATGATTCCCTACTCTACAGTCTACATCATTTTTAATAAATAAATAGAGTAGTATTTAATTCTGGATTAGATTCTTATTATTATAATTTTTTTTAATTTTAATATAAAATATAATAATTTTTTTAATTTTAAAATAATAATAAGATTTTATTAATATTATATTTAATTTTTAATTTTTATCTAAAATATTTTATCTTAATTTATTATCCAAACGAGACACAATCATTTTTTAAAAATAAGTACAATTTAAACTTTTGCTTTTTCACTACACAACTTTATTATTCAAATTTTTTTATTTGAATTGAAATTAAAAAATTTCAGAATTTGACTTTCTTGTATAATCTAAAAAAGAATAAATTCGATCAACTAATATAATATATAATTTAATTAAAAATAACTGTTATTTTATAAAAATTAATTTTTTTTTACTTAAATTACATAATTATATTGATTGATTGAATTTATTTTTTAAAACTTTGTAAAAATCTCATATTTTAAAATTTTTACTTTAAATTTAAAAAAGAAAATGAAAAGAAAAATCAAATAATAAAATAATAATAAATAAAAAGTAAATTTATATTACCAACTTAAAATACGGAAACAAAATTGAAGCCACAAACAGACCACTCGAGCAAAAGACAGAAAGCAATGAAGACGAAGGAGTAACCCGACATTTGCTCACTGACTTTACGTCACCTCTGGTCTTCACCACACAAACCTCCCCATCTCTCTCTCCTCTTCACAGCCTCATCTAATCCTCATTTTTGAGGCTCTCTCACAATTAATAAACGATTCTAAGAAATAGTCATATTCATGAGATAATATCCATCCATCAACCTGTAAAGAAAAATAAAAATAAAAATAAAATAAAATAATCATAGGTCGGCTGCCTCTGCTTTTGTAAGCTTCCCTGCAATCAACTTGGACAGAATATCTAATCAAAAAATCACAAAAATTTCAGAAACGAAAGGGGCACCCAAGAGGTTCAAGATCGGAAGCTAAGTTGAATTCTCTTTTCCTCCCTGGAGGTATTTAGAACCAGAAGAAATTATTTTTTTGTAAAAGAAAAAAAAGTGAGCTTCATCTCTGATCCTTATACTCAATGGATTCCGACTTCTGGACCTCTCGCCTCGCCGCCGCCAAGCGCCAATACACGCTCCAGCACCAACATCAGAGTTCCCACTTAGGTATCCGATCCCTCTCTCTTCTCCATCTTTTTTTCATTCGTAGTTTTAAATATGTTGTGTTTTTGGATTAGATCGGTTGAGCATCGATGAGTTTGAGGTAGATGACGAGGTCCGACCCGATTTCCCATGCCCGTATTGCTATGAGGACTTCGACATCGTGTCTCTGTGCTCGCATCTCGAAGACGAGCACTCGTTCGAGTCCAAAGTCGCCGTACGTATTTCTTTAGACACGCCCTCCGATTTCTTCTGTTGTTGTGTTCTCTCTCTGAAGAAAGATCTCTTCGATGGTATTCGGTCTATGAGACGAGATGGTTTCCTTATCCGGTTCATGTCGGAGGGTTACAATCTCTGTTAATAAAGTTGTGTCTGCCCTTTTTTGAGTAATCGTCTGATTTTTATTGTTTCATCGAGTGCTTTGATTTTTTTTTTTTTTTTTTTTGTGCTTGCGTTTGTGATGAAACGCAAACATGAAAATCAGACGATTGTTGGATGTTTGGTCATAGATTGGTGTCATTAGAACTTAGAATGGTTGGATGTTTGGTTGGGTACATAAAGGAGGAACCCAAAAAAAGAACGAACATGAAAATTATTTGGTTGAATTGGGGCTGGCAAACTTAAGAAGACTGAATCAGTGTTAAATTAGTTTAGTATCTGCCACCACGCACAGACCTCATACCCTACGTCTGTGGGTGGTTCACTTTTTGATTTGAAAGGAGTATGAAATCAGCTGAGTCCATAACTTCTTCAAAGCCAAGTTGTAACTTGTTACCCTCCTTTTTTATCTGCTTCTGTTGGTTAATTCGTGCGTTCCTTTACGATATTGTAATTTCATCATGATATGGTAAGAAACGTGGAAGTAATGCTTGGTTTATGTGTGCAAAGTAAAGTTACCAAGAGGCAGACACTGCAACTATGAACACAATTTTAGGAAAGATACGAAAACTAAGTCAAAGAGGAATGGTATAATTCATCTCTCAGATGTTACATATCATGATCCAGAGTCCCAGACCCATGTTACTCTAGTTACTTCAACTGTGAACAGAATTTTCTGGTAAGGAATTATTATGTTTTCAATCTATTTGCAGTTAGTATATAAAACACAATTTTCATGGCCGGTGTCATGCAGTCTGTATGATTTCATTCATGGATTCAATATGTAAGAGATCTCCATTTTCACATGTGAATGCTAGCACCTAAATCCAAAGATATAGTGCTGAAGAATTCAAATATTTGATATATATGTGGTTGATGCCTTTGATGCGAGGGAACTTTTAGAATTAATGTTGGTTTCTTTGATATGGTTCCAAGTCCATACTGAATCAATGGAAAGAGGGGGGAAATGGAGAAAAAAAGAAAAAAAGAGTGGGGAAATGGAGAAAGAAAATTGAACAAAATGAAGCTATTGTTTTGTAGAGTTATCTATTGTTGTTATCTTATTCCTTACAATTAAGGGTGGATGGTATGTTAAGTTGTTTAATTTCTGGTTTTGATGATGCTTTCTTGATAAAATAGTCTCACTCTGCATCCACTTTTTCCTTGCAGGTTTGTCCTATTTGCTCTGTTAAAGTTGCTCGGGACATGTTAAGCCATATCACCCTGCAACATGGACATTTGTTCAAGATATCCTTTAAACTGAAAAATTCATTAGGCGCTCTATCTTTGTATGACTTGTTGAATAAAATACTAATAAAAATTATCAATTATCATGACAAAACTGAATCATCATATAAGTTTCCTTTAACTAAGGATTACTTGCAGAGACGTCGCAGGTTACGCAGAGTGGCAATTCCTAACAGTCAGGCGCTGTCTCTACTGGGTCGGGATCTTCGTGAGGCTCATCTGCAAGTCCTTCTAGGGGGTGGTGGATATCGGTCAAACAGCGTTAACGTGTCTACTGCAGCTACTGATCCATTCGTATCATCACTTATTTTGAATTTTCCTGCATCTGAAGCGGAAGAAATATCAAAATCTGTGGCTGCCGGTGCTGAGGGCGCTTCTGCAAAAAATGAGGCACCAGCGCATATATGGAAATCAAGGTACTGGTTTGCATATATTTTTTTCATGATCAGAGAAACCTGTGGTTTCCATTGAATTATAGCACACTTATTTTGTCATTTAATTGATTAGTTAAAATGCCTTGAGTAATTGTCATCATCTAACATCGCTTTTGTGCCCACCCTTTTCCAAAAGTCTCTGGTGAGATGTAATGATACCCTCTTAGATATTTTTGTCCCTTGCTTTCAACATCCTCACTCCATAAAAATCTGTTTTGAGTTCCTTGTTCTATTTTATGCAAGATTTGAAACTTGGGACCCAACACTTTGCCAACGTAAGCATGGACTCATAAAGTCCATGGACAGGGTTTGGCTTGCTTATTTAATCCATAATATGTTGGCCAGCTTTCTCGATGAGATTGTTATATGCTTTGATATCCTAGACGAGACAATCCGGTTTTTGTTTACATCAAGGAGCAGAGACCATCAGATAAATTGGGAGTTACAACCTTTGGTGGAGAGACTGAGAGGCAGTGAGCTGCATCTGTTTCAATCAAATTAATGGACACCTACACACTCCTGTAAAAACCCTTGTATGGATCCAACTGTTTAACATCTCTCCCCTCTTGCAGTTTTGACCCTTCTTTGAGCTACGAAGAGCGGGAAAAAAGGATGCGACAAGCTGCCGTGAGAGCTGGTTTCTTGCAAGATGTCCTTTTCTCAACTCTGTTAGGTGATTAATAGAAGCGGTAAGTTGCATTATGAATAATTGAATGCTGAGTTATTAAAAAGTCATGAGATAAGTGGGTACCTTTCGGTGGGATGCTTGTAGTTTATATTGTCTTGGCAAGGCAATCCGTGCCTCATATGGATATCGAAGCAGCACTATGAGTGCCTGATGATTGTATCCCATTCTTGTTAGTGCCTCTCTCTCTCTCTCTCTCTCTCTCTCTGTGTGCCAGAGATGTACTCCATTCTGAAGAAATATTCTAAAATGATCAATCAGTTTATGGAAAACTTCAGCTAATGAATTCATTTCAAGTCAATGAATAAATGCTTATCTTTGGCACATGAAGAAAATCAACAAACGAATAATTCTACATAAATGCTTATCTTGGTCAACGAATAATTGCTACGTAATCTTTTTGAAAAATAATGAAATCTATTATTAAAAAATTAATTTTATTTTATGTAAAGTTTATATTTTATTTATTTTCCAAAATGCTTATATTTTTATTTTATTTATCTTTGTCAACGAATAGTTTATATTTTAATTTACAGTTATATATATTTTCTTTTTCAAAGGATCATCGAACTACATCTATTCAAGATATAGCACCGCTCTAAAATAAAGAAGCTATGATCATCAAGGTCATCGTCTCCGTACCTATCAAAAAACAAAAAATCAAGGTCATCGTCTACGTGCAAGTTCGCTCACTGGGCCGGTGCACGACTACCTCTCCTGCCGCAATAACCATTTATCAGGCACCGACGTGAGATCAACAACATGCCAAAATCTTTGTAATTCAATAGTGTCAAAAAGACTAAACCACTGAGGTTGGTTAGGCGGCGAAGGTCGGTGCCGTTAAAATATTAGCCGAGAACAAAAAATGGCGAAAAACACGTGCGGAGACCCACTGACCTGCCGCTGTGAGATTCACCTCAGCTGCAGCCTGCGGTATATCAATCTCCATAACCCCGACTCCCACCACCTACTACTCATCATAATATCATTGCCGCACCAATCAACGGTCAATCAAATTTACTTCCCAAGTAAAACATCCAATCATATTGTCATCCACGCCCGAAAAGCTAAAACAAAACAAAAAACAAAAACAAAAAAAGTGAAAGTGAAAGCTAAAGCGAGCACACAGTGATGACCCATCGCTGTCTGAAATAGGAAATGAACAATGACGTCAACGCACCGCCTTTGATAAATTAATTAATATTATATTATCATAAAAAAATTATAAAAATAAAAATTATATAAAAATAAAAATTTATATATTGATATAATTTAATATAATATATCATATAATAAGATATAATTTTATATGACATTTTTATTATAAAATAAATTTTATAAAATTACGTCAATTTATATATTTATTTTATATAATCGATTTATAATTATTATGATATAATATATATACAGAAAAAGAGAGAAATTAAAGCCCCCCCTTTCTATAAAAGGACTTGGTCTTTCTTTGCCGCAAACAGAGACTTCGTTGATTCTTTTGTAGAGAAAGAAAGAGCTCTTTGTGGTGGTAAGAATAAGATCGATCGAGAGATGCCGGTTGAGTTATTCCTTCTTGGATGTACTGGGATTGTATTGTTTCTCCACGGTGCTAATTTCTTTTTTCACGTTCTTACCAAACATGTCGCCGTCCGATCACTCAGGTTTTGAGCTCTCTTATCTTTTTTATTGTTTTTAATTTCTCCTTGATGATCCCCTAGATGGATAATAGTTTGAATTCTTCTATTGGGAAAACGTTTCTTTTCCAGAACTTCACGAGTTTGGTGCCTATCATCAAGAGTCCAGAATCTGTTCATAAGTCGGTTTCATAACTTTTTTTTTTTTAAATGTTTATTTATATTTTGTTTAAAATAAATGGCCTCCTTTGTGCACGAGGTGTGGAATGAGCAATTACTAGAACATAAGCAAAGGGTGTTAATTGTTATTCTTCTTATTTGCTGTTTCAGTTTCTTGGGATTTGCTGGATGGTAGAGGAAAACGGGAATCAAGAATGAGATCTGCGGTGTCGTGATCTCCGTGACAGCGCCAAGATGGTTAAGCCTTGGCGTGAAGTACGGAGAAAGATGGCTGTCCAAAGCTCAACTTTTATTTATTTGTTTTTCTAATTTTGTGGAAATTAGATAGGACTTAGGAGTAGTTAGCAACTTAGCAGCTATGACGTGCGGTGACGGCGCATTGTATATATTATTACATTATGTAATCAGAAAGCTGAGGCCTGAGGGGGGAATAAAGCTTGAAATAAATGGGAAGCTGGCTTTAGTTGACCCAAACCATCTTGTATTTTCTCATTAATTACTTCTAATCTTCCAACATGAACGCTATAGCCTAGAGTTGTTCAATCCATTCTTCAATTCCATTCACTATACTCTCTCTCTCTCTCTCTCTCTCTCTCTCTCATGGTTTGGGAACAGACTATGTGAATCTCGTGATTCAGTTTTGCTACGCATACCATTGCGACTTTGCTAGTGAGTAATTAGTTAAGAATGCATAAACCATGACTTGCAGGTAGGCACGACCCATGACTTAGGGAAGAGTAAGGGAAAGTTTGAATATTAAATCGAAATAAAAGTTAAAAATGGTATAAAATATTATTTAAATATTATTATTATTTTAATATTTAAAATTCATTCACTATCTCTCTCTCATGGTTTGGGAACAATAAGACTCTGAATCTCGTGATTCAGTTTTGCTATGCATACCATTGCGACTTTGCGAGTGAGTTATTAATTAGAGCATTAGCAATAGATTTGTTATAATTTTCTTTCAAATTGTACACTTTTATATATTTTTTAAAAAAATTTCGTTAAATTTGATTATAGCAGAGAGAAAAAGGTAGAGGAGAATATTTTTTCACTTGTGAATAGTAATCTTTCAATTTAAAAAAAATTTATAATAAGTTCATTGCTAGTGCTCTTAGGAATGCATAAACCATGACTTGCAGGTAGGTATGACCCAGGACTTAAGGAAGAGTAAGGGGAAGTTTGGATATTGAATTTAGGTGAAAGTTGATAATTGAATAAAATATTATTAGAAGATTATTTTTTAAATATTATTATTATTTTAATATTTGAAATTTTGAATTATTTATTATATTTTATATTGACATTTAAAAAATAATAATAATAATTTGAGATAAAATGAAATAAAATATTTTTATTATTCAAACTGAGCAATTGACACTTCACTACAAGAAATGTGAGTTATTGTGATTAATGAATAGCGAAAAAAATATTATTTGCAACTACTTTTATATGTAAATAATTATTTGATTGAAATTAATTGACTACAAAAAATAATTTTCTTGTAATGTGCTTTTTACATGCATGCTTTGGGTGTCTACTAAAAAAATAAGAGTTTAATCCAACAACCAATGGATAAAAGAAAGATATTCTTCTCGTTGGAGTGAGTTTCAAGTGAGTGACAAATACCGTTAAATTTTATTTCAAAAAGAGAAGAATCGTGCTATACCTAGCGATCAGAGTGTAATCCGAGAAAATGAATTCATGAGAATGCCATTTGGAATTTTCTTTTTCATACATTTTTTATCCTGTTAAATATTTTTAAAAAATTATAATATTATTAAAAAAATACTTCTTTAATAGTTAAATAAAAAATACCTATCAGAACCCATCATTGATGGCTTTAATGTTTTCTAAAAGAGTAACACATGATCTCAAGTTAAGCATGTGAATTCACTCGATAATCTCTCTCTCTCCAATTGGTAGTTTCTGATCTCTAGATCATAACTGAATTACCCTTCCATCTCTGTCCAGATGAGAGTTGAGCTTCGACTTTACCTGTTGAGGATGTATCTCGTTCCCCTCCTGCAACTGTTCACCTGCTAGAAATTGAAAAGATCCGATGATCCCCACCTGGGAAAACTCCGATGCCTAAGTTAGTAATCTCGCTAATTATTTGAAAAATAGCATGAGAACCAGAGAGAAAAGTCCTCCCCTCATGGAGGGTTACTTGGTTTAGATAGGTCTCGTGGTGATACTTATTTTCTGCAGTGATTTCTGTTTATAAGTTATCTTCCTGTAACTGACGTGATCACGCATCTGCATGAAATTCCGTAGAAAGTGACGAGGATTAAGTATTAGTTTATTTACGTGACTCTGCAGGGCTCTATACTTATTCATCATCTTGGGTTAGTAATTAGGTCCACCGTGTTATTTTCTGCTTATACAGGCTTTCATTCTGATGGGCTTCCAGGCCTCTAGATTTAAATAGATCATACAGCTACCCCACGAATTTTCTTCGCCTCGAGGCGTAGGAAATTCAATTTGTTTTGGCTTTATAAGTTTTTAAGCCCGCCGCGAGATTTCTGGGTACTTGTCCTTTTCTGTGAGTCATCAAGTATTTGCTTCAATTTCTGTTGCTGTCTGTTTTTACTTTCGCCTTTGCTTTTGTTTGAATCATTCTTCTGCAGTAATTCGTGGCACAAAGTATTGATTGCCATTATGGAAGGCGGCAAGAAGTCTTGGATGTCGTCATTAGAATGGCGACAATGAGTTTTTTAATTTGCCATCATGGGTCATAGTTGCTCATTTTAAGACTTTCGGATGGCTTTGCGCCTAGAAGCATTCGTGTCTTTGCTCTTGTGGCGAGGAGTTTTCTAGCGAGAAGACCTGCTTTCAGCGCCCATGAGCTTCCTTTTTTCCTGACATCGCGAGTGTTAAGACTCGTCATTGGTATTTAAGGGTGGCGGGGTCATTTGCCACCGCCTTTTCTTTCGTGGCACTGCGAGTATTATCACTTGTCATTGGTGTTTAAGGGTGGCGGGATCATTTGCCTCTGCGCCCATTTTTTCATGGCACCGCAAGCGCTATCATTTGTCATTGGTGTTTGAAGGTGGCAGGGTCTTTTGCCTCTGCGCCCTTTCTTTGTGGCACCGCGAGCGTTATCACTCGTCATTGGTGTTTAAGGGTAGCGGGGTTTTTTGCCTCTGCGCCTTTTCTTTGTGGCACCACGAGCGTTATCACTCATTATTGGTGTTTGAGGGTGGCGGGGTCTTTTGCCTCCGCGCCCTTTCTTTGTGGTACTGTGAGCATTATCACTCGTCATTGGTGTTTAAGGGTGGCGGAGTCTTTTACCTCCGGGCCCATTTTTTTGTATTGATTGGGCAGTCCGTGACCTTTTCCTTAATCCCACAAGCTGGATAGCTTGTGGTGGGTCTTTATTAGCAAGGCGGTCCCCGACCTTTCCCTTAATCCCGTAAGCTGGATAACTTGTTGTTAGTCTTTTATTAGCAGGGAGGTCCCCGACATTTCCCTTAACCCCACAAGCTGGATAACTTGTTGTGGGTATTTTATTAGCAGGGCAGTCCTTGACCATTCCCTTAACCCCACAAGTTGGATAGCTTGTTGTGGGTCTTCTATTAGTAAGGCAATCCTCGAGTGTGATAACTCGGTATTGGTGTTCAAGGGTGGCATGGTCTATTGCCTTCGCGCCTCTCTTTTCATGGCACCGCGAGTGTTAAGACTCATCATTGGTGTTTAAGGGTGGCGGGGTCATTTGCCTCTGCGCCCCTTTTTTCATGACATCGTGAGCGTTATCACTCGTCATTGGTGTTTGAGGGTGGCGGGGTATTTTGCCTCCGCGCCCTTTCTTTGTGACACTGCGAACGTTATCACTCATCATTGGTGTTTAAGGGTGGCGAGGTATTTTGTCTCCGCGCCCTTTCTTTGTGGCACCAAGAGCATTATCACTCGTCATTGGTGTTTAAGGGTGGGGGGGTCACTTGCCTCTGCGCCTTTTTTTTTTTGGATTGGGAGGTCTGTGACATTTCCCTTAACCCCGCAAGCTGGATAATTTGTGGTGGGTCTTTTATTAGCAGGGTGATCCCCGACCTTTTCCTTAGCCCCACAAGTTGGATAGCTTGTTGGGGGTCTTCTATTAGCAGAGCGGTCCTGACCTTTCCCTTAACCCCGCAAGTTGGATAGCTTGTTGTGGGTCTTTTATTAGCAGGGCGGTCCCCAACCTTTTCCTTAACCCCGCAAGCTGAATAGCTTGTTATGGGTATTTATTAGTAAGGCATTTCTCGAGTATGATAACTCGGTATTGGTGTTCAAGGGTAGTGTGGTCTATTGACCTCTGCGCACCCCCTATTTTTTGTACATGGCGCCACAAGTAATTACTAATACTTTAAACAGGGCATGAGAACTAGTGGAGTTGATAATAGACGAACACCGAGATTCTAGAAATAATAAATATGAATGTGATAATTATGATCATTCAAGAATTCAACTGAAATGAGAATACTAAAACAAAAATTAGTGTAAGAACTTTCCTAACTCGACTTCAAAAGCACACTTGGCAGGATTCAACTTCCTCTTGTACTGACGTAACACATCAAATGTTTCTCTCAGGTCGTGGATATGCTGGGCAGACTCCTTGCTTTTTACCAAGAGATCATCCACATAAACTTCTATGGTTCTCCCTATCTGATTGGTGAATATTCGGTTGACTAGTTTTTGGTAGGTCACCCATGTATTCTTTAAGCCAAACGGCGTTACTTGGTAACAATACAACCCGCAATCTGTTATGAACGCAGTCTTTTCCTTATCCGCCGTATGCATCCGTATATGGTTGTATCCTAAGTAGGCATCCGTGAAACTCAGTGTTCGGTATCCCACCGTTACGTCCACGATAAGATCGATGCGTGGCAGAGGGAAGCTATCCTTTGGACAAGCCTTGTTGAGGTCAGTGAAGTCTACGCACATCCTCCACTTTCCGTTCGCCTTTTTTACCAAAACTATATTAGATAGCCACTCGGGGTAATGGGCTTCCTTGATAAAGCCGGCGACGAGTAGTCTTTCGACTTCCAAACTGATGGCGGCGTATTTTTTTGCGCTGAATAACCTCCTTTTTTGGCGTACTGGTTTGTGTGCAGGGTCTACCCTTATGCGATGCTTAATGATGGTATTGTCCACGCCAGACATCTTTTCATGACTCCATGCAAACACGTCTCTGTGTTCCACTAATAGTTGCTTCAGACTTTCTCTATCTGTCGGGGGAGCATTCGTGCTGATTCGTACGGTTGTTTCTGGGAGGCTAGGGAATAAAGTTATGAGTTCTAAAGGCTCATTGACCTCGGCGTGCTGCTGACTCTGTTCGTCTCTGGTCTCTACGACTTTTTCCTGGTTTTCCACCATGGGTGGTGGAAGAGGTGACGTGGACGTCTTTTTCATCTCTTCCACGATACAAACTTCGTTCCTGTTCTTCCTCAGTTCTTGCACATAACACTCTCGAGCCAATGCCTGCTCGCCTCTTAACTCTCCTATCCCACCGTCGGTTGGGAACTTCATCTTGAGGTAATATGTTGAGGTTACTGCCTTGAGATGATTGAGTTTAGCCTCCCCAGTATAATATTATAGGAAGATGAAGCTTTAACCACCAATAAGTCGGTCATGGTAGTCGCCATTTGTGTTCCATTTCTGGCTATTACTGGAAGTGTGATGGCCCCAATAGATTGGATTGCTTCACCGGAGAAGCCCTTCAGCGACGTCGGAGAAGGTCATAATTGGTCAACGTTGATCCCCATTTTTTTAAATGCTTCCCAAAATAGTATGTCGGCTGAGCTTCCATTGTCAATCAGCACCCGCCTAGTCACGTAATTGGCTACGATAAGAATGACTACTAGAGCATCATCGTGTAGGTACAATACCCCTTCCCTGTCCGCCTCTTCAAAGGATATCACTACCCGGTCGTTGTTGAGTTTTCGATGTTTGGACTCCTTGTCCGCTACATAGATTTCATCATATCTCGCCTTTCGTGCATACGCCTTTCATGCATACGCCTTTCGTGTATATGTCTTTCAACTGGATGTGAACATCCTGCCTCCATCAAAGTCCCTTGCTATCATTTAGATTTCCCCAATAGGCACTCTATTCCTGTCATCTCTTGGGGATGATCTGTTCTTGTTACATCTTTGGGACAATCTGCTCCTGTTGCCTCTCCTGGGCGCCCTGTTTTTGTTTCCGTCTCTTTTTGCTGTCACTTAGTTGCTATTGCTCTGGCGGCTGGTACCTCGGTGCCTTCTTTCGGGGCTGGTGCTTCTTTTAATTCCCCGCTCATACTCTTGCCGCCTTCTGGGTTTTGACCATTTTGCCACCATCCGTTCCAACTCCCCAGTTCCCACCAAACTAGTGACCCTTTTATCATCTCGTCTGCCTTTTCGTTCGCCCCGTCTGTTTTCCTTTCGTGGATCTACCAAGGCCTGTAATGTATCATCGGCGTTGACAAAAGTGTCCGTCTGATCTATGAATTCCCTGAGGGTGGAAGGGGACTTCTTAGCTAGCTCAATCATGAATGGGCTTTGCGGCCAGATTCCGCCCAGGAGAGCGGCCAGAGTGATCTTCTCGTCTTGGTCGTCTATCGTCAATCGCTCCTTGTTGAAGCGAGTGAGGTAGCTCTTGAGGTCTTCATCTTCTTTCTGTTTGACCATGAGCAGGTAGGCGGCTGGACACTGACGCCTTCTGCTGGGCATGAACTGGGTTATGAATTGTTTGGCCAGGTCTTCAAAACTACCGATCGACCTTGGTTTGAGAGTCACAAACCATCCTCTCGTTGTCCCCTTTAAGGTCAGAGGAAAGGCCCGGCAAGCAATCTCGCCCGGGAAACCATAGAGTGTGATGTGGACTTTAAAATTCTCTAGATGGTCCACTGGATCCTTAAACCCGTTGTACATGTCTATCTGGGGAACTTTAAATTTCGGCGGGAGTGGGACCTCCATAATCCGCTCGCTATATGGTAGGTCGGTCTGGTTCAGCAGACAGTCGACTGAAGAAGATCCTCCCATCTTTCTTGCTATTTCCTTATATTTTCCCACAAGATCTTTCAGTTCGTCGTGCATCTTTTGTTTCTCTGTGCATTCCAGTTTGGCTTCAGCATTGCTATCTGCTTCTTCTTCACCTTGCTCACTGTGAGCAGGTACAGCGATATCGTTGGTTTCAACATTCCTCTATCGTAAATCCTCGTTTTCTTTCTGCAACGCTTCCAGGGCGTCTAACGCATTCTTTAGTCTTTCCTCTGTTGCTGCTAATCGTGCTTCCATGGATGCTCTTGTTGCTCGGCTTGTTATAGAACGAGTTACAGTTGGCATGCGAGAACTACGTTAATAGTCTGTAAACGAATCCCACAGACGACGCCAATGTTAAGGACGTGTCTCGCTCCCCTCCTGCAATTGTTCACCTGCAAGAAATTGAAAAGATCCGGCAATCCCCACTTGGGTAAGCTCTAATGCCTAAGTTAGTACTCTCGCTAATTATTTGAAAAGTAGCCTAAAAATCAGAGAGAGAAGTCCCCCCTTCATGGAGGGTTACCTGGTTTATATAGGCCTCGTGATGATGCTTATCCTCTGCAGTGATTTCCGTTTATAAGTTATCTTCCTGTAACTAACGTGATCACGTATCTGCATGAAATTTCGCAGATGGTGGCCAAAATTAAGTATTAGCTTATTTACGTGACTCTGCATGACTCTATACTTATTCATCTTCTTGGGTTATTAATTAGGTCTACCGTGTTATTTTCTTCTTATACGGGCTCTCATTCTGATGGGCTTACAGGCCTCTGAATTTAAATAGGCCCTACACCACCTATCTTCACATTGTCCTGCTCACTCTCGATCTATCCATCATTTTTTTTTTCAGTTTTTGTTTGTTTTTATCCATAGTATCAAGATGCTCTAATCTGCTGCCTATCGACCTCTTACAATCATTATGTACTCCACAACTAGAATTCTTAGTCATTGATCTTTCAGATGGTAGAAGAAAATCGACCAAAAGAGGTGCGTACTTCTCACACGTGACACCATCAGAGTCAACAGCCTCAGATCTCTTAAATCCAAACATTATCTTTTTCCCAAAGAGTGGCATGTGAACTATCCACACCTCCACAACTAGTGACGGTTATTTACCGACGATTCGACCTATCTTTCGATTGTTATTTTCTTATATTCTCGTTTTTTCCAACCAAGGATTAAGATCAAGTGATAGTAAAAGGTTCATTCAACTAATCCAAACCGACATATTGTAATGGATAACAATCCACTACGGTTTTCGATAGAGAGAGAAGGATAAAAAAGAATCTCGAGGTCCTTCTCTTTCTTTCGATAAAGAGAGAAAGGTAAAGTTTCCTTCTCTCGAATGAACCCTAGTCCTGCGAAACTGCAGAGCTTTAGTTCTTGATAGAGGATGAGCTGTTGAGTAGATGGGAACGTTTGAAGCTATCGGCAGAGGAGAACGAAATATATGTAGTCCAAGGGAAGGATTTAAAAGATAAAGGCTCACGCGGGAGATTCTACCTCATTGGTGGGGTGATGTCCAGAAAAAGCATTAATAGCGAGGCCTTCAAAACGACCATGACTCAGGTATGGAATCTTGAGGGCTGGGTTAAGTTTAAAAAAATGGGGGATCAAAAATACCTGATCGAGTTCCAATTTCTTGTTGATAAGGAGAGAGTTATGAGTGGACGCCCTTGGTTTTTCAATAGAAGCCTAATTTCTATGCAAGAAGTTAATGAATTGGTCCCCTTGAAAGAAATAGGGTTTCAATATGAACCTTTCTGGGTTCAGTTATATGGGCTGCCTTTAGCGATTATGAACGATGAAATAGGGAAGGAGGTAGCAAAGGCTGTAGGCCACATGATTAGAGTGGAATCAGACGCAGATGGCCTAGCTTGGGGTGAATGTCTGCGGGTAAGGGTGGCGGTAGATATGTCAAAGCCTTTGTTAAGGGGTAAATGGGTTCAACTAGAGAATAATCGTTATTGGATGGGAGTGAAGTATGAAAGGTTACAAGGGTTATGTTATAAATGTGGTACCTAGCGCATAAGGGTAAAAAATGTAGTAACCAGAGAGTTGTGGATTCAGACGAGGAAGAAACAACCAACTAGTTTGGGGCTTGGCTAAAAGCAAAACCCAGAAATGCTAGGGCTTTTCAGATAAGGAAATATGGGGGTAAAGAGGAAAGGAGAAATGAGGGTAAGGGTAGAAATCCTTATGGGCAATCAGAATAGGTAAGGAGTAAGTTTTCACCTAGAACCCCACAGGAGTCAGCAGGGGTCAAAAAGAAGCATATAATAATTAAAAAAGAAACTGATAAGCAGAAAGAAAATGATGAGATAACAAGAGGGGTGAATAGTGAGTTTATTGAAGATATGAGGGAGAAGGAGGCTGAGCCCGAACCTCGGGTGGATAATGAGGAGAAGGAAGAGGAGCAAGCCAGCCAAACAATCATAGAAATAGAGAACCTGAGTAGGAAATTGGCTACCTAGAAGAGGAGGGCAAGGAATGTGGGTAGCTCTGGAGGTGTATATCAAGAGGAGGGTGTTAACCTGCTAGATAAAAGACCCCTGAATATAGGGGTGGCAATATGTCACACAACCCATTAATCCAACACGAATACGACACGATAATAGCGGGTTAGGGTTTAGTCTTAAAGGGTTTCGGGTCAAAATGGGTTGACCCGTTATAACACGATTGCTTAACGGGTTGATAGCGGGTCAACCTGTTTTGACCATTTATGACACGTTATGACACGTTAAAAAAGTTAAAAATACAAGTATACTCTTACATTTAAAGGTAAAATTGTTAGAATTTTAATTTTAATATTTTTATTATTTATATTATAATTCATACTTGTAGTTAGTATTATAATTTTTGTTGAACTCAAGCTTTCAAGTTTCGTGTAAATCTACACATGGATTTTGATGATAACAAATGAATTCAAAGAATAAAGAAGTCTCAAGCTCAAGTTGTCCACACAATAGAATCAAGCACATCAAGGAAGCAAGCATGAGCAAGAAGGGAACAAGTTCACATTAAAATCATAGAGTAATGTTGTAAATCTCTTAAAAATTTGAAATTAGGATTAAGACTCAAAATTAATATTTTTTCATAAAGCATTAAAATACATTTTCCACATGTGCATGAATATTTTGAAAATTAAATTTGAAAATTTTGAAAGATGATTGATTGACATCTTTCACATGTGCATGACATGATTAAATGTTTGAATTTTGAAAATATTAAGATGATTGATTGTCATCTTTCACATGTGCATGTTTTATTTGAATATTTTCAAAAGTGGTGGATGATTTTCTTGACTTATACAAAAGGTAGATGTCTTTATTTGAAAATTTTGAAAAGTAAAGTGTGCTCTTTTTATCATATGCAAAAAGTAAAAGATTAGATTTGAAATTTTTGAAAAGTAAAGTGTGCTTCTTTTGTCACATGCAAAAAGTAAAAAGATTAGATTTGAAATTTTTGAAAAGTGAATGATGATGTCTTTGACATGTGAATCTTTTTAAATTTGAATATGAAGTCTCATATGCCTATAAATAGATCATTTGAGAGCTTCACATTTACAACACCAAGAGCATACAACATTCATTCAAAACTTTCATTCTCTCTTCTCTAAGCATTGAGCCTTAACCCTTGTTCATTTTGAGAGATATAGTTTGCGCTGTATTGTTTTTATTTCACTCATTGAGGAGTGTTTTTCTGATAGCCTACCCACTATCAATTCTTGTATCAGTAAAAGGGTGTGTATAACCCTTGTGTGTGTAGAAGGTGTTCTACACGGGGAATAGTAAAATCACCAAGTGTGAGGTGATTAGAAGTGTAGAGGGTGTTCTACACGGATTCTTTGGAGCGGTGCTGCTCAAAAGTGTAATAGGTTTCTATCTCCACCTGAAGGAGATTGAATAGTGAATTCGAGGATCCTCAAGGGGTAACTTGAGGCGAGGACATAGGCAGTGGGGCTGAACCTCGTAAAAATACTGAGTTTGCTTTCTCTTACCCTACTCTTTACATTTCTTACTGCTTTACATTCTGTTTATATTTTATATTATGTATTTGATTAATAATTGTTAATTTTTATAATATAACTCAATTCACCCCCCCTCTTGTGTTAGCCATCTGGGCAACAATTGGTATCAGAGCTAGAGCTCTGTTATAAGATTAACTATCTTTTGAGTTAAGATCTTATGGCTAACATTGCAGCTTCATTTGGTGAGCGTCAATCTAGCAGTCGGCCTCCACTCTTTTGCGGAGACAATTACTCATTCTGGAAAGTTAGAATGAGAATATTCCTTCAGGCTCAAGGTCGAGAAATCTGGAAATGCATTGTAAATGGACCTTATATTCCAACAAAAGTGGTTGATGGAGTAAAGGTCAAAAAGGAAGAAGAAGAGTTTGATCGTAAAGACGATAAACTTTATACTTTAAATTTAACTGCTATGAATTTATTATATAATGCTCTCAATGGTAATGAGTTTAATAGAGTAATGACTTGCGCTATAGCAAAGGAAATTTGGGATAACTTGGAAGTTACTTATGAAGGAACTTCTCAAGTCAAGGAATCAAAAATTTATATTCTTACTCATGAATATGAAATGTTTAAAATGAATGATGATGAATCTATTTCTAGTATGCACACTCGTTTTACTAATATCATAAACAATTTGACAGCTCTTGGCAAAGTTTATTCCAAAGTGGAGATAGTAAGAAAAATTCTCAACTCTCTACCAAAACGTTGGGAATCAAAAGTGACAGCGATTCTTGAAGCTAGAGACCTCAAGAAGCTCGAAATGAATGAACTCATCGGGTTACTTATCACCCATGAGTACACATTGAAAAGAGGAGAAGAAGAAGGAAAGCAAAAGAAGAGCTTGGCACTCAAAGCCGTTCCTCATGAAAGTGAAAGCGAAGAAGATGAAGAAAGCGATGACGAAGAGATTGCAATGATCACAAAAAGATTTAAGAGATTCTTGAAAAATAAAGCTCCTCCAAGGAAACCTTTCAAAAAATCTTCCAACAAAGATACAGGTAAAAATGATTCATTAATTTGTTATAAATGTAAAAAGCCAGGACATATCAAGGCAGATTGTCCCATGCTAAAGAAAGATCGAAACAAAGGCAAAAAAGCAATGAAAGCTATGTGGGATGATGATTCAAGTAGCTCAGATAGTGAAACAAGCAATGGAGAATCAGCAAATCTTTGTCTTATGGCTAAAGATGACATTGAGGTAACAAATCTTGATAATATTGAAGATCCTTCATATGAAGAATTGCAAAATGTTTTAGAAGAGGTATATGAGGAATTTGAAAAATTGGATATCAAGTATACTACTTTGAAAAAGAAAAATTCTTCTTTAACAAACGAAATTGATATTTTAAGAAAAGAAAGTATTGTTTTGAAAGATGAAAATCTTGAGTTGAAGAAAAAGAAAACTGATTTAGAAAATATTATTGAAAACTTTACAAATGGAAAAAGAAATTTTGAAAAACTTCTTGGTAGTCATAGATGTGTTTTTGATAAGACAGGCTTGGAATATATGCCAAAACAAAAATACAAATCTTATAAAAACTTCTTTGATAATCCTTCTACATCAAAGTCCAATATTCAAAATTCTTTTCATAAAAATAATTTTGTTAAAAAAGGATACTATTATAATCACTCAAGTTCTTCATATATGTCACATGCTATTTGCAATTTTTGTAATAGAAATAGTCATAATTATCTTGCTTGTCCTATTAGAAGAAAACATACAATGACTATTAGGGCCATATGGGTACCTAAAAATCTTATTTCTTCTAATACTAATAAATAAAGGACCCAAAGAACTTGGGTACCAAGAAAAATCATTTTAATTGTTTTTATAGGTGTGCATGAAGTCCTCCACAAACAAAAATAAATGGTTTTTAGATAGTGGATGTTCAAGACACATGACGGGAGACAAGACTAAGTTCTTTGATCTTAGATTTAAAGAAGAAGGACACGTGACATTTGGAGACAACTCAAAAGGAAAGATCGTGGGAATAGGTAAAATTGGTAATGAATCTTCTCTCATAATTGAAGATGTTCTACTTGTTGAAGGTCTAAAACATAATCTTTTAAGCATAAGTCAATTATGTGATAAAGGATTTACAGTTACTTTCAAAATTGATAAGTGCATTATTTTGAATGATCATGATTGTAATATTTGTTTTATTGCTTTTAGAAGCAACAATGTTTATACAATCGATTTTGAAGAAATTATCTCACAAGATGCTATTTATTTTTCAGCTCAAAATGAAACTAATTGGTTATGGCATAGAAGACTAGGTCATGCCAACATGGAACTTATTTTCAAACTTTCAAAAAATGATCTTGTGAGAGGTTTACCAAAGGCAAATTTTCTTAAAGACAAAATTTGTGATGCATGCCAATTTGGTAAACAAACAAAAACTTCTTTTAAAACCAAGAAACATATTTCCACTACTATACCACTACAATTGATACACATGGATCTTTTTGGACCAAATAGAGTTGCAAGTTTAGGAGGAAAATATTATGCATTTGTTATTGTTGATGATTTCTCTAGATATACTTGGGTCATCTTTCTTGCTCATAAAGATGAGGCACATAATGCCTTTACCAAGTTATGCAAGAGAATTCAAAATGAAAAGGGTTATACTATTTCAAGTATCCGAAGTGATAGGGGAAAAGAATTTGTTAATAAAAATATTGAAACATTTTGTGATGAAAATGGTTTTATGCATAATTTTTCTGCTCCTCGAACTCCTCAACAAAATGGGGTAGTAGAGAGGAAAAATAGATCTCTTCAAGAGATGGCAAGAACAATGCTCAATGAGAACAACTTGCCTAGTTATTTTTGGGCTGAAGCGGTAAGTACTGCATGTTATGTTATAAATAGAGTTATGCTAAGGTCCAAATTAGATAAAACCCCCTATGAGCTTTGGAATGAGAAAAAGTCTAACATTGGTTACTTTCATGTATTTGGATGCAAATGTTTTATTTTAAATGACAGGGATAATTTAGGCAAGTTTGATGCAAAATCTGATGAAGGTATCTTTCTCGGGTATTCTACTAATAGTAAAGCTTATAGAGTATTCAATAAAAAGACTTTGACTGTACAGGAATCTATGCATGTAGTATTTGATGAATCTAATTTTCTACTCTCCAAGAAATCTATTGATGAAGAAACAGGAGGTATAAATAAAAAGGAAAGTCTCAATCTCAACAAAAAGAACACAATAGAGGAAGTCCAACATGGAGACATCAGGAAAGATCATCAAAATTTAATACAAGATGCAACCAAACAGTGGAAATTTGTAAAAGATCATCCAGTGGAACAAATTCTGGGAGAACCTTCACGAGGTGTAAGCACTCGATCATCTCTTAGAAATATTTGCAATCATACTGCTTTTCTATCTCAGATTGAACCTAAAAATATTAATGAAGCACTTCTTGATGAATCTTGGATTCTAGCTATGCAAGAAGAGCTTAATCAATTTGAAAGAAATGATGTTTGGACACTTATTCCTAGACCCAAAAATCATACTATTATTGGAACAAAATGGGTTTTTAGAAACAAGAAAGATGAGTCCGGAGTCATTACTAGAAATAAGGCTCGACTTGTAGCCCAAGGTTTCAATCAAGAAGAAGGAATCGATTATGATGAGACATATGCACCAGTCGCAAGATTAGAAGCTATTCGAATGCTACTTGCATATGCTTGTTATAAAGATTTCAAACTTTTTCAAATGGATGTTAAAAGTGCTTTCTTAAACGGTTTTATAAATGAAGAGGTATATGTTGAGCAACCTCCAGGTTTTGAAAATCATATTTCTCCAAATCATGTTTTCAAACTCACAAAAGCACTATATGGACTCAAACAAGCTCCTAGAGCGTGGTATGAGAGACTCAGTGGTTTCTTGATTGAAAAAGGCTTTTCAAGAGGAAAAATTGATACAACTCTTTTCATTAAATACGAAAATGATGATATTCTTTTGATTCAGATTTATGTTGATGATATAATATTTGGTGCTACTAATGAAAATATGTGCCAAGTTTTTGCTAAGATTATGCAGGAAGAATTTGAAATGAGCATAATGGGAGAGCTTACATTCTTTCTCGGATTGCAAATTAAGCAAGCAAAAAGTGGGACATTCATCAATCAATCGAAATATATTAAGGAATTGCTGAAAAAGTTTGGGATGGAAGGTGCTAAGGAAACTGGAACACCAATGAGCCCATCCACTAAACTTGATAAAGATGAATCCGGTAAACCAGTTGACTCGAAGGTATATCGAGGTATGATTGGTAGCTTATTATATTTGACAGCCAGTAGACTAGATATTATGTTTAGTGTGTGCTTATGTGCACGCTTTCAATCATCTCCAAAAGAATCACATTTAATTGCAGTTAAGCGCATTCTTAGATATCTTAGTGGTACAATTAACTTAGGGTTATGGTATCCTAAGCACACATCTTTCGATCTAATTAGCTACACAGATGCAGATTATGCTGGCTGTAAAATAGATCGAAAAAGCACTAGTGGAGCATGTCACTTCTTAGGTCATGCACTAGTTTCCTGGTTTAGTAAAAAATAAAATTATGTTGCACTATCTACTGCTGAGACAGAAGATGTTGCTGCGGGTAGTTGTTGTGCTCAAGTTCTTTACATAAAGCAACAACTTGAGGATTTTAAACTTATGTACAATCACATTCCAATCAAATGTGATAATACAAGTGCTATAAATCTTTCAAAGAATCCAATACAACATTATCGGACCAAACATATTGAAATTAGATATCATTTTCTTAGAGATCATGTGCAGAAGGGCGATATTGTATTAGAATTCACTAGTACACATAATCAATTGACAGACATTTTTACAAAACCCCTACCAGAAGATAGACTATGCATGATTAGAAGAGAAATAGGAATGATACATGCCATGAATATCTGCTAGATACTTTTATTTCATTATCTTAAATGACCTACAGAAACTTGAGACGTTTAGCCTCATCATTTAAATGCATTTGCTCCTCATAAATCATCATGCCATCCTTGTCTAAAGGATTAGGCAATCGAAATGAAGAGGCAAGCAAGGATTTCAAATCCTTATTCTGTTGCTTTAACTCTACTATTTTTTTGTTTGACTCATAAACAAGTCGTTGAAGTACAGAAACAGTCTCGCTAAACTTCTCAATTTCGCGAGTTTTGGACTGCAACCGAGCAGAAAACGCGACGATAGATGATGAGTATTGAGTTTCGAGACCCACAAGCTCGTAAATGGCGTCATGATCTGATTTATTAGCTAAATCAGTCTCTTGTTGCTTCATGGCACCTACGACAGATGCAGAAATAGATTGAGACTGAGGTGAAGGATACCTCAAATCTTGATCAAGAGAATCACTGAAGGGAAATCTACGAGCCATTGAAAATTTGTAGAATGAGAATGCAAGCAAATTGCAAAGATGAGAAGAAAGCTTGATGCGAAATAGATAAAACTAAGGATTGCTCTTATAGAAACGGAAATAAGAACAAGACAAGATTACAAATCTTGATAATATCTCATTTTTCAGCAACATCAAGCGGATCAAATCTCTGCACCGAATTTCCAGAACTAGCCTTTGCAGGTTTTGTCGGGCACGGGTGGTTTCAATTATTCAGCTCTTTAAAAAATCTCCTTCCGCACCGAATTACCAGAACTAGGCCTCCAGCCTTTGCAGGTTTTGTCGAACACGTGTGGCTACGCACCAAATTCTCTACAGTCTCTACTAACGCAGCGTTTTATTTGTCTATTGGTTATTGTAGGAATATATCTTATTAAGCTAATTATGATTCCTTTTTAATGATGCCAAAAGGGGGAGAAGTTTTAGACTAGAACATTAACACTGTTTAAATTGCTAAACTTGTTATATATGCTTGGAATTATATTTATATTTTTGCTTGAAAAACTAACGCACATTCTCAGGGGAAGCTTAAGTATTAATACAGGCTTCAGGTTCTATCAAGCATTTGTCATAATCAAAAAGGGGGAGATTGTTGAACTCAAGGTTTCAAGTTTCGTGTAAATCTACACATGGATTTTGATGATAACAAATGAATTCAAAGAATAAAGAAGTCTCAAACTCAAGTTGTCCACACAATAGAATCAAGCACATCAAGGAAGCAAGCATGAGCAAGAAGGGAACAAGTTCACATTAAAATCATAGAGTAATGTTGTAAATCTCTTAAAAATTCGAAATTAGGATTAAGGCTCAAAATTAATATTTTTTCATAAAGCATTAAAATACATTTTCCACATGTGCATGAATATTTTGAAAATTAAATTTGAAAATTTTGAAAGATGATTGATTGCCATCTTTCACATGTGCATGACATGATTAAATGTTTGAACTTTGAAAATATTAAGATGATTTATTGTCATATTTCATATGTGCATGTTTTATTTGAATATTTTCAAAAGTGGTGGATGATTTTCTTGACTTATGCAAAAGGTAGATGTCTTTATTTGAAAATTTTGAAAAGTAAAGTGTGCTCCTTTTATCATATGCAAAAAGTAAAAGATTAGGTTTGAAATTTTTTAAAAGTAAAGTGTGCTCCTTTTGTCACATGCAAAAAGTAAAAAGATTAGATTTGAAATTTTTGAAAAGTGAATGATGATGTCTTTGATATGTGAATCTTTTTAAATTTGAATATGAAGTCTCATATGCCTATAAATAGATCATTTGAGAGCTTCACATTTACAATACCAAGAGCATACAACATTCATTCAAAACTTTCATTCTCTCTTCTCTAAGCATTGAGCCTTAACCCTTGTTCATTTTGAGAGATATAGTTTGCGCTGTATTGTTTTTATTTCACTCATTTAAGAGTGTTTTTCTGATAGCCTACCCACTATCAATTCTTGTATCAGTAAAATGGTGTGTATAACCCTTGTGTGTGTAGAAGGTGTTCTACACGGGGAATAGTTAAATCACCATGTGTGAGGTGATTAGAAGTGTAGAGGGTGTTCTACACGGATTCTTTGGAGCGGTGCTGCTCAAAAGTGTAATAGGTTTCTATCTCCACCTGAAGGAGATTGAATAGTGAATTCGGGGATCCTCAAGGGGTAGCTTGAGACGAGGACGTAGGCAGTGGGGCTGAACCTCGTAAAAATACTGAGTTTGCTTTCTCTTACCCTACTCTTTACATTTCTTACTGCTTTACATTCTGTTTATATTTTATATTATGTATTTGATTAATAATTGTTAATTTTTATAATATAATTCAATTCACTCCCCCTCTTGTGTTAGCCATCTGGGCAATAATTTTTATAGATATTGTAATTTTAACATTTGTATAAAATTATGCTAAGTTTAATTAAGCCAAACTGATTAATTTTGGATATATTTAACATATTTATATAAACATGTTGAAACGTATTATATTTTGTCGTGTTAATTTATATTATAACATTTACTAATAGGTCATAACGGGTTGACACGACACGACACGTTATGTTAACGGGTCGTGTTAGGATTTTAGATTTTGACACGATAAACTTAACGGGTCGGGTTAGGGTTGGCCTATATAGTATAATATACATGTCTTGACACGACACGAACACGACTCATTAACCCGATTTGACACCCCTGCCTGAATAAGTCTGATTCGAGTGGTAGTAAGATGAAGAAGCTCAAAGAAGAGGTTGAGGATGGGTTAGTCTTGGTTGATATAGATCTGGTGGAGGCTGCCTGGCAGCCTCACCAGGAGCCATGAGAGGTGTTTCGTGGAACTGTAGGGGTCTCAGGAACACCCTTACAGTTATGGAGCTTAAAAGTTTGATCAAATATAAATTTCCCGCTTTTGTTTTCCTAATAGAAACAAAGTGTGGCCGTTCAAAGGTGGAGAAGGTCAGGAATTTTTTGGGTTTTGATACCAGCTTTGTTGTAGATAGTGTAGGCCTAAGTGGTGGGTTAGCTTTTTTGTGGGATAGTAGGTATGATTTTTCTTTGGATACCTACTTCCAACACCACATCTCTATGAGATATTTTGATGAAAATTTGAGGAAAATGATTTTGATTTTTGGCTTCTATGGTTACTGAGAAGCTAGCTCTAAATTTCTTAGTTGGAGTTTGTTGAGGAAAATGATGCCTAAGGATAAGATGCCATGGCTTTGTTTCGGGGATTTTAATGAGATATTAAGCCAAGACGAGAAGATGGGTGTTGCAGATAGTTCATACAGAAACATGGAACAGTTCAGACAGTGTATAGATAATTGTGGCTTAAATGATTTTGGTTTTGAGGTGATAAAATTTACTTGGAATAATAGAAGGATGGGGCGACAGTTTACAAAAGAAAGGTTGGATTGAGTGCTAGGAAACTTGCAGTGGATTGAATTGTATGAGGAGTTTAGTTTCTACAATGGAGTGGTTATTTCCTCTAATCATTGCCCTATTATACTAGACTGGAACGTATATAGAAAGATTAAAAAGGGAGGTAACCATTTCAGAAGCCCAAAGAAGTTGTTTAGATATGAAGCAAGTTGGAACTTTAATGAAGAGTGCAGAGATATAATCAGGGCAAGCTGGAACAGCTAGCAAGTGATGTAGGACAGCAGGATAAACATGCTTCTGGGTAAGCTGGAAAACAATAAAAAGTTCCTTGTTCACTGGAACCAGAGTTCTCAAAGAAGAGAAAGAGGAGAACTACAACAGAAGATGAAGATTTTAGCTGAAATACAGGATAAAGATTCAGGGGGCGGCAGGGATGAGCTGGTGTGCTTGAAGAGGGATATCCATTGCCTGTTAGCTAAGGAAAGCAAGAAATGGGAACAGAGATCTAAGCAGGCTTGGTTGGCTAATGAAGATAGGAATACTCGGTTCTTTCACAGCTATGCAAACCAGAAAAGGAAGCCGAATGAGATCAAGTCAGTTATAAAGGAGGATGAGACAGAAACTACAAATCTGGAAGAGGTTATAGAGGTATTTAATCAATTTTATTTGCAGCTTTTCTCAACTCAATCTCCTAGTAATATTGATGAATGCCTGAATTATATTAATGTTTCTGTTTTTGATGATATGAATTCTAACCTTTTGTGTTATTATTCTGAGGAAGAAATCAAGGAAGCTCTTTTTTAATTGAAATTTTTGGGATCTCTGGTCTCGATGGTTTCTCTCCTATTTTCTACCAATCCTAGTGGGAAATAGTGGGTACAGATATTGTTAGAGCAGTTTCAGACATTCTTAATCATGGTGCTAGTGTGAAAAATATAAATGAGACTTTTATTTTCCTTATCCCCAAAGTTAAGAAGCCGAGTAGGGTAGCTGATTACAGACCTATAGCATTATGCAATGTCATTTATAAGGTGATCTCTAAGGCCATTGCTAATAGGTTAAAAAAGATTCTTCCCCAGTTAATCTCCCCTAATCATAATGCATTTATCCCTGGGAGGTTAATCCAAGATAATGTGATAATTGCCTTTGAAGCACTTCACTCTATGAAAGTTAAGGGGAAAGGGAAACAAGGTCATATGGCCATTAAACTCAATATGAGTAAGGCCTATGATAGAGTTAAATGGGTGTTCCTCAAAAAAACTTTGGAGAAAATGGGATTCAGCTTGAGATAGATTGATTTGGTGATGAATTGTGTATCCACTCTCAAATATTCCTTGCTTATTAATGGTGCCCCCCAAGAACAAATTATTCCCTCTTGAGGTCTACGCCAAGGAGACCCTATCTCCCATTACTTATTCATCTTGGTAGCTGAAGTTCTAACCTCGTTAATTAATAATGCTAAAAGTAGGGGTGATATTCATGGGTTTCGGATTAGTAAAGGTTGTCCTAGTGTAAGTCATCTGTTTTTTGCGGATGATAGCTTGATTTTCTATAGAGCCAAAGCAAGTGAATGGGCTGCCATTAATAGTTTGTTTATGCTGTATGATACAGCTTCTAGACAGAAAGTTAATAGAGATAAATTTTCCATTTTCTTTAGCAGCAACACTAAGAGAGAAACCAAGGAATATTTATTGAGTATTGCTGGATCTAGTGTATCGGGCTCTTATGAAAATTATTTGAGCTTACCAGCACTAGTGGGGAAAGCTAAATTCAGACCTTTTAAAGGTATTTTAGATAGAATTAGGGGAAGGCTTAGTAATTGAAAAACTAAGTTCCTTTCTCATGCTGAAAAAGAAATCCTCCTTAAGGTAGTGGTGCAATCCATCCCTACATATTGTTTGGGGGTCTTTAAACTATCAAAAAATTTAGTAAAATAAATCAATAAATTGATGAAAGATTTTGGTGGAATTTTATGGAAAAGGAGAGGAATATGCACTGGGTGAGTTGGAAATAGATGGGGAAAGCAAAAGGGGAAGGGGGTCTTGGTTTCAGGAAGGTAGAAAGTTTTAATTTAGCTTTGTTAGCTAAACAGGGGTGGCATATCCTTCAAAATCCTGAATCTTTGGTGGCCCTGACCCTTAAGAATAAATATTTTGCCACATAGATTTTTTCAAGGCTAAATTAGGTGCTAGACCTTCAATGATTTGGAGAGGAATCTGTGCTGCAAGAAAACTAATATTGGAAGGTTCTATGTGGAGGGTGGGAAATGGGGAAAGGATTGAAGTGTGGAATAGCAAATGGATACCGAGACCCTCATCTTATAAAATCCAGTCACCTTTGAGACCCTTACTTGAAAACTCTCGGGTAAAAGATCTGTTTGATGAGGGGACTAAGCAATGGAAACTTGATCTGTTGAAGGAAGCTTTTAATGAGGAGGATTGTAGTTTGATTTCTAGAATACCTATTAGCTTGCAAGGAAGTGAGGACAAATTGATTTGGCTGGGTAATAAAAATGGAGATTTTACTGTCAAGTCACCCTATCATAAACAGTTAGAATTGTTAGAAAATGAGAAGGGTGAGTCTTCACAGAAAATCAAGGGTAGAAATTTGTGGAAAAAACTGTGGAGTCTTAATATGCCTAGTGTTACTAAAGTTTTTATTTCACAGGCATGTTTAGACTCTCTTCCAACAAAGCTTAATTTGTATCAAACAAATGTGATCGATTCTCCTTGATGTCCCTTTTGTATCAATGGAGAGGAGTCTATTAACCATGCTTTATGGAGCTGTATTGCTACAAGAGATGTATGGGGTCAAAGCCATTATAAGATCCAGAAAATGGCTTGCACAGAGGGCTCTTTCAAGGACCTATTTGAGTTTATTTGTTCAAATTATGATAAACAAGTGTTGGAATGTTTTTTTGTGCTGGCAAAAACAATTTGGCTGAGAAGAAACAGATGATTGTTTGAGGATCAGTTCTTGCATCCCAATCTGGTGGTTAAGAAAGCAATGGATTCACTTGAAGATTTTAGAGCAGCAAATTCAGAGAAGAAGCTAGTGTCACCCCAGGTCCAAGGCCTTTCATCTTCTTGATGTCCTCCTCCTAGAGACACTGTGAAGATCAATTGGGATGCTGCCATTTTTAAAGATCTTAATAGGATTGGTGTTGGTCTTATTGCCAGGAACCATGAAGCAGAAGTGTTGGGGGTGAAGAGAATCTCAAAAGCTTCCTTGATGGATCCACTCATAGCTGAGGCAATTGGAGCTCTAGAAGCAGTAAAATTAGCCCAAGAGATGATCGTGTCAAATGTGATCCTTGAAGGCGATAGCTTACAGATTGTGAAACTTCTGAAGGAGCAATCCGAACATGTGGATAGTGTAGGAGTTATTTTAAATGATGCTAAAATGTTCCTTTCTTGTATGAATTGGCCTGTTGCATTTATTAGGAGAGAAGAGAACAATGAGGCACATAGTCTAGCAAATTTGTCTAAGTTGCTAGCGGAAGGTGAGTCAGATCTGGTTTTCCAACTAGGGTTGTAGCTCTTCTTCATTTTATCTTACTAATGGAAAGTTGGGTTAATCCCTTTTCAAAAAAAAAAAAAGTTTATAGAAATACATCGATCCACAAATACACGAAGGGGTTCGGCACAACGGCCAGGCCGGGGGCTAGTATTGCCACAACCAATTTAAGTTCATGCTCAGTGCCTTATTTTGTCTTTACAACATCCCCATTGGATTAATCAAATGGCAGTTAGAACTCTTAGGTTGTGTTTGAGTAGTAAGTCATTTTAAATATTTTGACAAAAAAAAGTAATGAATGGTAAAGAATAATAGTGAAAAGTATACAAAAAATAATAATAAATTGTAGTATAGTATTTATCCAAATAAGTCCTTAATTTAGCTTATCTCATCATAAATTAGAATATATTGGATTAGTCAAAGCAAATCCATCCAACCCATGAGCTCCAATAAAGCCAAAACCAAAGACAAATATGACTTGCCAATTGCTATTGTAGCAAAGTAATATAATTTTATATCCATTTTTTTACAATCACTATTTTCTAATTGTATACATGGTTGGATTGTAAAAGTTAAAATGGAAATAATCGTTGAAGATTATGTAAATAAAATAATAATAATAATGAGGAATGCTACTCATTATTTCACACTACACACTTTACATAATTTTTAAATTATTTTTTATTTTTATTTTTATTTTTATTTTTTTCTTGTTAAACTAATTAAGTTATTCTACTTATCATCTATACACTACATAATTATTATAGGAAAAATAAAGAAATAAAATACAATAAATGTAGTGTGTAATGTGTGGAAATAATAAATAAAATTATTTTTAAAATAATTAGTTAAAAGTCAAAAAATGACATATTAACCAAATTTTAATTTTTTAAATTGCTAATGCAATGAAGATGCTCGCATTTCCATTGGCTTAGCTAAATGCCCTTTCTTTTTATCTTTCTTTTTTTTTTTTTTTTTTTTTTTGAGCAGCTAAATGCCCTTTCAGTTCATAAAATGATAATTTTTGCTTAAAGGTGAGCTGCATTGGCTTAGCTATTGAGGAGTCAAAACGTCCTTTTACTACAGTTACTCGACAAATTAGATGGCCATCCCTTTTAGATTATTTATTAGTAGTTACAAATTACAATTATCCTTATGAAAGAATAGTCAAATATTAAAGTGAATGATTACTGCAATATTTAATTTTATTTGTAGTAAATGACCATCGCATTTTAATGCTTAATTCTCGACACATAAGTCACTTTTAAGCTCTATATATATGAGCCTCCAATCATTTGTTCAACACACAGAATTCATTCAGTGCTTGAGTATAAATAGAAGTTCTACGTACTCTTTTACAAATTTTTTTTGTAATAGTATTTTCTTTTAGTTTTATAACATGTTATCAGCACGGGTTTATGTTAATTCTGAAGTTAGCAATCTTCTACTTTAAGTAAGTTTTTCAATATATTATTTACAGTTTTCGAGATGAATATAAAAGGTAATATTGCTGAATATTACTTGATAGAATTCTACTTTTATTCTTATTATTATGTGAATATATTTCTTAGACTCATATATTTATTTTCGTGATTTATATATGTAGAAAATTTCAAACCTTACAAAATTGAAATTTATTACTATTAACATTTATAAAAAAAGTGATTTATCCTAAATTCTTGATGAGATCTATTTGGATATGATAAACTTGAGAGATACAATCAAAAAAGAAAGTCACATATCCCTGCAGGACCGTGTTGTGTATCTCACGGTAAAAAATTCTATTATTTTGTTAAATGATTTAAGAAAGAGATATGAGCACCAAAAGATGTAATCCTCCAAAAACTCATTATGATTGATTGCACCTGAAATTGCAAGGTTTTAAGAGAGATAATAAGTATAACTTTATACTCTTTGAAATCAGCTCAATACTAAAATTATGCAATAAGAAAGTTACTGATGATGATATGTTAGAAAAGACATTATTTTTCATGTCTCGAATATGCTCTTGCAGTAGCAGTATTGAAAGCGAAAGTTTAAAAAATATTATAAACTTTTATCTTATCTTCTAGTGGTTAAACTAAATAATGAATTTTTGTTAATAAATCATCAATCACGTCCTACTGGTTCCACATCATTCCCTGGAGTGAATGATACTGGATTTACATCATTCCCATAAGTAAACAATGCATCTTTTTAAAGGAATCAAGAGCATGAACATAGTAGAAATTTTTTATAGAAGTGTGGATTCCAGAAGTAACAACACTAAAAGAGATGATAATAGAAATACACCGTATCACTAGAAGTGATCCAACTCAGAAAAGGGTAAAAACCTTCAGAATAATTTTTTATAGAAAAATGAATATGTATGTCATAGATGTGGTATGACTGGACATTGATCACGTACCTGTTGTACGGTCAAGCACTTGATTCACTTATACTAAGCTTTTATATATTATAGTAAAACTTTTTAATATTTTATCATATTTTGAATAATGAAAAGTCAGTGCCTGAAGCACGACAATAAATTATTTAAGAAAATAAAACATTGTCTCAATTTGATTCTCATACAAATGAATGTAAATTAAAAGTTCAGAAAATTATTCATTTGTAAAGTGTTGCAAATCAATTATTGGATGTATTTATTGACACTAAAAGTATGATAAAATCACATATTCCTGTTGTTAATGCTCTAGTAAGGATTACAATTCCTGAAAAACAAGTTATCAAGACAACAATAGATGAATCTAAGATACACCTGAAGCGTGGACGACTTATTAGTATAAAAAAACAAAATTTTCGAAGGAAAAAGATACAAAATGAATGTGGTGTTCCTAAAAAACCCATACCCACATTATAGGCCAAAAGCATAGTTGATGCTCCTAAAGATATCAAATTTTTTATTCTAAAATCTCCTGAAGAGAAATCTCCTGAAGAGATATTTCATAAAATGTTTTTCCTTGAAGAATAGGTACTTGAAAATAATGAGATTTCGATACATTTCATGAGTACTAGAGAAATTCTAAATAGAAATAAAACTGTTATCGACAACATATTTTCATATAAGATGGCTCTTGACATTACCAGAAGTAATGAAGAAAGTGAGCCAAAAATTGTTGAAGAATGTCAATGTAAAAATTATTGATCAAAATGAAAAGCAGCTATTGAAATTGAATTAAACTCGCTAGTAAAACGAGAGGTATTTGGATATGTTGTCCAAACACCAAAGGGTGTAATACATGTTGGATACAAGTCGGTATTTATACAAAAACGTAATGAGAAAATAAAATTGTGCGGTACAAAGCACGACTTGTCATACAAGATTATCTGCAGAAACTCGAGATTGATTATGAGAAAATATATTCTTCCATTATGGATGCAATCACATTTAGATTTCTTTATTAGGTTGGTTGTTACAAAATGATTGGATATGCATAGGAGGGATATGGTCACTGCATATTTATATGAATCATTAGATCATAATATATATATATATATATAAATCTCTAAAGGATATAAAATGTCAGAAAGCATATAATTCAAGTACATCTAAAAGTATGTACTCTATTAAGTTTTAAAAATCTTTATATAGGTTAAAACAACCCGGACACGTGTGATATAATCGCCCTAGCCAATATCTATTGAAAAAATGATTTGAGAATAATTTTATATGCCTATGTGTTTTTATCAAAACTCAGATTTGTCATTATTGCAGTTTACATTGATGATTTATCTTGTTAGAACTCTTGAAAAAATTACAAGAACTGCGATATATTTAAAGAATGAATTTGGAAATAAAAGATCTTATTATTCGAATGCTTGATGACTTATAAAAACTTGAGACTTTTAGTCTCATCTCTCAAATATATTTGATCTTCATAGATCAACATGTCATCCTTGTCTAAAAAATTAGGCAATTGAAATGAAAAGGTAAGCAATGATTTTAAATCCTTATTCTATTGTTTTAAGTCTACTATTTTTCTGTTAAACTCATGAACAAGTTGTTGAAGTACATCGATTTTCTCATTAAACTTTTCAATCTCGCAAGTTTTGGACTGCAGTAGAGTGAAAAATAAGACAATAGATGATGAGTATCGAATTTTGAGACTCACAACCAGTTTAAGCTCATGATCAGTGCCTAATTTTGTCTTTACAACATCCTCATTGGATTAATCAAATGGCAGTTAGAACTCTTAAGTTGTGTTTGAATAGTAAGTCATTTTAAATATTTTGATAAAAAAGTAATAAATGGTAAAGAATAATAGTGAAAAGTATACAAATAATAATAATAATAAATTGTAGTATAGTATTTATCCAAATAAGCTTAATTTAGCTTATCTCATCATAAATTAGAATATATTGGATTAGTCAAAGCAAAGCCATCCAACCCATGAGCTACAATAAAGCCCAAACTAAAGACAAATATGACTTGCTAATTGCTATTGTAGCAAAGTAATATAATTTTATATCCATTTTTTCACAATCTCTATTTTCTAATTGTATAAATAGACGTTGGATGGTAAAAAGTTAAAATGGAAATAATTGTTGAAGATTATGTAAATAACATAATAATAATAATAATAAGGAATGCTACTCATTATTCCACACTATATTTTACATATTTTAAATTATTTTTTATTTTTTATTTTTATTTTTTTCTTATTAAACTAATTAAGTTATTTTACTTGTCATCCATACACTAAATAGTTATTATAGGAAAAATAAAGAAATAAAATACAATAAATGTAGTAGTGTGTAGTGTGTGGAAATAATAAATAAAATTATTTTTAAAATAATTAGTTAAAAGTCAAAAAATGACATATTAACCAAATTTTATTTTTTAAAATTGCTAATGCAATGAAGGCTTAGCTAAATGCCCTTTCTTTTTTTCTTTTTTTTTTTTTTTTTTTTTTTTTTGAGCAGCTAAATGCCCTTTCAGTTCATAAAATGATAATTTTTGCTAAAAGGTGAGCTGCATTGGCTTAGCTATTGAGGAGTCAAAACGTCCTTTTACTACAGTTACTCGACAAATGTGATGGCCATCCCTTTTAGATAATTTATGAGTAGTTACAAATTACAATTATCCATATATAATATTACACCTGCCTACGGAGTAAAAGAATCATTTTACCAATTTTTTTAATTTGAATATTAAATTTTAATCTCTATAATTTTCGATATATTAATAATTGATATGTGTGCTGTAAAAATATCTTGTAAAATAAAGAGATTTATAGAATCTTTTATCTCAAATTATTTGAGTTTAAAAACTGAAAAGTCTGTAAATATATATATATATATATATATATATATATATAGTTTTTGTGTAGGAAATGGATTTCTAGTATTTTGCCTTAGAGTTTTTTGAGTGAGTTTAATAGAAAACACAAACCTCTTCATAAAAGTAAGACTTGGGACCCTTAAAAATAGAAAGAGCCGCTCACTTTAGTTATTAAGGATAATTACTTATGTTTGATAAATAAAGTGAATTATCTTAAATAAAGTGAATTATAAAAAAACAAATGATCTTTTAGGAGGAGTCGAAAGTCTAACATGAGCCTGTATTGTTATATATGATAAAACAATATAAGTATAAATAGTAATTTTAAAAAATATAAATATTTTTTCTCTACCTGGGTGTTAAAACTTAAAAATGGTAACATTTGCATTTTAAGTATTTTGATGCATAAATTATTAGAAAATGAAAATAAAAGTATTTAAAAAAATTCTTAGAAAATAATAATATTTAATTATTATAAAGTGTGAGATAGTTAAGAAATCAAATTTCGAGTGATCAGCAAAAAGTTTAAAAAAAAAAAAAAAACATATATTATCTAAACTATGAGCTGAAAATCAGCTTAAAACGAGGCTAGTAGTCTAAACATACTCTTCAGAGTACGCTATAATTATTATTGAGCTATGCTATGCTATACAAAATTTTGAACATTCTTCATATTAAAAATTTTTTAAATATAAAATAAAATAAAATTATATTTTAAGTAGGTGTGCAAATATGCAGGCTTTTGTTTAAAATTTTTCTTATTATTAACTGGTGTTTGACGGCTATGATCATTCTACCGAAACTGTTTACAAAGACCGGAGGCACTCCATGATCAAATGGACCATGAAGATTTGGGGCCTCCTTTCCCTCCAAAATCATCTTCGCCAACGACCTTACCTAACGGTTGAACCCGTTACTCTCCCGACCACTTACCTCTTCCCAGGTAAATTTATCCAAACCTACGTTAAATTTGGCGGAGACCCACAAACTGCAACTATTCTAAGCTCAATCCACAAGGGGAGTTTAACACCCAGCTCTATATCCTACTCGAAGCTCCTCTCACAATGCACTGCTTCCAAGTCTGTAAGTTCAGGCATGGAAGTCCATGCCCATGTAGTTAGATTTGGATTATCTGAGGACCGGAATGTTAGGAACCATCTGGTAAATCTATATTCAAAGTGTCGGTGTTTTGGGTATGCCCGTAAACTGGTTGAGGAAAGTACTGAACCGGATTTGGTTTCTTGGTCTGCTTTGATATCTGGGTATGCGCAAAATGGGCTTGGGAAAGAAGCTATATTGGCCTTTCATGAGATGCACTTGTTGGGTGTCAAGTGCAACGAGTTTACGTTTCCAAGTGTTCTTAAGGCATGCTCTGTAACGAAGGATTTGGGGCTAGGGAAGCAGGTTCATGCGATTGTGGTGGTAACAGGGTTTGAATTCGATGTGTTTGTTGCAAATACTTTGATTGTATTGTACGCAAAATGTGGGGAATTGGGGGATTCAAGGAGACTGTTTTATGCAATTCCAGAACGGGGAGTTGTTTCATGGAATGCATTGTTTTCTTCTTATGTGCAGAGCAGTTTCTGTGGGGAAGCGCTAGATTTGTTTCAGGAGATGGTTACAAATGGAATAAGCCCAAATGAGTTTAGTTTGTCAAGTATACTTAATGCTTGCTCAGGTTTGGGGAATGGTGGTCAAGGAAAGAAAATGCATGGGTATTTGGTAAAACTTGGATATGATTATGATCCATTCTCAGCAAACGCACTTGTTGACATGTATGCAAAAGTAGGAGATATCACAGATGCAATTATTGTTTTCGAGGAAATTGCCCAACCTGATATTGTTTCCTGGAATGCTGTAATTGCTGGCTGCGTTCTTCATGGGAACCATGATTGGGCTCTGAAGTTATTTGGGCAAATGAGAAGGTCAGAAACACGTCCAAATATGTTTACCTTATCAAGTGTTCTTAAAGCTTGTGCTGGAATGGGGCTCAAAGAATTGGGTAGACAGTTGCACTCTAGATTGATAAAAATGGACACAGAATCAGATTTGTTTGTGGGTGTGGGACTGATAGATATGTACTCAAAGTGCCATATGATGGGTGAAGCAAGGATGGTTTTTAATTTGATGCCAAGCAAGGACTTGATTGCTTATAATGCTGTTATCTCTGGACATATACTCAATGATGAGGACATGGAAGCTGTATCACTTTTTGCTGAGATACATAAGGAAGGAATAGGATTCAACCAGACTACTTTATGCACGGTCCTCAAATCCACAGCTAGCTTGGAGGCTATCAATGTTTCTAGACAACTTCATGCACTTTCAGTGAAATTTGGTTTTCATTCAGATATTTATGTCATAAACAGCATTCTTGATGCATATGGAAAGTGTAGTCATCTAGATGATGCAACCAGAACTTTTGAAGAATGCCCAATTGGAGATCTGGTGGCTTTCACATCCATGATCACTGCTTATTCTCAGTATGGCCAAGGTGAGGAAGCTCTAAAGCTCTATTTGAAAATGCATGACAGGGGAATCAAGCCAGACCCGTTTGTTTGTAGTTCCCTTCTAAATGCTTGTGCAAATTTATCGGCATATGAACAAGGTAAACAGATACATGTTCATGCTCTGAAGTTTGGGTTCATGTCTGATGTCTTTGCTGGAAATTCTATAGTTAACATGTACGCAAAGTGTGGAAGCATAGACGATGCAGATCGTGCTTTCTCTGAGATACCCGAGAGAGGAATAGTATCATGGTCTGCAATGATTGGGGGACTTGCACAACACGGCCATGGGAAACAGGCCCTCCAATTGTTTAACCAGATGCTTAAAGATGATGTTTCCCCAAATCATATAACTTTAGTTAGTGTCCTTTGTGCATGCAATCATGCAGGTTTGGTAAGCGAAGCCAGAGAATATTTTGATTCAATGAGAGAGTTGTTTGGTATTGAACCAATGCAAGAGCATTATGCTTGTATGATTGATCTCCTTGGCCGTGCTGGAAAATTAGATGAAGCAATGGAACTTGTAAATACAATGCCATTTCAAGCTAATGCTTCGGTTTGGGGTGCCCTTCTTGGTGCTGCAAGAATCCATAAAAATGTTCATCTCGGCCGACATGCTGCTGAGATGCTCCTAACGCTTGAACCAGAGAAATCAGGTACCCATGTGCTTCTTGCAAACATTTATGCATCAGCTGGCATGTGGGAAAATGTTGCAAAGATGAGAAGGCTTATGAGAGAGAGCATGGTGAAGAAGGAACCTGGAATGAGTTGGATTGAGGTCAAAGACAAAGTATACACCTTTATAGTAGGAGATAGAAGCCATTCTAGAAGCAAGGAAATATATGCCAAACTTGATGAGCTCGCTGCCTTGATGAATAAAGCTGGCTATGTTCCAATGGTAGAGATTGACCTTCATGATCTTGAACAGAGTGAAAAGGAGCGGCTTCTGTTCCACCACAGCGAAAAACTTGCAGTGGCTTTTGGTTTAATTGCTACTCCACCAGGAGTTCCCATTAGGGTGAAGAAGAATCTTCGAATCTGCATTGACTGCCACACTGCATTCAAGTTCATTTGTAAAATTGTCTCAAGGGAGATTATCGTGAGAGACATCAATAGATTCCACCATTTTAAAGGAGGTTTGTGTTCTTGTGGAGATTATTGGTGATCTGTGTGGAGTAGTGTAGTGATCCCTTTACCACTCATGTCCATCCTGTGGAGGTGAAGCGCTCTCCTTTTGCTACCAAGTACACACACTATGCAGACACTACCCCATTCATCATCTGGACATAGAGAGGTATATTGGAGGCCTGTCATGAATTTACAGCTTTTACCCAACTAACCCCAAAAATTAATTTGTATTCCTTGATATCTATTTATTTAAATATAATATTACATTCTCCACAAGTGAATTTATCAATAGAAAATTATTTGCTTTATGTTGTGCCTACCATTTTCAGGGCAAAAAATTATCAGTAATTAGCGCATGTACTTGAGGGACCTGGGAAAGTGGAATGATTACTTTCCTGAGACTTTTTTTTTTAATTTCCTGACAATGATTATTCGACAATATATGATCTATCTTCTTCTACAGTTTGCTCTTTTGTCTTGAAGGCCGAGACTGATTTCACTTCATCCGGTTTAAGAAAATAAGGTTCACTGGGGAAAAAGTTGTGCCACCAAGATTGAAAAAGGTTGTTTCCTTGGAATGAATAGCATCGTCAAGCCGAAATGGATTTGGGCCAAATAATAATATTGAAACTGATTTAAATACAAAATAATAAATATACACAATCTATTTACACCGCAAAAAATTGACTTTGCTCCCTGTTCGGTATTCTCACATTAACACCATTGACTCCTCTGACATTATGGTCAACAGTGAGTATTTAACTTTGATTGAGATTCTGCCACCAACTACACAGAGCTTGGCTCCGGTGACCACCCAATATCCAGGTGGATCCTCAGGGCCTCTCACCATTTCCTTCATATTAACAAAAGTTTCCATTTTTGGTGCCCTTGGTGGTAAGGGTGGTCCCCCTGGATAAACTGCTGAATTCATATCCACTTTGGCTGGCTTCTCAGGTGGATTCAGTCCAGCACTAAATCTTGTGCTAATCATCATTGAGATGAATCCAGATTTTCGAGATGAAGATGTGGATCCTTCCCATTCTGATCTACGTATCCTTGCAGATGCCACCTTGGAGTATCCAAGCCTCAAGAACAAAACTTTCCTCATTCCAATAACCTTAACTTCAAACCAGGCCTTTGTCAAAATATAAGCTGAGTCATCAATGTAAGAACCATTGTACTGCATTGGGGCAGTGCAGACATGTGAGAATATGCTCCACTTGACAGGTTCAAAGTAGGCTCGATCAGCTGGTTCCTCAATGGACTCAAAACTGTGGTCATCTGAGAGTTGGAGAATCTTGGGAACAGTTGAGAGATGCTGAAGATGAATTGCAAGATGGTCACTTCTCTTGCCTTCCAAGTATAGACGGACCCCTGTCACTGGCCGATTTCCAGAGTTAACCTGCAAATTTTAAGATTATCAACCAGTATATAAGTTGAAATATGGTGTAATGTAACAACATGCTTGAATACTGGAAACAAATCCATCAATTTGTTTCAATAATGGCCGGCATCCAGTTCGTTATGAAGCAAATGCTGTAAGGATGGTACATGTTTCGTTTCTATAGCCCAAATAAAAAAGTTTTGAAAGAATAGAACACATATTGAACTAAGTCACAAGTTTGTTGACTCTTTGGTTGAAAGAATTATATTTTCATTTAAAGGAGTAACAAAGGGGCATGCAGCAGTTACGTGAAAGTTCATTATGAGTTTCTTCCTTAAGTTCAAAATCTACTTCATAAAAACAGCAAATGATATTATGCCCAGACCTTGGCTATTTCAAATCCCTAATGCATAAAAAACAAGTACTAAGACTAGAAGTGAAATGCACCTTTGGAGTTCAGACGGATTCGTCAAGTATGATATAAACCTTATCAACTCAGAGAAATGATAGTCACTGTCAATCTTCATGTAATTCTAGACAGTCTTCTCTAAAACTAAGGAATCCACATAATGAACACGGGTAAATTGAGATCTTAAGCTTAATGGTATCAACATGCAACATAAGGACTTACCTGCATGGTGTTGACAAAAAGCCTGGGGCCCATTAAACTGAACTGAAGAGATGGAGAAACTTGTCTTTTGTGCCTAAGACTGAGCGGTAGATACATTGGAGCCCATTGACGAGGCAGTTGAAATTCAAGAAATTGATGGAGTTCCTCTATTGGTGGTTTATCTGCATGATTATTTTTTGTTTTGATAAGTTAAAATTTTATTCATCAACATGTAATAGGCAAGGCCTGTGTACACAGGGTTTATATGCATGATTTAACAAACCATCAGAGACCAATATAAGGGATATTTGATAGGAAAACGCCACTGTGATTCCAGTAAATATGGTAATTCCAGACTTGCAAATCCATCCACAGGCAACAACAAATTAATCACAGCAACCAAAATGTTGTGTAATAGTCTCAAAATATATGCAATACATGAACCAATCCTAACTGATATAAAGTTGGATTCATAGCATCAAGAGGGATGAGAACTGAAATCAGAGACAGACTTATACAGTGAATGAAGCAGAGAAAAATGCAGGCAAAAATTTAAGGTCTATCCAGCGGGGAAGTGTCTTGCTCACACAATTCTGCCAGCAAAATCAAGAATTAGATGGTCACCTCCAGTGTGTCCAACATTGTTACACAGCACCCATATTTGTAGTATGATAAATGCTATTCCATTAAATAGTTAACATGAAAATTCTTTTGAGTTATAATCTTTTTAAATCACATTTTGTGCTTCAGCAAATGCATGTTTGGACTGAACTTGGGGCAGTCTAGACAACCTTCAATTAGGCCAAACTCACATCCATGATGCTATCTTGGTTATCCAGCAAGAGAAACTGCCACACCTCATTTGCAAAAGATGCAGGAAAATTAATACCCCCATGGTCCTCACAAACTCAACAATCTCTCCATCTTATGAAATTGAAATACAACAGTGCTCACGTGAAACTTGGAACCATAGAGATCAAACAGACAGATTAGAGATATCCATACTCACATCTAAGGTAGAGATTCACAGCGTGAATTAGGAATCCACCTTGGACACCACTCAAGAGTGAAGTTATGGGCACAAACGACATTGATATGACATAAGGAGATTGTGATATGGTTGAGAGCCACTGGTTATGATCTTGACCAGTATCAACACCTCCCCTTCGGATATAGATGAACACCACATCCTGCATAAAAATACCAATCTTGAACACCTTTTCAAAGTAGCCTATTTCCCAACAAGAACAATAAAGGAATGCTTTATGAAGAAAGGTTTACATCAATCTTCGAGTAAGTGACACCTGATGGCCTAAGAGAGGCAGAAAAGGCTTTACGAAGATCCAAGGGGATAGAATGTTCTTCCTGAGCAACAAATAGATATATTAAAGTACAACAAGGGAGAGAAAAAAACCAATTTTTAAGGAAACCGATGATAAAAGTGTCCTATGCTATCTTAGGACTCAATAAATTAATGAAGAAGTTGGCAAGTGACATTTGATGCTATTGGAACTTCTGAGAATTCAGACAGCGGCAACAGTCCAGCATAAAAAATGGTTTGGAAAATAGTTTTCCAGAGATTTCTTCTCTTTTGTTTTTCCGTTTAAGTATGTCGTATGTTCTCATTATTTTGAGTCAGGATAAGCTAAAATGTAGAAACATCACCCTGTCCTGTGGCTGAACACTTGCAGAAAATTAGATTTCTTTTAAAAAAAATAGGGAATTTCCTTAGCAGCCAAACATTATCATATATCCTAATTTGGTAGCACTCTATTACTTCTCTTATATTACCCATCACCGTGATGCATCTTACAAACACTTTTAACAATAATAATGATGTTATTGTCAAGATCCTAAGTACCTTCAATTTTCCTGATAACTCAACAGAGTTTGGTAAGAAACTTCCATTCCCATCTTCAGAAAATCTCTGATCAGCCAATTGCTTTAATAATTTCTGCACTTCAGTGGGCTGAATATTTGAAGTTTCCAATTGCTTTGTGTAAATTACATCCTTGCCTCCCACCTTTACCCCAACAATAATATGAGTACCGTATTTTTCAATGAACCTGAGAAATCACATTACTAAACATTAACAATTGAAATACCGTAGGGAAAACCTTACACTTAAAAAAACCTTAATTTCAACAAGGCCATTCCAAAGACCACAGTGGATTTCCAGAAGTTACGGCATGCACAGGTTTCATTCTTTGAGCTCGTGATGACTTCCAAATCTTTTTTTTTTGTTTAAAAAATAAAAATCGCAACTTTGTTAGTGTAACACATTCTGGGCACTTATATATCGAACATTCTCAGTATACAAAATCTTACTCGGCAAGAGTAGCAGGATCCCATGAAGAAGGGACATCTTGTTTAACGTGCTCGGAGAGTGTTATCTGGGATCTGTCCAACACAATGTTATATAGAGATATAAACCAACCATCCAATGCAACACTCCTTGTGGTAGCTGCATCCTTCTGCCAGCACCCCTTGAAGTCAAACATTGCATTGAATAGCCCAGATGGTATGTTGCCAGATAATGATATTTCATGATTATATTGCTCCGACATCTGGAATAAATTAGCATAAAATTGTAAGAAAATTTGATTTTATAAGATGTTCCAAACATTCCATCCATCCTAAAAAAGGTATAGGAAATTAAAATGATTAAAAATATGACTAAGAATGAGTAACACACATTCCTGGACTTTTCTTTGCTGGCCAAAAACTTAATTTGTGTTAAGATCTAGTCGTTAGGCGGTGATTTTCTAATTTTCAAAACAATTCTCTAGAAATAATAATGGAGAGAGGTACATACCAGTCTCGTTTTATTTTATGGATTTATCGCAAAGCATAAAGCTGATCCTTAGATTATAAAATCATGTTACTACCTTTAACAATGATGGCCAAAGTTACACAAAGCAGCAAATGCCTCTCATGCCATTGTAATATTTGAACTGGCCAGAAACAATAATTACTAATCATTGTTTTTTTGAAGTTTACACTGCCGAATCTGATTGAAATCCTTTGTTTTTCTCTATTTTCTCGCAGCGCTCAGTCATTATTTTCCAGAATATGAAATTTTACATGTGGGAAGACAGGGTAATGAAGCCAAACATTGATGATACCCTATAATGGTGGAATACTTGTCCAGATATGATGTTTAGACGGGTTTTATTGGATGCTGCTCATTAATTGTGTTGTTGCATTCATTTGAACATCATTGGTTAGACAGTGGACTTTCTCTTGTAATCTGTACACTATATTTCCAGTTTGAATGAAGTTTTACACGTTATTGAAAAACAAAGTATACAGACATGGTTCCGAAACACCAGGAAATCTGATTTTTCTTTAACTATAATTCTATTTTCTTTTTCGATTTTTAGCATAATTATAACCAAAAAGAAAAAAGGTACCTGGTGAAATGAAACGACACCGGAGCGAAACCTGGTGCGCTCACCTTTGTCGCACTTGATGGATGTGGGCACTTGAGGGACGACCAACCCGCCGGGAAGCACGAGGTCTCGGGTCACGGTACGGTCCAGCTCGATCAACCTCGACTTGCTCGACAACAGGCGGATATCGTTGCAGAGATCGTAGCCGAGGCCGATCGCCGCAACAGCTTTCTCGGCCGCCAACTCGGGGTTCAAGGGAGGGCCGCTGAGAGCCATTGATGCCCAGTCGTAGGTTGGATGTTGTGCCCCTCTCTCGATAGGATTCTAAGGTTTTCGTTAAACAAGGAAGAAGAAGAAGAAGAAGACGACCCATTGAAGTTGGAGTAGCCTTCGGGTTTTTCAGTATCCACACAGCCTTGGAGGGCATTCTTTTCTTCATTTCATTACTACTGAGTGCGACAGGCTTTAAATTCAAAATTCAAAATTCAAAGCGTGGACTGCGGACAATGTACGCGAAGTGCGACTAACGATTCGAACTAGAAGGCGGCTGGCGGCTGGCGGCTGAAAGGCAATGCATGTCTGTGTATCCGGATCGTGTGCCGGCTGCATTGCGCCGGTCGGATGTTAGGATTGAGCTGGTCGTCCTGGTTAATTAAAAAAGGAAAATGGTACTCCCCCGGCGCACCAGCCACCGATACCCTATATTTTGTACGGATAAAATGTATCGATTTTGTTTTTTTGTTTTTTATAAGATTTGCGTTTGTTTACATTTTAGTATTGTATTTTTTTATTTTTTTATTTTTTAAAAAAATAAATATATAAGAAAATATTTTAGAAAAAGATAAAATGATACCGTCGAACCAGATTTATTACTGATTATGGTGGCTCTAGCGTCATTTAAAAAACAGAAATGCTATTTTCATCGAGAATTTGTCTCAAAATCGAATGCCAAAATAAATTTTTTTAAAAATTGTTTTTAATTTTTTAATTAATTAAGAAAGTATTTTTAATAATATTATGTATTTTTTATTTTTAAAAAATATTTAAACACCAAAGAAATGAATGAAAATAAATCCAAAAAAATTTTAAAAAAAAAAAAAAGAATCTAGTTTGCCTATTTGAGACAAATTTGGTAGCAGTACTCTTTTAAAAAAACATGAGGACTTGTGGGTTTTCAAATTACAGTTAAGAAAGCAATATCAACTTTGAAAAATATGGACACAGATTCTTTATTTTATTTTAAATAAGATATTTTGATAAAATAACTTATGCAAATAATAACATTTTATAAAAATATTTTTATTTTAAACATGGTTTAATAGAAATTGAGAGTAATACTTTTTACGAGAAATTATATGGGGCCCCTTTGCGCCCCAATGAGATTTTTTAAATAGAAAAAAAATTAAAAAATTAAAAAAAATCACATATATTTTATTTTCATATATTTTTTTATTGATTTTTTTAAAAAAAAAATGAAATGTAAAAAAGTATAAAAAGAACTTTACACTATGGAGGCGCAAAGGGGACCCAACACCGGGACCCCATAGAATCGCCCTACTTTTTACTCTCGGAATTTTTGTGAAGTTTCTTTTATGTGAAGTTGGATTTAATTCACATTCCCAATATTATATTCTTGGATATATTGCCTGATCTAGGGGAACTAATTTACTTGTTATTTCATTTTCTATAACCGGACATAAAGAAATTTGGCTTTCAATTAATGGCGAAAGGAAACTCATGAAAAGACTTTGTATCCAATTTGCTAATTGTTTGATTCAATTACTAAAATGAAGGAATATTTCGTACACAAATAAAATATTAAAAATACTTAAAAGAGTGATTATCTTTATGGAGATTGGATGATGATCAAAGATCAATATCCCTAAACTTTTAAAACATATTAAAATGCTTATTAAAAGTTGTAGAGTTGATTATCTGAATCCGGATTGGAATTTGGAACTCCTAACCCATAAATCAAAGTTCAAACCAACTATCAACCTCAGATCAGAGCTTAATTTTCTAAACTACGCATCACATTAGAAATCCAGTAGATTGTGTCCCATTATCCTAAGCCCAATATATTAGATCCATTCGGATGGAATTGAGGCCCAAAGTTGAGGGTGTTACCCATCACACCCCACTCTCATTAATTTTGTCTTTTAAATTGCCAATTTTTCAACTCCACCGAAACGCAGATTTGTTGGGGAGCATCTTTGGACAGGGAATTTGATGAGAGAGAAAGAGGGATGGAGACTTGATGAGAGAGAGAGAGAGAGAGAGAGAGAGGGTGTGAAACGAAAAAATGAAATCTTTTAAGATGCAGGACTTCAATAGCTTAGATGCAAAGAGAGTTTTACACACATGTGACACATCACATATCACACTTTTTTTTTATTTTTTATTTTTAATTTTTTCAAATTTTTTGTGTGTGGAAATAATCGGGACAAAACGTCGTTATAACCGCGGAAACAAAGACTAATAATATGTAGGGCAGGAGTAGCACGTGGTTGCATTGATTTTTGGATGCCTTCTACGAAATAACATCCAGTATGAACACTGCAAGCATGTGTGTGTGAATATTAAGTTGTTTAAATTTATAATTATTTTATCTAATTTCATATCGTCGAGTCGTTATAATTTTTTAAAATTTTTAAATAAAATATAATAAATATTTTAATTTTTAAATTTAAAAATAAAAATAATATTAAAATTTATATTAATTTTTGTTTTTTAACTAGTTATTAAATTTATAATTAAAATTAAAAAAATTGTTCTATATTCTAAAGACTGAGAAGAAGTCTTTGGACCATGAAATTAATTGTTCGAGCGTGACATTTTATAATAAGAAGTGGACAAAATGAACCCATACCCTACTATATACTTACATGGTACGTACTGGCCGGTTTATTATTATTATTATTATTATTATTATTATCATTATTATTATAAAGCAGCAGAAATTGATTGATGGCAATGATATTATATTGGCTGCATCCTACATATATATATATATATATATATATATATATGATGTACGATTTTCCACTGATGATGAAGATTCGAGAAGAATAAGATCCTCTCCCATTTATAATTGCGGCGTCAACACGTAACGCAAGAGGAAACTCGTTTTATTTACATCCAACATGATTAATGATTAATTACTGCTTTATTATTAGTATTATTATTATTATTATATTGTTTCTCTTCCTGCCAAGATCCCCATTTTTTTTACAGACTCTCTATCCACTCATTATTTGACACGTTTTGTAATTACATATATATATATAGCTATTTTTGTTTCTCCTTTTCGAATATGCATGCACTTGCCAATATATATATATATATATATATATGAATGTATTATAATCGTGTGGACCTCATGGAAATATATATATATATATAGAGAGAGAGAGAGAGAGAGTCAATCAGATCAATATTCGTGGGGGCTTTGTGGGCTCCTTTTATACCAAACCTACGGCGGCACTTTTAAAAGGGTATACTTTTTATACATTTCATTATTATTATTATTATTATTATTATTTAAATTTTATGGGATATGTTAGTAGAAAAGGAAATTAGTTAGGTAGTTAGCAGTATAAGGGGGCGAGGAGCGCCTATGTAAACTGTAAAGTCCAAATGGACGGCTAGGCTAGAGATCAACTACATTATTTATATTTTAAAATACTAATTAATCATAATTAGGGTTTTATTAGAATCTTGGAAAAAATAATAACTTTTCCTTCTTAAAATTTTATGGTGGCTACATTTTTTTTTTATTCCTATTTTATTTCAAGAAAATAGATTAGAATATAATATTCGCATTAGATTATTTATCTTTTAAGATTTGTAATTATCTGGTAACATATTTAACAAAAAAACAAAAATCTCACGTTTACTGGATATAATTGCGTTACTTCAAAACTTTTAAATATATGACGTTACTTCTATACATTATTTAGTAAAATACGAAACTTAATTTATGATTTACATATATGATTTATTTTTTCATTTCTTATATTTTACTTTATTTTGATCACTTTGTCAAAATGTATGTATAAAAAATTACAATTCAAATATTTATTTCAAATCTAAAGATATCCGACCACGCTAAACTTAATATTAAGCGAAATGCTAGTAGATAGCCCATCTGGTAATAAATGAAAAACAATCTCCCAATAAATCGATAGAAGAAAGAGGTCTGGGTATGAGGAATTTTGCGGAGGTTCAAAAAGCTTTACACATGAAACTTGCTTGGCGTCTATTGCAAGGTCAATTTTTATGGGCGAATTTTTTCGAAGGCAAATATGTTAAGAATAAGCATTTGTCTCTTGTGGTGCCTAATAGAGGCATCCGTTTTTGGAAAGCGATTGTCAATAATATTCTAGAAGTATTAAATGGTTTTACATGGATTGTGAAAAAAGGCAATATCTCATTTTGGTATGATAATTGGGAGGAGGGTGGTCTTATTAGTAGACAATATCCAGTGATTGATCAATCTTTGCTTAAAATCAAAGAGTATCGTATTGAAAATGAGTGGGATATGGATCTTTTGAAAATGCTTGTGGGTTATCAAAAAGCTAATGATCTTTATCATTTTCTGGCTAGGCAGAAGGAGGGCCAACATGTCCTTATATGGCTAAAAAATAAAGGGAGTATTTTTATTACTAACAGTGCTTGGGAATGTATTCGAGTTAAAGCGCCTCCTCTTCCTTGAACAAATTGGATTTAGCATAATCACATTCTTAAAAGAATTTATATTATAATGTGGAAGGCTATTAATAATTGTTTTAGTGTTGATAAAAGGATCAAAATGGTTGAAATCTTTATGGTTTCTAAATATGATTGATGCTCTACAGGTCATGTTGAATATCTGAATCATGTGCTTTGTACTGGGGACTTTGCTCATAAAATTTGGAGATTGGTTGCTAATCAGTTAAGGGCTTATATGGGTGTTTTTCAAACTGGCAAGAGTAAACAAGTTTTTGGTTCTGTCGTGCAGGTAAGTCTACTCAGCTGTGGATTATCTTTGGTCTTATTTCATCTATTATTTCTTGGAAACTTTGGGATGGATGCTCTAAGGCCCAGTATGAGGATAAAGCTAACACGGTTGATTCGATTTGGCATGTTATTAAAGTGTGGCTCCGTTGGATTATGGATTTGACTATAAAAGTATCTAGAGTTTTTACCCAAGATGTTGCTATATTAAATAGACTAGATATCGTGTTCTTACCTCCCAAGCCTAAATAGGTTCGTGTGGTGAGATGGATTTGACCTCCTCAAGGTTGGGTTAAACTAAATTCTAATGGTATTAGTTTTGGTAATCCTTGGCCTTCTGGAGCTGGAGGCATTAATCGTGACGATTGTGAAAATTTAATTGCAACTTACTCTGTGAGTTTGAGCATGGGCTTCAACAATGCTACTGAAATGAGAAGTTACTAGAAGGAGCCCGTAGATGCTGTCAGCTTGGTTTCTGGTAAATTGGATAAAAAAGGGTTAGTGTAATATTTGGTATTTAGAAGATTTTTGGGGCGAATGATATGAATATTTTAATTGTATGGAGTATATTGTGACTCATATTTTTCTTGAAGGAAATGTTGTTGTAGATTTTCTTGCTAAGCGGGGAGTTGAGTGTTTGAACTTGAATTGGTCTAGAGAAACTATGATTCCCAGAAGTTTGAGAGGTCTTCTTCGTATGAACAAAATTTGGCCTTCCTTACCTACAAATCTCTTAATGTTGTGTCACATCTTTACCGACTCCATTCTTTTTGCATATGGTTTTTTGTTGCAGAGTTTTAATTTTCATACCTTGTAATGGACTGGTGGTTTGACTTTTAGTTGTTTTTGTTTCGATGTCTGGGTTTGGGTCTTTTGATATTTTGTAGCTCTCAGGTGTCTTGATGTAACCACAGTTTTTCTCCGTCACAAATAAAGGTTTTATTAATAAAATTGGGATAAGGGTCACTGTTAGATATGTGCCCTGACTCTTTTAAAAAAAAAAAAGAAAAAAACCCTTCAGTAAACATTAGACACATAAAAAAGGATCAATAAATACAATACACCAATATTTAGATGATTAAAACCAAAAGGGCAAAAAGTCACCAGGGAATCCGACTAGTTGGTCCATTGCCTACCTCACTTCCAATCGCCCATCACAGATTCTCCCAAAATCCAGGAGTAGAAAAACTTATAAAAAATTGGGAAGTAAATAAGAAAAATGTTATGCGAGCAAGGCTATAATCATAATCTCTTAGAAGCTCTTCAAAATAAAGGAAAATCCATTGTATTGATTTGGGTGTTTCGTTGTCGCAACATTTTCTTCTTCTTTGAAGCTTGAAGGAATGGAAGGACGAACTCTAGGTTTGGCAAGGCGAGCATGTTCTAGGTCGGTCGTGAGGGGCACCTGCCAGTAACCTAGGAGAGGACCAAGGTTCACTGGAAGTCGAGAGGCATTACCTCCAAGAGTACCAACAACAGTAGTCATAAACCCGGGGCAAGACAACTCCCAACGACAAGAGAGGCAAGGATATTCCTCCATGTCCAACCTAGTTTGTTTCTATCCTCATCAAGGTCATAAAAGACAAACTAAGAAGAAGACATTAAATGACAGTCTGCACCAGGTCATGTCACCTTAACAGTAAACTACTCAGAGATGCAGGTCATATTTAATAACTAGCGGAACCCCATCCCGCATTCAATGCGGACAAGACACATGGTGTTCAGTATGTGACACAGGTCACCCTAGATCAAAGATGACTCACTCGAGTAGAATTAAGATGATGAGGGATTTACTCAGGGACTACAAAGGTAATAAATGGTCTAAGATAAAAAGAATAAATGACCTGATAAACTGACATTCTCGTCGATTGCTTCAATCATTAGACATAAATCTGTACAGCATCTCAGCCTTTATAAATAAACAAAATATGCTACGATTCGCAGGTAATAAATATTCTCATTCTTTCATTTTTCACTTTGACCTTCCAACCCTCTAACTAGAACGTCTAAGTGCTTACAGGGCTTCCAAGCCCCACTCTCCCTTTGAATCTTTGCAGGTTTGATCAGCTAGGATCGCCAAGTAGTCCAAATTGTAAAACACACATCAACAAATTGTAAAGAGAAGAGGTGTACGAACATAATTAATGGAGTTATTTTTTGAAAAAGTGGCTAAACACACTTAGAATAGGAATTTCTCATTATCCAAATCAAAAGAACAGATAAGTATAGAACCATTGGGAAGCTTAACAAGCTAATGAAGAATTCCATTTACAAAATTCCCAAACAAACTCCGATGGCATGCGGAAGGAACATGCTCAGTTCTTCTCCAAGTGGTGTCACTTCCCAAAGTGTATATCTTTAAAAACTTGAAATATTTAACCACTTTATACTGCTAGTCTTGGACCTGAACTCTAACTTAGATCAAATTTAACCAAGAAAGAAAGGCAGGGTAGTGTTGCTTGGGTGTAGACAAATGTATGGTAGTAGTAAAAAAATGTTTATGTGGTGAATTTATATTAGAGGGTTGTTTATTGGTAGAGATCAGTTCGATTGATCTACATATTTTTTTAAATATTAATTTGTCTCTAATTATTAGACAATAGAACTAATATAATATATAATTTTTTTTATGATCTCCTCGCTGTTAAGTATATATATGCTAATATATCAACCATGCATAAGGATTAACATTCAATGTGTTATCCCCTTTCAAAAAAAATATATATACTCAATGTGTTAGGCTCAAAGAATCTATTTTAGGGCTGGGCGACGAGAGATCCGGACCCCACCACCCGCTGACGGGCTGGGGCAGACGGATGCCCCCCGCTGACGGAGCGGGGTACTCTACCCTCGCACACGAGGGGTGGGAGGCAGAGAAAATTCCGCCCCCTCCATAAGGTGCGGAGTGGGGGTGACCCCGCCTCCGCCTATGCGAGGAGCACCCCTAGTTTATTTTACATGTGAGAGTGTCTTAAAATGTCTAAAATATGATATAAAAGAATAAAATTATTTTTTTTACCATTATAAACTTTTCAAATAAATAATCAAGATATTCCAATGATTTGGTATTTGAAATTAAAACCAATGTTGTGGATTCGCCTAATATGGGTTCAAACGTCACTGATTTTTTTTTCTTTATACAATTCGTTAAGAAGTACTTTTACCTTGGAATTAAATTTTTTGATGGTAGACCAATTAAAAGCGAACATGCGACTTCTATGCTAGCTCGAGGGTACTCGTACGACGTACGTGTTGTGCAACTGTCGAACCATTCATGGCTGCTGAACATATAGAGGTCCACTTCCATTTTGGACCTTGAATTTATATTCGAAAGTAATGTTTAAGTTCATGTTGCAGGCCACGAAGTGGTGGGCTTTTGGTGGTGTTTTTCGGTATATAGGGAAACCCCACGCACCCCATCAAAAGATTTTCAAGGCGCTAGCTTGTAGTCGCAAAAAAAACTTTATTGAATAGAGTGACATGAGCCACACGCGCATCCTGATTATGGAGCGTGATATTCACGCCCCACCTTCAACTGATGGTGATTTTCTACAGTCATGCGCGACTTTTTTGAGCCCAAGATCATCATCGGCCTCTTCAAACCTGATCGTTTGCCTACTTGAGACACGCGCCACCATAGTTGCTTTGCAGTTTTATTTTACCTTCCTTCAAAGATGAAAAATGCAGATTTAGATTTTTTAAAAATGTAATTTATTTTTTTTCTATGATTTTTTTTTGTTATGCCTTTTTGTTTTAGAATTAAAAACAAAGAAACACACATAATCTATTGGACCTTGGATTTATAGAGTGAATCTCTTGAACTAATTTTTGTTCATAAAATATGTCCACTCCCCCATCCTAGATCATGTATGAGATTTGTTTTAATTTTGTTTTGAATAAAGTTATGCTGCTCTCAAATATGGGTGGTTTGTAAAGGTTTGCACGGTAAAAATTAGATCATATAAGTCATTTTTGTATACTGAATAGCTATTAATATTTTTAATAGATTTGTTATATATGTTTTAAATCCAGTTATAATTTTTGTTATTAATCAATATTTTTTTTTTTTTTTATAAATTAAAAAAAAAATCATGTTGCAGGCTGTGATCATAACATGCTTGACCGTACTTACGGAGGCTGTAATCATAAAGTTTCTAAAATAATAAATCCATTGCACGATGAATTATGATTAATAATAAAATAGAAATAACGAAATTTATTAATTTTTTATTTATTTAAAACTCTCATAGATCTTTCAATTTGAGAAATAAAAATATGAAAAGCAAACAATTTTTTTTTTTTTGGGTTTTTTTCAAATTTGATAAATGTTGATTGATCATATAATACAAATATTTAAATACGCATATTCACATCAACAAATTTTCTAAACAAATGAGAAGTTCACATGGTATAAGATCAAAAGTCCCTAATTTAAATATTGACTTTACATTATATTTCATTTAATTATATATTTCTCATTAGTTTAAACTTATGAGACATGTATTTACATGATTCTACATGAATTACTAATATAAAAATTTTCATGCCAACTACCATAAAAGATTATTAGTATTTTGATATTTTTTTTAAAATTATAAGGAGTCACGCAATAAATTATAAAGTATTTACATACTAGCTAGATGTAGTATAAATTGTTTCCAAAAGAATCAAGTTCTAAGAAATTGATCAACATGATCCTCCAATTTTCAGGTTGTAATGATGTTGTATCAATATAATTAATTCGCTAGACCACACTAATGATCACACCAATGACCACACCAAGATTAAAATAATATATTAATGGGGCTTATGCACTTTGTTATAAATTGTTAAAATGGGTATTTATAAATTCGCATGTTTGCGTACACTTCAAAAATGGACACCCCAGGCCCAGCCGGTAATTAATTAATTATATAATTAAAGATTCTCAGCGAAGATCAATAATAATGCAGCTTGATTAAGCGTATCCATAAGGATCTGCTTTATCTTATTATATTTTAGTTTGCACGTATTAATTCATTCATCCGACCGACGGATAAAGCTATATACAACTCATGCATGCAAACCTAACGCACATCAATTTTTCATGAAGAATATACGAATGGTTCAACATTAATTTAGTGTGATAACTCAATGTCGTTGTCACGTTTGTTCATAAGGAAATTATTTAAATAGCTAGAATTTTCTCCTACATTACTTTCTTTTTTTCTATTTCACATTTAAATAAATTAAAGACGTATCATATAAAATCATGTTATTTTATGTATTTACTTTTATGTTATCTTTTCTGGCTATAACACTTTTCTATATTAATAAATAGTTGATATTTTAATTTTTTAAAATTATAATAAGTCCCACTTTAATCCACCTGTTTTGCGTGTAGCAAAATTTTTGATTAAAAAAAATATAAAAGAAAAACTATATATATTTATAAGGTATTGCATAAAACGCCATAATAAAGTGTGACATGACATTATTTGATTTAAAAAATGAATAAATTTAAATCTTACAAACCAAATATTAATACTTGAAATAGAATATTTGAAGATTATAGAGAGTGTTGATCTAAAATTTAATGCATATTTAACTCATTAACATATTCCAATCTTAAATAGGTCAGATTTTATAACATCATCACGTCGTTTTTTTTCCCAAAACAGAAGATACCGCATTTAACACATTTTTAACATCCTAGCACGCGGGGGACATTGAAAGCTAGGGATTCCTTACCCACGAGAAGATGAACTGAAAAGTAAATCGGAAAGAGGAATGTTATTCATAAATTCACACATCACATATTATATATTATATAATTTTTTTTTTACTTATATAAGTCTATACATTATACATCTTATATATATATATATATATATTATTTTATAAAATATTTAATATATAAATAATAAGTAGAAAATTCAATTAGTTTAAAAAAATATATTCAAAAAAAAATTGTAAAAAAAAAAGTTATGATGTGTATAGACTTATATAACATCCATTTTATGATAAAGACAATAGCCAATCAGCGAGTAGGAAGACGCGCGGAAAGAGAGTGTGGATAGTAGTGGTTCCCCCGCACGCAAAGAACTGTGTGTCGTTTGCAGCCGTTTGATAAAGATAATGATGTTGGATACCCCCCACAAAAGAAATAGACAAAGCCACAACATGCCACGTAATTTGGGGACAAGAAACACTAAAATTGCCAGCCGCCCCCTCCTTTCTTTTTTCCCAATTTATCAGTCAAATCCCTCGTTGACTGGACCTTTATCACTCTCTGCTCAATTCCTCGCCGATTCCCGTCTCGCCTCTATAAAACCATCCTTCCCTCCCACTTCCCACATTGGATTTACCCGTCTTGCCCTTGCTTTCTCTCGTTTCCTTATCTCCATACCCGCTGCCAAAACGCAGTTCGCCGGAAAATAATATGGCACCGAGGGCGAAGTCGGCCGTTGTTAAAGGTAACAGTAACGGTAACGACAAGGAGGTGCATTTCAGGGGAGTGAGGAAGAGGCCATGGGGAAGATATGCGGCGGAGATCAGAGACCCATCTAAGAAGAGCCGTGTTTGGCTTGGTACTTTCGACACGGCGGAGGAAGCCGCTCGGGCCTACGACGCAGCCGCCATAGAGTTCCGCGGCGCTAAGGCCAAGACCAACTTTCCGTTGGCATCCGAGGATGTGGATAACAAGAAAAATAGTCATAGTAATAACCAGAGTCCGAGCCAGAGCAGCACGGTGGAGTCCTCGAGCCGCGAGCCGGCTCTGATGGTCGATTCCTCGCCGCTGGATCTCAACCTTGCTCACGGTCATGGAGCCGGATCTGGCCCTCCCAACTTAATATTCCCCTTCCAACAGCACCACCGCCAGGCGCCGACTGTCCAAGTTTTCGCCGGCGGTATTCCGGCGGCCAACCACATGATCTTTTTCGACGCGATCTTTCGGGCCGGGATGGTGCAGGGTCAGCCCTATCAACGGCTGAGTTTCGATCGCGATCCGGTGGTGAGCGATATCCATGCAGCGGCATCCGCCCATGGGGTACAGAGCGACTCGGATTCCTCCTCCATCGTTGATTTGAACCATCAGGATCTCAAGCCTCGGAGAGTCATCGATCTCAACTTTCCTCCACCGCCGGAAGTTGCCTAAGTTTTTGGCCATTAAAATGAAATGAAAATAATCGATTTTTCCCTTCTTGTCGTTGATATGGATTTTATTTTTAATTTCTCGAATTTAGGAAAACTAGCAAAAACAAAAACCGAACTCCAAAATCAATGAGCAATAATCATATAGCTCGATGTGAATACATGGCTGATCTCTCTTTTTTTTTTTTTTTTTTTGCAACATGAGTGAAACCAATAGTTTCTTTCTGTTATTCGGAATTTATTCAGAGCCTCTTTTGTTTCTCAGTTGTAATTTCTCGTTTTCGGAAGTTTCTTTTTATCCTAATGAAATTAACCTAAAATTTGTTATATTACCGCGTGCAATTTTTAGATTTGTTTTTGCTTGATTCTCACCCGCCGGCGGTCGCCGGTGAATATGTCGGCAGTAGGGATTGATGGTACGTGGGAATCATGTAAGTAGTACGGCTTGTGCACGAGTGTAGTTGTTTGTACTATTTGATACAAAGGATAATTTTGATAAAAATGCTGGAGGCATAGAATCGTGCCATGTGGTATTGTGCCCCTTTTGACCGACTAAATTCTTCTCTTTGTGGAGGCGGGAGGACAGGTGTCAATCATCTACATTTAGTACAGTTTTATTCTCTCTTTTCTCTCAGCCCGAATGCTTTTATCGGAAGATGCATCATTTTGTCGATGGGTGATCGGCTTACTCCTCTTTTCTTATCGGCTAGGTTTGTTTTTATTTTGGAAAATGATAGGATTATAAATTTATTATTATTTAATTATTATTCTTTTTGTATTTGGATTTTTAAATTTTTTTTTATTAATTAAAAAAGTAATTATTAATAAAATTATATTTTTTTTTCTTAATGATTAAAAATATTAAAAAATACTTTAAAAAATCAAAAAATTAAAAAATAAAAATAATAATAATAATAAAATAGTAATTCTATCACTATCACTTTCGAAATGAATGATAGGATTATAATTTTTTTATTATTTGATTTTTTTAATTTTTTAATTTTATTTAATGATTAAGAATGTGATTATTAATAAAATTATATTTTTTTTTATTTTTTTCTTAATAATTAAAAATATTAAAAAAATACTTTAAAAAATTAAAATTAAAAATTAAAATATAAGGCAAGTAGTAAATATTAACCCAATTACTACCCCCTATTAAATATACTACCCCATTACTACCCCTTATTAAATACTAATACCATTACTTTTAACAGCGACCGACGCTATTCCGCTTTGTTTTTTTGGCGGGCGGTTATAGAGGGTAGGGAATGAATGCAAGTGATAATCATGCAGCCATGCTTTTCAGAAAGTTGCTTTTTTGACCAAAATAAATTGAATAGTACAATAAGCAGCCAATTGAAGAAGATCACCCGATCATCAAGGTACTTAAATACTAATTCATTTGGTGGGATTGCGAGGAAGCATGCACCATGTATCCGTGTTTGCTAATTAGTCCTTTGAAACTCTTCAAACTTGTTTTTTTGCCTACAATTATTGACTTAAAATACGGTTAGTGATGTATTTGTCATCTATTTCTACCATGTTTATATCATTTATATTATCTACATTTTTTTTTTATGATATCATGACTTTTACACAATTAAGTTAGCATACTTACATTTTCGAAACATTTGCTCTTAAAAGTCAAAAGATGTATATAAGCAAAGTGCATTGTGCACTATGGTATAAACATTGGATGAGTAACTTTTTTTTTTTTTTTTGAAATAATACTATTGGTTGTCACTTTTAATTATATTAAACGATATGATCTAAAGTTATTTTAATTGTTATCACATAATCAACTAATATAATTATGACATTTTATTAAAATAATTTTGATTTTACTTAAAAATCATTCCTTTAAAACAGTATCTGAAGTTTATTATTATTTCTATTATTACTTAATTGTTGATCTAATATTGGATGTAAAAAAGTTATTTAAATTTTTTAGTTTTCAGTTATCTTTAATAATTTTACATCGTTGCTTTTAAAAATAATTAAAATTTAATGATTAAATATTATAATAATAAACAATATTTTTGAATAAAAATCAATAAATAATATTAGATACAGTCGCAAATTATACAAATATAATGCATTTATTTTATAAAAAAATTAATTTATTATTAAAAATTAATTAATTGATTTTTTTAATATATAAATCTCATATTTATTTATTTTAAAAAATAAAAGATACGACTCTTATATATTTTGTAAGAAGCATAAAAACCATTTCTCAAAACAATTAATGGGAATGAAAAAAAGACCAAAAAACAATGGAATGGCATTAGTGTAAAAGTACTTGAGGGAGTGGGAGGGTGCAAGTCCAAGGGCGCGTGGTTTTGTAGGGTCCAAGATAGACCATGTGTTAGCGTACCTCGAGATTCGAGTGCTCATGCACGTGTCAAAAAGATAATATCGGATGTATAAATGTGGAGAAAACGGTGGGGACAGGAGACAGGGAAGGGACCCACGTGGACGCGGGTGCTTGGAGTGGGAAGTCGGAGTAGAGGAAGGAAAGCGCGGCTGCCGCTGTAAGGTAGGACCCAGTCATTGATCGTCGATATCTACTACGGCCGTTTAAAAAGTGGAAAAGATTTGCTTTCCATTTTTAAAATAATAGAAAAAGTCCGTCCTAAATTCCCAACATTATTTTTATTTATTTTTTATTTATTTATTTATTTTAGAGCACCTGATTTAGTACCTTAATAATATATTATTTTGTCGTTTATTCTGTCTCTCTTCTGAGTCTCAAGTCTTTTTGTTTTGTTTAAGATTTAAACCACTGTTCGCACGTAAGCATGTGGAGCGTGAGAAGCATGATTACCGGCACAAAGAGGGAGTTCTTCACGAGAATGGTTCTTCCGCGTTTGAAGATAAAATATAGATAACAACGAGGAGCATTGTTTAATAACTTTTTAACGATTTATCATTGGTTGGCAAATATTGAATAAAAAATAAAAAGAAAAAGAAGGTAAAGCGCATAATACTTAATTGTTTTTTGTTTGTCGTAACTTAAGGGCATGATAAAAGGTTGGGTGTGACAGAGTATATAATAATAAAGTGAGCTGGGCCTAAGGTAATAGACGTGAGGCAAGGGTGACGTGTTGGACTGGGACAGACAGTTACGCCGGCAGGTCGGCGTGTTGGAGTAAAAGATACATTTGGGTGGTGGGACCCAATCCAGTCCTGCCGACCGCGATTGGATTTAGATTTTCTGGTGATGCGCTACGTTTATTTATAAAAGAAAATTTGACTAAAAAATCAAGACAAAAGGCAACCGCCGAATAAATAAACATAAGTTTGAGTGTGGGGGCGGCTGCTGCTGCTGCTGCCGCTGCCATATTTTCTGTGGTTTTTAAGTGGCCCGGACCCTGAGGTGACACCTTTTCTCTCTCTTAAATTAATTTTGAGCGGTTTTTTGTCTGTAATATTTATCAAATTTAAAATTTGGATAAAAGTAATGATTTTTTAGTTAGATATTGTATTAAATTGAGATGAGATTAGTTGAATCAAATATTATTAAAATAATATTCTTTTATATTATAATTATTTTAAAATTTTGAGAAATTAAATTATTTATTATATTTTATATGTTTAGTGAGTACATACTCCAAATGTGCAGCTCCAATTGTTTCAGTAGCCTCAAATTTGTCGAATTTGGCCACTTGTTCTTCTCTTCCAGTAGCACGCACAATCGTTACTATTGGTCTTCTACCTGCGACTCAACATAGATTTTGATTTCTTCCCTATATTACCATTTTCCTTAACCGATGATTTTAAGATAGGGATCATGAATCTCTCCAACAAATATTTCCAGACAACAAGCTATAGTGCACCCGCCACTTATACCGCTTTGTGCAAAGGAACTACTACTTCGTGTGGTGATTTAATAGTTCGCATTTATGCAAATACCTTATTTCTATCTTTAAATAAGAAGACGTCATCTGATAGGACAAGAGTAGGTTCCAAATTATCGGTCCCTTGCTCTTGTATTATCTATTTTAATTTAATGAAGATCACTTGCTTAAAAAGAAGGAACAAAGTTAGGAACACAAGTCTTAATAAGACACTGTTTAAATAAAATGATAAAATTCAACTGTAAATGCAGTCAGTCAAAATGATTGTATTTGGATAAAAAATAATTTCATTTAATCTCATCTATTAACATTATATTTTCGCACACCTATAAACCAAATTCTAGTGGCTCAAATCTTTTAAGATGGGCTTGCAAAACAATGTAGAAGAACAGAAAGAGGGTGACCTAGGGATCGATGAGTCTACAATACTTAAGTCAATAAGTATTGTTATAAGCTTCTTAAGAAAAAAAGATTAGAGAACTTTAGTATGCTATTTATACCCAGTGGAGGGGATAAATAAAGTCTATCTTTGTGAGACCCATGTTTTTTTCGACATTCTTCTGTCAAGGTCTCTTAAATTCGAAGTGGTTGTTATGGTTGTATAACTAATGCAGCGTGAGACCCACAAGTGGTGCATCATTATTGCGGTGTGGCCTCTCATCTTGTTTTTTTTTTTTTCAAACTTCGTTGGTCATTCGTTGATGTTTCCTTGCCAGTGGATCGAAGATCCCTTTTTTCTTTCCATAATATATCGCTTAGGTTCCCAAAGTACGCTTGGGTCCAATGGTGTCAAGTTCATTGGCCTTGTCGGTGACAAGTTACAACTATTATCTCCAAGCAGGTTGCCTTGATGACCAAGTTATAGATAGGGCCCACTACTTGAATGGGCCAAAGGTGAGACAAAAATCCCTTACATCGTCATTATTTTTGTAAATTCTCATATAAAATATAATAAATAATTTAAATTTTGTAAATATTTACTAATAATAATACTAAAAATAATAGTTTAATTAACTTTCAACTTTTATTTAATACTATCTCAACTCATCTCAGAGCACTCCTAATTGATTTTGTAAATATATTAAAATTGTAAATATGTAAATATTTGTTCAAAAACAATGTCCAAGGGATCATGTATCTCAGTTGTACTTTTATGTTATCTACAGTAAACTCGCTATATGTAGTGGATACTGTTCATTCCTCTGAATAATTTTTTATTATTTATATTTTCATCTAGGCAGTCTCCTTTTCCTCCACTTCTTTGTCTTTTGTTTACTTCCAGACGAAATTTGTTTCATCTCAATTTCTTTTTGCATTGGATGCCATTGATGATTGATTTATATGCCTCCCTACCTTCTGTTGTGAGGATTTTTATGGGGTTTTACTCTATGGGTCGTTGAAGAACTTGCATTACTTTGTTTGGTAAAGAGTAACCCCTAGAAAGTAAGAATTATCCATCCAACCACCAAGAATGGCTAAAGATTCGAATTTAAAAGGGCAAACAGAAAGAGTTATCACCAAGATGTCATCCTCTATAAATGGATATCATAAGGTAGGATAAAATTAGCTCATTTTTATATACATTTTCCTCATATTCATTGCTGACTTACGCATCAGAGTGTCTCCTGAACATCCAATGCTGTCCCTATTCAATTATTGTAGGTCAGTCGTGTGATTAGTAATAGTAGTGTGAAACACGTCCTTTACAAGAATGTCCAAAATGTCTCTTTCATTTTTCTTCACAGTGCATGAATTATTTAAGGTGTATTCTTATGTATATAGTTAAACATTGAGAAACATATCTTTTTTGTAAATAAATTTATAGAACAGTGTATTTCTATCACTTTGAAGATGGTTAAGGTGGATGACATTTGCTAGGTTCGACGATTGGCCATTAGTTTTACCATTTGTTGGCATTCATTTGCATTTCATCATTGTAGCCCCCACCCTTTTCTCTTTACTTTTATCTGGAAATGAGGTAAAAGAAAAAAGTAATTTACAACTTTACAAGGCCTTGAGGATTGAAACAAGAGTTTATCTTAAAGTCGGTCCGACTTATATTGAATAGGAACAGCTTGCTAATAACGTTAGGCCATGTATACTGTGCATGATATGAGTTGTACATCCATGATGCACATGAAGAAATTCTCAAATCTCTCTCGACACCCTTTTGCTCCTCTTTCTATGACAACGACAACTTAAAATTTTGAATATTGTATTGATAGACGTTTCAATCAAAGTAGTAAAATAAAATATTTTGGTGCCAGTATCGATTCGAATGTCATTTCGAGATAATAAATATAAATAAAATATATTTTAAAATAATATCAATATGGGTCTTACAAATTCAAAATAACCTAAAAAATTATAGGTAATGATGATATTGATTTAAGAATTTAAAATTTTGAAGCTATATATTTTTAAATTATTAAGATTATTATTTTTTATCTAAAAAAAATTAATATTTTATACCATATATGTATTTAAAAAAAATATTTCACACTTGACTAAGATTAAATAATATTATTGTTACTTTTTGATATTTACGGTTTAAATTTTGAAATATAAAAATACTTAAAAAAAAGTAGGCAAAGAAGTAGGGAAAAGTAATTAAATATCCTGGAAAGTTGACATATTTGATTGAAAATGTGTCAGCACAGGAGCATCATTTTCAAACTTATGTAGCGTAAATTGCGAAATGGAAAAAGGTGTCAGCATTTTAATTACGAAAACGTAGTTTAATTTGAGATATATTTGAATTTATTTAAATTTAGAGATAAGATGAATTAAGATAAATTTAATTTATTTTTTAAATTTTAAAATAATTTAATTGTTGATCTCTATTTCTATTTCCTTCTCTTCTTGATATTTGTCTGAGACACTCTGTTCCCCTATTTTTGTTTTTGTATTGTTACTCTGTTTGCACCCCCCTGGCAGTCGTAGACCTAAGCTGAACAGTAAGTCCCGTGTAGCCGAGGAAGGCATTGAGGCCATGAGAGGTGTGTGGTTAGGATAGAAGATGCCAATTAGGGTATTAGTTACCTGTGCAGCATGGTAAGGTCAAAGACCTAGACCTAGGAAGTACCGAGTCTTGCTTAGGCAAGTACTCAGAAGAACAGGATGTTTAGATCCAGTTCTTCAATTAGTTTCAGATCAGGCAAACCGCTTGATATTATCAATGAGGAAGATCAGGTTTTTGAAAACACTTTTGAAAACCCTTTGCCAGATATCGATCGATGGCGTATGCCAAAGATTGATATTGATTCTATTTACAACAAATCCTGGAGAGAGAAAGTTTTTGCTACAGAATTCAAGGTGAAGACTGTAGAAAGAACTTTCGCTATTTCCAAAACCCAGGAAAAATGCCGTCTGTTTCAATGTGATGTTGTTTCAGACATGAAGAAAAAAGATTTTTCATTCATGTATATAGCTTCAGTTTAAGTTGCCATCAAACCTTTAATTAGGAAAGGTGTCAATGCTTCTGTGCTCCTGTGCTCCTGTACTTGCACGATGCAAGGTTCAGGAATTTTGAGGATAGTCAGCTCGGGATTGTGCAAACATCCCTTGCAGAAGGTCCTGTTTATTTTGATTGTTATCCATACTTGACTATTGACTTGAATGATAGGAATGTCTTGGATGTTTTAACTTTAAATATTTTAACTTCTGGTATATATATGATTGAAGGCAGTAGGCCTTTAGCATTAATATATCGGATTTATTATAGACTGATGAAAACTAGCCTTAATCCAAAGGCTAAGCTACATTCATCAGGAGACTAGACCCTTCTGATACAGAGCTCGTCTTCGAGTGCTGATATCAGAATTCCAAAAATGATTTACTGGAGAGATGTTTCTCTCCCAGATGAGTGGGTTCTTCCCAAAGAATTACCCCCAAGAGAAGTCATATCCCGGGACAAGGATGTTGACTTAATCCAGCAGTACCTCGATGGTACTGTGAAAATCTCTTTTGACCGACCTTCCAACACTAAAGAAAGAAGACATTCTTTCACTGGTCCCCGATCGTCTACCTCTTCGGACCCAAGAATGTTTCGAGATAAAAATCTCGAAACATTCTTGGAGGATTCTGTCAAGATGGCAGAGCCCAAACATCCGATTATTATCCAAGAAATTCCCAAGGGAAATTCTTCTGAGTCAAAGTTGAAGGGAGTCTCTTCGGAGTCTCAAGTCACTTCAGCTTTTTACACAACCAAAGATGACTTACCGTCATCTAAGGGAAAAGCCAAAAAGGAAGAAGCTGAAAAAGACTCTTCTGAGTCTCCAACAGCTTCGGATTTGGTTATGACCACTAATGTCTTGCACCCACAGAGACAAGCGTGCCCCCTGCATTTGCTTTTTCTTTTTTTTTTTATTTTGCATGCATTGGTCGGCTTAGCCGCCTTTTAACTGCTGCATCTCTGCATCCTATCCTTTTCTCTTTGATCTTCTGCTTCTTTTCTTTTACTTTATGCTTCCGCCCCTTAATATTTTTTAATATTATTATTATTTTAAAATTTAAAAAATATATATTAAAATTTGAAAAAAATATATGAAATTTGTGTTTTATAAAAAAAATTAAAATAATAAAATTAAAAAAAATTAAAATGAATTTCGAATGTAAATGAGCCTCAATCAAAAGCGTACTGAAAATTGATATTTTACCTGGATTTCAAAATGAGTGATGCTGCCATTCGGATTGGTGCCAAAACCATTTTTGCACCATCCAATTATAAATTGTCACATAGCGATTTCATTTTGTAAAAAATTAGAGCTGCAAGCACCATATTTGTGTCTTGTGTGAGGACCCATTTCGCGATTGTGTCCCTAACGCGAATTTGCAATTCATTCCTACCCTCGATTCCCGACTGGCATTCTCGTCGACGGCGTGCCCGATCGGCGTTCTCGTCGACGAAAACTCACCATTTCGACGACGACGAGGGTAAAATGCAAAAACTGGTTCTCATTTCCCCCTCCCCTGCGATTGAGAAATATTTTCTCGAGAAAATCCTATTCCTGCGATGGAATCTCCCAACAGCTCATCCTTGCCGGCGAATTGGAATCCCATGTTTCTTGAATCGGGTAATCGTGAGTTGATCCTTGGCCTAGGATTTAAAGAAAAAATGAAAAAGCACAAGCCTTTTGGTTGTTTAATCCTTCATCTTTCCACTTTGTCTTCCTATTGGTAAAGTGTAAAAACTCGTGCTTGTAAAAAACCTCAAAAAAATAACGCTTTTGCAAGCCCTCTAGGTGTTTGATTTGTCACCCATTTTGTTTTTCATGGAGACTTCCAGTATTAAATTGATTATTTCCTGGGAACTCTTTTGCCTTATAGATTCGATAGGCTCATACTCTGCATTGAGATTTCTTTCTCCACGTTGCAGAGACTGTTCATTAACTCGAGACTGTGATTCGATTTAAATTTCAATCGCAGTAATTGCATGTTGGAGGCAATAAGAATGACGTGGAGGAAAATCTTCAAGGTAAGAAAATATTTTCTCAAGAAAATGGCTGAATATTGGGGATTCGGTGGAGGTAGGTCTACAGTTTTTAGTCAAGAAATGCGTACGTGTCTGTACATTATTGGATAAGTGTAAAAGTGGGTTTTAAGCCCATCGGGATAACAGGTTTTCTCTTTCAAGATATCGACCGAAACACACCAGTACGTATGATATTTTAATGAGTACGAAATAACCACATTTATTGTACTATTTACTATTCTGATACAAAAAAATTTCAGTTATATTGATCAATACGATACGGTACGAAATTAAAAACTTTGCGATAGCCTCTCCTCATGACAGTGGTTGTGAAATGATGGCCCCTTTTGGACACACCATCGAGTACCCCATGTGACATCGACTTTTAAGGATTCCGATGACATCGATTAGCCCGACATAGCTAATGATACATTCTCATTTTCATGGACATTTGGATTCAAATCAGCAATGAGAATGGCAAAAAATAGTGAAAGCAACAAGAGCGCAAAAATGACCTCAACAGATTGATTCGGGCTGAGCGGAATAAAGTGAGGACCTCACTTCGAAAGGAGTATGTAGCTCGAAATGGGTAGAGCATCAAAACTTGATTGGCTATGGGTGCATGTATTGTTTCTTATGTGCAAAAGTTAATGTGGCGTCCCATGAATGGAGGGCCATTAGTATGAGCTTATAAGTTGGATCAATTATAAGGGTTTCTCTTGAAACAATAAAAAAGTTGACATGCTTGCCATGGGGGCTAAAGGTTGATAGTGTGGGCCTATTAGAGCATTTTTATTAGATTGATCAAAACTAAACTTTGAAAAGTATAAGTTTACGCATATATAAAAAAATTTTGGTTATATTTGATCAAAAATAAGAAATTTGCACAAATTTTTAGTTTTACTATTCATTTTTGAAGATAGAAAGTATTTTTATTCTTTTTATTCTTTTTTTTCGACTTTGTTCTTCTCATTTTTAATCAAATATGATCAAATTTTTTTAATATGTGTGCAAGCTTATACTTTCTAAAGTTTAACTTTAAACAATTCAACAAAAATGCTCCTAAACATATGGACCTAGAACAAGGAATTAATGTGCAAATCCTTTCTTTTTCTCTTTTTTAATTTTGGCTGGAGGGAGAGAGATTGAAAGAGCGCAGAGCAGTGATGGAATATGACCTTTTCTACCTTTGACTTTTACATGACCTCCGTTTGGATTTATTTGTGGTCATTTCGCAGTTACAAACCTCCAAATTGCCCAATAAGAGGAGATAGCATGGATCTCTTTCAGGATACATGAAGAAATCTGAAAAGATGTTTTAGTCCATAATAATTTCTGGCCAATGGAAGCCTAATTCAGGGAAAATATAATGCTTGGACCTAAAAAAGAGAGGTTGATGTTCTCTGATTTGCATACTGTAGAAGATATCTTCAGCTGCTGCTGTGGGCAATATGTTGATTTGAATATGCAATAAGCTTCCTTCCTCATAAATCAGAAAAACTTTCTTATGAACAATTACATCATCTTCATAAGGGAGTTTTGAAGAAATATATAGAGACTCGTGAGAAAAATTACATCATCTTCCAAATTTTTTTTTTCTGACCTTCCATTGTAACTAATATAAAGGAGTTGTCCATTAGAAGTAGGGTTGTTCAAAATGCCCGACCTTCCGTTCTGTCCGTTTTGCCGACCCATTTTGATTCGAAAATCTCGACTCGTTAAGTAGACAATTGGTGTCGGTTAGCCAATTCGATACCCGCTTCTATGTATACTAATTGATAATGCGTCGTTATTTCTTCCATGGTGGAAAACAAGTCTGGTTCTTGAGCTAGCTTGAAATCGGTGGATTTCCGTTCATCATCCTTCCCCCCGCATTTGTATACTACCGACGTCGTGCCACCCAAGGGCTAAGAATTGAGCTCTTCTTCATGATGTTGTGCCACCCAAGGGCTAAGTCTGGTTCTTGAGCTTTTCTTTCCGAGCATCATCCTTCCCCTCGCATTCGCTTGCTTTTTCCAGAAACGATGGCTCCAAATCTCCCAAGGTTTGCTTGAATTTTCAGAGACGATGTTCGATTGAGTTTTCGAAAAACCTTATCGGTCGGTGAATCAGCCAAACAAAAAGCATGCAATTGGCACGTCTTTGCAATCGGGTCGGGTCGGAAGTGGTTTGCCGGGTCGGCTGAACAACCCTAATTAGAAAACACTTCCCTACCCCCAAGAGAAGGCTTATATATTTTGCTATGGTCTTTGTAATAGTGATCTTGAGATGATATCTTTTCTCACCATATAGACAAAAGTCACAAGTGTAGCTACCCATCCGGAAGGCCTTATTAAGGTCAACTACCCGCCACCATCAGCATGAGCCGCCCACTTGGAACATTTGGACCGTGTCGCACATTCTTTAATTTGTATATTCCGGCACATGAGCCGCACATCCATATGATAACATATGGAGGATAAATAGTTGAAGTGTTTAGCGAGTTAAGCAACTTGTCCGCCCGCCCTGGTTCGAGTGATCATGCAGAAAATCCTTAGAAAGGTGCTGTTTTTCAATAAGAGAAAAAAAATATATTAAATAACTTTTTTTTTTAGATGGGAAAATATTAAATAACTAAACAGTAGAAAATAGATGTTTTAAAGTCATGAAATGCATGCTAGCTCTTTCTGTATTTATCTCCTACTCCTAGTTAAAGGTTTAATCTTAGTGATTAGGGGGTCTCTTACGGTATACCGCATTGGGTGCCACTGATAGTAGGAATTAAGTTAAAAAAACAAAAAACAAAAGCACCTACCCTAATCTTTACAATTTTCTTGGTGTCTGGTACGTTGAATTTAACATTTATGGCCCTCCATTTTGGTAACCTAAACTGTTGATCTACACATGGATTTTGATGATAACAAATGAATTCAAAGAATAAAGGAGTCTCAAGCTCAAGTTGTCCACACAATAGAATCAAGCACATCAAGGAACCAAGCATGAGCAAGAAGGGAACAAGTTCACATTAAAATCATAGAGTAATGTTGTAAATCTCTTAAAAATTCAAAATTAGGATTAAGGTTCAAAATTAATATTTTATCATAAAGTATTAAAATACATTTTTCACATGTGCATGAATATTTTGAAAATTAAATTTGAAAATTTTGAAAGATGATTGATTGTCATCTTTCACATGTGCATGACATGATTAAAGGTTTGAGCTTTGAAAATATTAAGATGATTGATTGTCATCTTTCACATGTGCATGTTTTATTTGAATATTTTCAAAAGTGGTGGATGATTTTCTTGACTTATGCAAAAGGTAGATGTCTTTATTTGAAAATTTTGAAAAGTAAAGTGTGCTCCTTTTGTCATATGCAAAAAGTAAAAGATTAGGTTTGAAATTTTTGAAAAGTATAGTGTGCTCCTTTTGTCACATGCAAAAAGTAAAAAGATTAGATTTGAAATTTTTAAAAAGTGAATGATGATGTCTTTGACATGTGAATCTTTTTAAATTTGAATATGAAGTCTCATATGCCTATAAATAGATCATTTGAGAGCTTCACATTCACAAGACCAAGAGCATACAACATTCATTCAAAGCTTTCATTCTCTCTTCTCTAAGCATTGAGCCTTAACCCTTGTTCATTTTGAGAGATATAGTTTGCGCTATATTGTTTTTATTTCACTCATTGAGGAGTGTTTTCTGATAGCCTACCCACTATCAATTCTTGTATCAGTAAAAGGGTGTGTATAACCCTTGTGTGTGTAGAAGGTGTTCTACACGGGGAATAGTTAAATCACCAAGTGTGAGGTGATTAGAAGTGTAGAGGGTGTTCTACACGAATTCTTTGGAGCGGTGCTGCTCAAAAGTGTAATAGGTTTCTATCTCCACCTGAAGGAGATTGAATAGTGAATTTGGGGATCCTCAAGGGGTAGCTTGAGGCGAGGACGTAGGCAGTGGGGCCGAACCTCGTTAACATACTGAGTTTGCTTCTCTCTTACCCATACTCTTTATATTTATTGTTGTTTCATATTTTGTTTATATTTTAAATTATATATTTGATTTATAATTGTTACCTTTTTAAATACAACTCAATTCACCCCCCCTCTTGTGTTAGTCATCTGGGCAACAATTGGTATCAGAGTTAGAGCTCTATTATAAGATTAACTATCTTTTGAGTTAAGATCTTATGGCTAACATTGCAGCTTCATTTGGTGAAGGTCAATCTAGCAGTCGGCCTCCACTCTTTTGCGGAGACAATTACTCATTCTGGAAAGTTAGAATGAGAATATTTCTTCAGGCTCAAGGTCGAGAAATCTGGAAATGCATTGTAAATGGACCTTATATTCCAACAAAAGTAGTTGATGGAGTAAAGGTCAAAAAGGAAGAAGAAGAGTTTGATCGTGAAGACGATAGACTTTATACTTTGAATTTAACTGCTATGAATTTATTATTTAATGCTCTAAATGGTAATGAGTTTAATAGAGTAATGACTTGCACTACAGCAAAGGAAATTTGGGATAACTTGGAAGTTACTTATGAAGGAACTTCTCAAGTCAAGGAATCAAAAATTTATATTCTTACTCATGAATATGAAATGTTTAAGATGAATGATGATGAATCTATTTCTAGTATGCACACTCGTTTTACTAACATCATAAACAGCTTGACAGCTCTTGGCAAAGTTTATTCCAAAGTGGAGATAGTAAGAAAAATTCTCAACTCTCTACCAAAACGTTGGGAATCAAAAGTGACAGCGATTCTTGAAGCTAGAGACCTCAAGAAGCTCGAAGTGAATGAACTCATCGGGTCACTTATCACCCATGAGTACACATTGAAAAGAGGAGAAGAAGAAGGAAAGCCAAAGAAGAGCTTGGCACTTAAAGCTGTTCCACATGAAAGTGAAAGTGATGAAGATGAGGAAAATGACGACAAAGATGAAGAAGTTGCAATGATAACAAGAAGAATTCAGAGGTTCTTAAAGAAAAATAAAACTCCTCCAAGGAAATCCTTCAAAAAGTTTTCCAAGAAAGATTCAGGTAAAAATGACACTTTAATTTGTTATAAATGTAATAAGCCTGGTCATATCAAGTCAGATTGTCCTCTGCTAAAGAAAGATCGAAACAAAGGCAAAAAGGCAATGAAAGCCACATGGGATGATGATTCAAGTAGCTCAGATAGTGAAGCAAGTAATGGAGAATCAGCAAATCTTTGTCTTATGGCTAAAGATGACATTGAGGTAACAAATCTTGATAATATTGAAAATCCTTCATATGAAGAATTGCAAAATGTTTTAGAAGAGGTATATGAGGAATTTGAAAAATTGGGTATCAAGTATACTGCTTTGAAAAAGAAAAATTCTTTTTTAACAAACGAAATTGATATTTTAAGCAAAGAAAATATTATTTTGAAAGATGAAAATCTTGAGTTGAAGAAAAAGAAAACTGATTTAGAAAATATTATTGAAAACTTTAAAAATGGAAAAAGAAATTTTGAAAAACTTCTTGGTAGTCAAAGATGTGTTTTTGACAAGGCAGGCTTGGGATATATGCTTAAACAAAAATACAAACCTTATAAAAACTTCTTTGATAATCCTTCTACATCAAAGTCCAATATTCAAAATTCTTTTTATAAAAATAATTTTGTTAAAAAAGGATACTATTATAATCACTCAAGCTCTTCATATATGTCACATACTATTTGTAATTTTTGTAATAGAAATGGTCATAATTATCATGCTTGTCCTATTAGAAGAAAACATACAATGACTATTAGGGCCATATGGGTACTAAAAATCTTGTTTCTTCGAATACTAATAAATAAAGGACCCAAAGAACTTGGGTACCAAGAAAAATCATTTTAATTGTTTTTATAGGTGTGCATGAAGTCCTCCATAAACAAAAATAAATGGTTTTTAGATAATGGATGTTCAAGACACATGACGGGAGACAAGACTAAATTCTTTGATCTTAGATCTAAAGAAGAAGGACACGTGACATTTGGAGACAACTCGAAAGGGAGGATCGTGGGAATAGGTAAAATTGGTAATGAGTCTTCTCTCGTAATTGAAGATGTTCTACTTGTTGAAGGTCTAAAACATAATCTTTTGAGCATAAGTCAATTATGTGATAAAGGATTTACAGTTACTTTCAAAATGGATAAGTGCATTATTTTGAATGATCATGATTGTAATATTTGTTTTATTGCTTTTAGAAGCAACAATGTTTATACAATTGATTTTGAAAAAATTACCTCACAAGATGCTATTTGTTTTTCAGCTCAAAATGAAACTAATTGGTTATGGCATAGAAGACTAGGTCATGCCAACATGGAACTTATTTCCAAACTTTCAAAAAATGATCTTGTGAGAGGTTTACCAAAGGCAAATTTTCTTAAAGATAAAATTTGTGATGCATGCCAATTTGGTAAACAAACAAAAACCTCTTTTAAAACCAAGAAATATATTTCCACTACTAGACCACTGCAACTAATACACATGGATCTTTTTGGACCAAATAGAGTTGCAAGTTTAGGAGGAAAATATTATGCATTTGTTATTGTTGATGATTTCTCTAAATATACTTGGGTCATCTTTCTTGCTCATAAAGATGAGGCACATAATGCCTTTACCAAGTTATGCAAGAGAATTCAAAATGAAAAGGGTTATACTATTTCAAGTATCCGAAGTGATAGGGGAAAAGAGTTTGTTAATAAAAATATTGAAACATTTTGTGATGAAAATGGTTTTGTGCATAATTTTTCTGCTTCTCGAACTCCTCAACAAAATGGGGTAGTAGAGAGGAAAAATAGATCTCTTCAAGAGATGGCAAGAATAATGCTCAATGAGAACAACTTGCCTAGTTATTTTTGGGCCGAAGCGGTAAGTACTGCATGTTATGTTATAAATAGAGTTATGCTAAGGTCCAAATTAGATAAAACCCCCTATGAGCTTTGGAATGAGAAAAAGCCCAACATTGGTTACTTTCATGTATTTGGATGCAAATGTTTTATTTTAAATGACAGAGATAATTTAGGCAAGTTTGATGCAAAATCTGATGAAGGTATATTTCTCGGGTATTCTACTAATAGTAAAACTTATAGAGTATTCAATAAAAAGACTTTGACTGTACAAGAATCTATGCATGTAGTATTTGATGAATCTAATTCTTTACTCTCCAAGAAATCTATTGATGAAGAAACATGAGGTATAAATAATACGGAAAGTCTCAATCTCAACAAAGAGAACACAATAGAGGAAGTCCAACATGGAGACATCAGGAAAGATCATCAAAATTTAATACAAGATGCAACCAAACAGTGAAAATTTGTGAAAGATCATCTAGTGAAACAAATTCTGGGAGAACCTTCACGAGGTGTAAGCACTCGATCATCTCTTAGAAATATTTGCAATCATACTGCTTTTCTATCTCAGATTGAACTTAAAAATATTGATGAAGCACTTCTTGATGAATCTTGGATTCTAGCTATGCAAGAAGAGCTTAATCAATTTGAAAGAAATGATGTTTGGACACTTGTTCCTAGACCTAAAAATCATACTATTATTGGAACAAAATGGGTTTTTAGAAACAAGAAAGATGAGTCCGGAGTCATTACTAGAAATAAGGCTCGACTTGTAGCCCAAGGTTTCAATCAAGAAGAAGGAATCGATTATGATGAGACATATGCACCAGTCGCAAGATTAGAAGCTATTCGAATGCTACTTGCATATGCTTGTTATAAAGATTTTAAACTTTTTCAAATGAATGTTAAAAGTGCTTTCTTAAACGGTTTTATAAATGCAGAGGTATATGTTGAGCAACCTCCAGGTTTTGAAAATCATATTTCTCCAAATCATGTTTTCAAACTCACAAAAGCACTATATGGACTCAAACAAGCTCCTAGAGCGTGGTACGAGAGACTTAGTGGTTTTTTGATTGAAAAAGGCTTTTCAAGAGGAAAAATTGATACAACTCTTTTCATTAAATACGAAAATGATGATATTCTTTTGATTCAGATTTATGTTGATGATATAATATTCGGTGCTACTAATGAAAATATGTGCCAAGTTTTTGCTAAGACTATGCAGGAAGAATTTGAAATGAGCATGATGGGAGAGCTTACATTCTTTCTCGGATTGCAAATTAAGCACGCAAAAAGTGGGACATTCATCAATCAATCGAAATATATTAAGGAATTGCTGAAGAAGTTTGGGATGGAATGTGCTAAGGAAACTGGAACACCAATGAGCCCATCCACTAAACTTGATAAAGATGAAACCGATAAACCAGTTGACTCGAAGGTATATCGAGGTATGATTGGTAGCTTATTATATTTGACAGCCAGTAGACCAGATATTATGTTTAGTGTGTGCTTATGTGCACGCTTTCAATCATCTCCAAAAGAATCACATTTAATTGCAGTTAAGCGCATTCTTAGATATCTTAGTGGTACAATAAACTTAGGGTTATGGTACCCTAAGCACACATCTTTCGATCTAATTAGCTACACAGATGCAGATTATGCTGGCTGTAAAATAGATCGAAAAAGCACTAGTGGAGCATGTCACTTCTTAGGTCATGCACTAGTTTCCTGGTTTAGTAAAAAACAAAATTCTGTTGCACTATCTACTGCTGAGGCAGAATATGTTGCTGCGGGTAGTTGTTGTGCTCAAGTTCTTTACATGAAGCAACAACTTGAGGATTTTAAACTTATGTACAATCACATTCCAATCAAATGTGATAATACAAGTGCTATAAATCTTTCAAAGAATCCAATACAACATTCTCGGACCAAACATATTGAAATTAGATATCATTTTCTTAGAGATCATGTGCAGAAGGGCGATATTGTATTAGAATTCACTAGTACACATGATCAATTGGCAGACATTTTCACAAAACCCCTACCAGAAGATAGACTATGCATGATTAGAAGAGAAATAGGAATGATGCATGCCATGGATATCTGCTAGATACTTTTATTTCATTATCTTAAATGACCTACAGAAATTTGAGACGTTTAGCCTCATCATTCAAATGCATTTGCTCCTCATAAATCATCATGCCATCCTTGTCTAAAGGATTAGGCAATCGAAATGAAGAGGTAAGCAAGGATTTCAAATCCTTATTCTGTTGCTTTAACTCTATTATTTTTTTGTTTGACTCATAAACAAGTCGTTGAAGTACAGAAACAGTCTCGCTAAGCTTCTCAATTTCGCGAGTTTTGGACTGCAACCGAGCAGAAAACGCGACGATAGATGATGAGTATCGAGTTCCGAGACCCACAAGCTCGTAAATGGCGTCATGATCTGATTTATTAGCTAAATCAGTCTCTTGTTGCTTCATGGCACCCACGACAGATGCAGAAATAGATTGAGACTGAGGTGAAGGATACCTCAAATCTTGATCAAGAGAAGCACTGAAGGGAAATCTACGAGCCATTGAAAAATTGTAGAATGAGAACGCAAGCAAATTGCAAATATGAGAAGAAAGCTTGATGCGAAATAGATAAAACTAAGGATTGCTCTTATAGAAACGGAAATAAGAACAAGACAAGCTGACAAATCCTGATAATATCTCATTTTTCAGCAACATCAAGCGGATCAAATCTCTGCACCGAATTGCCAGAGCTACACCTCCAGCCTTTGCAGGTTTTGTCGGGCACGGGTGGTTTCAATTATTCAGCTCTTTACAAAATCTCCTTCCGCACCGAATTACCAAAACTAGGCCTCCAGCCTTTGCAGATTTTGTCGAACACGTGTGGCTACGCACCGAATTCTCTACAGTCTCTACTAACGCAGCGTTTTATTTGTCTATTGGTTATTGCAGGAATATATCTTATTGATCTAATTATGATTCCTTTTTAATGATGCCAAAAGGGGGAGAAGTTTTAGACTAGAACATTAACATTGTTTATTTTGCTAAACTTGTTATATATGCTTGGAATTATATTTATATTTTTGCTTGAAAAACTAACGCACATTCTCAGGGGGAGCTTAAGTATTAATACAGGCTTCAGATTCTATCAAGTATTTGTCATCATCAAAAAGGGGGAGATTGTTGATTTACACATGGATTTTGATGATAACAAATGAATTCAAAGAATAAAGGAGTCTCAAGCTCAAGTTGTCCACACAATAGAATCAAGCACATCAAGGAACCAAGCATGAGCAAGAAGGGAACAAGTTCACATTAAAATCATAGAGTAATGTTGTAAATCTCTTAAAAATTCAAAATTAGGATTAAGGCTTAAAATTAATATTTTATCATAAAGTATTAAAATACATTTTTCACATGTGCATGAATATTTTGAAAATTAAATTTGAAAATTTTGAAAGATGATTGATTGTCATCTTTCACATGTGCATGATATGATTAAAGGTTTGAGCTTTAAAAATATTAAGATGATTGATTGTCATCTTTCACATGTGCATGTTTTATTTGAATATTTTCAAAAGTGGTGGATGATTTTCTTGACTTATGCAAAAGGTAGATGTCTTTATTTGAAAATTTTGAAAAGTAAAGTGTGCTCCTTTTGTCATATGCAAAAAGTAAAAGATTAGGTTTGAAATTTTTGAAAAGTATAGTGTGCTCCTTTTGTCACATGCAAAAAGTAAAAAGATTAGATTTGAAATTTTTGAAAAGTGAATGATGATGTCTTTGACATGTAAATCTTTTTAAATTTGAATATGAAGTCTCATATGCCTATAAATAGATCATTTGAGAGCTTCACATTCACAACACCAAGAGCATACAACATTCATTCAAAGCTTTCATTCTCTCTTCTCTAAGCATTGAGCCTTAACCCTTGTTCATTTTGAGAGATATAATTTGCGCTGTATTGTTTTTATTTCACTCATTGAGGAGTGTTTTCTGATAGCCTACCCACTATCAATTCTTGTTTCAGTAAAAGGGTGTGTATAACCCTTGTGTGTGTAGAAGGTGTTCTACACGGGGAATAGTTAAATCACCAAGTGTGAGGTGATTAGAAGTGTAGAGGGTGTTCTACACGAATTCTTTGGAGCGGTGCTGCTCAAAAGTGTAATAGGTTTCTATCTCCACCTGAAGGAGATTGAATAGTGAATTTGGGGATCCTCAAGGGGTAGCTTGAAGCGAGGACGTAGGCAGTGGGGCCGAACCACATTAACATACTGAGTTTGCTTCTCTCTTACCCTTACTCTTTATATTTATTGTTGTTTCATATTTTGTTTATATTTTAAATTATATATTTGATTTATAATTGTTATTTTTTTTAATACAACTCAATTCACCCCCCCTCTTGTGTTAGTCATCTGGGCAACATAAACTTTTCCCACTAAGTTAATACCTTGTAGGTGTCCTCAAAATGCTGGAACTTGGAGACTGTTTCATGATCTTCCATTGGCTTGGACTATAAATTTAAGAACAATGAAATGAGATTTGATCCTTTTTTTTCCCCATAATTTAAAATCCTTATCAGATGCACTGAATATGCTATTTATCGGTGGTTTGGACCAGTTGTTTCTTCTACCGTCAAAATTAAAAGATGATATTTAATTATTGAGTAATATTACAGACAGTCGTAGTTGTAGGATTAGTTAGTGTTGCATAATCGTTTTAAAAAAGATTAAGGCATTTGTAGTGAGCTAGTTATAGATATAAAAATTTAAACATAAGTTTGGCTAGTTACCTTAAAATGCATCTCATAATAAACTAGGTAAATGTACAATAAGTCATTTGGGTTGGCCAAATCCAGTCATTAAAATTGGCTAGCTATTCACTTTTTTATTAGCCATAAATCAGCCGTAATATGGGACAACATCAACCCGCATCCTGTAAAATGTTTGGTATTGAAAGAAAATGAAACTTGCAAACGCACAGTCAAGAATGGACTACCAAACTTGCAAACTAGGTCAAAATCAATTGTAAATAATCTTTTTAATGGTAAAAAATCAATCACAAAAACTCCTTTTTTTTTTTTTTTGTAGTGATGGGAGACTAATTTATGCGAACACAGTCAAGGATGGACGAAGGGAGATTTGTTAACATATTTGCTTAAAAAAGAAATTAGAAGAATAGAAAGAGTTGAGTCTTGGCAATAGAATGTGAAAAAAATACTCAGGATTGATATGTTCCTAACTTCTTTTCTTGTAACAGATCCGTAAGAGGTTTTGGAAGCTGCACGTTATGGACAAAGAAACTTCCAATCCATTTGATCTGTTTTTTTTTTTGAAAAATAATTACACGCAATTGCCAGGTGGCATGCCACGCCACTCGAAAGAAACCATTGATAATCGTAGCATTTTTCGATATATATTTAGTTGAAAAATGTCTATTTGCGGTGAGTTTGAAGTATTAGCTTAGCATACATGATAAATTAAAACAAGTTACAAAAACGTTACGATTAAAAAAAAGCTATGTTATATATTATAAACTATTTGCGCCGTGCTGTTATCAATCAACCCTTGGATCATATCTTATATTTCTAAAAAGTCAAGGCTCGATAGATATTTTTATATAAATCTAATTTCGTACCATACCAATTAATACAATTAAAATATAATATATATATCAATCGATTGTTCGGTGTAGAATAAGTACATATTTCGTACTGGTTGAAATATCGGTTGGTATTGACTGTGTTAGAGATTTTGATCTTTCACCATTTTTTTTTCATTATTTTATTAATTTTTTACTTCAATTCAAATTAGACTAATTATATATATATTTATATAATTTATTTATTTATATATTAACTATTATATTAAAATATAATTTATATATATAATTTATTTATGTATAAATTATTCTAAAATGATATTAATATTTAAATATTTCATTTAAATATCTTCATCCATATCTTACTATTACGATATTTAAAATATATATATTTTTTTTTCCTTCCGCAAGATGCAAAAAATAATAGAAGTTAGAACATGCCCCATTAAAAATAAGGGAGGAAGAAATTGGAGTTGATAAATAATTATTAATGTCGCCTACAAAGTGAAATCATATAATAATAAGAAATAAGTGGATTGGATATTTGGAATCCGAAAGCCGAAAGGGTTGCTTTCTAATAAAAAATAATATTAAAGAAAGATAAAAAGAAATATTTGTTTTCCTTACAGAAGAGAAAAAATGAAAAAGGAGATGTTGACAGGCAAGAAAATGAATTCAAGAGAGAGACCATTCAATAATGAGACTGCTGCTTCTGCCACCGCCAGAAGTTTCACAGCCACTCCGAACGCCTCTTTTTTTTTTTTTTTTCTTTTCTTTTCTTACATCCATTATGGATGATGGCTCATCATGATGATGACGATGTTTAATATGTCCATGCCCATAACTTGTCATTATGATATTGATTCTCTCGACGACATTTCTCCATGCGACATGTCATTTATTTTATATTTTATTAAAATAAGATTTATAAAAATTATAAACAAACAAACAAATAAACTTCATCCAAATTTTTATGAAAGAGAGATTTTATACTAAAAAATTAAATATATATTTTCAGTTTTGTTGGAAAGAATTTATATAACACTTGTCAATTTCAGCTTTAACCATCATTATTCTTTTATTTATGGCAGCCAACTTAACGGAGCGGGTTAATAAACTGTACCTGATTGGACGAGCACGACTCGGAAAACGACGTCGGACCGCCGCCGCCGTCACCGACAGAGTCACGGAGTTTCTGTACGACAAACGACACCGAACAACAACACGAAAAAGGTTTTCCCACTCTCTCTCTCTCTCTTCTCTATTTTAAAATAATTGTTTATACGTTATGTGGGTGCGTGAGGTAACGTTAGACCGCCGTGACGCCTCTGCTGCCGACAGGACAGATTCGCTCGTGGGTGGGTCCCACACTAAAAGCTGACCTGCCGTGCGGTTTCGCCACGTGCATCTCGAGGACCCCACCTCGCATGACACAAATAGAACAGAATTCCTACTCGCGGAAAATAATAATAAGAGAAATAATAAAAGGCAGCGTGAGAATGGGTAAGACATGAGTCAAATCGGTCGTTGTAAGAGGTGAAATGACGGCCATCTCGTCGCAGGTGCAGGCGCAAGTTCAGCGGCCCTGATGATGCAGAGCAGCAGCCTGCAGAGAGCTTCAAACTCAGTACTGCTGACGATAGTATTAGGTGAATCTGTAAGAAGAATACAAAAACTAAGAAAAAAAGGTTGTCACTTTACGTGTGTTGGGTGTTCTTTCTGCTACCGTTTTTTTTTTTTTTTCAATCTGTTGCTATTTGCGCCCTGCACTTCTCCAACCTTTCAATTTTCATCCCCACGTCTATTACATAATCACTCTAAGCAAACTGTATGCAGTATGCCTTTCTGTTGTTTAAAAATATTTTTACATACCGAAACGATTCCGTTTATACAAAATATAATTAATAATTTAACTTTTTAAAATTCTAAAATAGTAATAATATTAAATAATAATATCTTAATACTATTTTATCCAATCTTTTAACTTTCATGTATATTATAATATATGTTATAAATATAAAATTTGTATATAAAATATTAAAATGATATTTTTCTGTTTGGTTTAAGAAACTTCGAATTAGTAAAAGTTGTGCTTCTCGAGTTTTTGTTTTTTAATTTATTTTAATTCAACAAAAGGTGAGAGTACTTTGGAATCAATGGCAGATTTGATTGACAACGCTTTGGATATACAGTGGGACCTACAAGCAAGTAAATTAACTAATATAAGTGGGCAGTAATAACGCTTGATGTCTTTTTATTTGTTTTTCGTCGCATTATATTTTTATATATATAGTGATTATCTAATAAAAAATTTTATTTTATTTTTATTAAAGTTAACACTTTTTTCATCTATTTTTGTTAAAATAAATACTGTATTTAATGAGAAATATTTCTTTAAATACAATCTATTAATTTTATTAATTACCGAATCAATATTCTTAACATTAAATTCAATTACACCACTTCAATTTTCTATAACGATAAACTTTTCATTTAAAACTTTTTTTTTATGTAAAATAAATATAGAATAATAATAATAGTATAGAATGACATAATAATAGTATAGAATATATAACAATATATATATATAAATAAATTATTCATAACAATATAACAATGTAATCCTCACTTAGGATATTAATTTATACATTAGAGACTTTAATTTTATCCATGAACATTTATTCCTATTATATGATTAATAATTTCATTCTTTAAAAATTATTTTATAATTTTAAAATGAATGTATTATTTATTTATTTATTTTTTGAGATGATAAGTATACGGTATATACAATTAACTATAATTATATTAAATTGGTAATAATAGACAATAAATATAATTAATATATTATATATGTTTGATATTTAATTGAAATATATATGATCTAATAAATTTACATATTTAAGATTAAAATTTCATGTTATAAATTATAATATAATATTCTTTTATATAAATTATAAACTACATAATTTATTTTTTAAAAAAATTATATTATTTCTTAAAAATAATCACATAACTTAAAAAACTTTGGATGTTTCAAGTTTATGTATATGATATCTAGAAAAATTCAAAGACTAAAAATATAAGTATTTTAATGTCCTCTCTTTTGAGGTTATGTAAAATGACACAAATATTAGATCATCATCTTAGAATTATAAAAATATAATATTTGAACGAATATTTTATTAAAGTTTCAATCAAAATTATCTCAAACAAATTTGATAAACTATAGGTTGTATTTATTTATGAGACTATCTTATTGTTTTTATTAATACTTTTTTTTATAATATATGAAAACGTGTAATTATTTATCATCCATTTAATTATGAATAATCTTCTAATTTTTGTTAGAGATTAAACTAGATAAACGTATTTTACACGTTACTTTTATCTAATATATATATATATATACATTATTTATTCAGACGTAATCACTCTTCTCCTGAAATGCAAGGATTTGAGTATTTAATTAGATTTTTAATAAGTTAACGTCAGAATTTTAATATGCTTAAATGACACTACGTACTACGTAGAGTATGATAAGAGTACTATAAGAATAAATAAATAAATTTATATCAAAAGATTGTGCATTTGTTTTGCTTTTGCTTTATCTGAAAAGGACGCCAAATTTTGAAAAGGGGTGCGGATTGATTTTTGAAATATATATATATATATAAAGAATTGCATAAATTTGTAACTACCGCCGTCCGAAAAGGTAACGTTGACGAATATATTATATAGATTTCTAGCCGTCTCATCCACTTTTGATTTAATATTTTGTTTATCCGAAGGTACTTTTGTTGTGTGATATATGTGTAACAAAAGTTAAGCAACAGGAAGACAAATAGGTTATATTTTAAAAGATAATATCATTAATCACACTAATACCTTTATTTTTTTTTTTGTTAGTAAGATTTTATTTTTAATTTCATTATTGATTGTTTCAATTATACGAACTGATTTTGTACATCGAATATATACCGAATACTTAAATAATAACCATTTAAAATATATCATATGTTTTTGTCTAAAAAGGGAAAGAGAAATGTTAAAACACAAAATGATTGTACAAATCTAAACTCATGACGTGGCACGTGGTTTAGTGTAATATGTTAGATTTATTTTATAATAAATATAAATTTATAAATTAATATATTAGACCGTTAATATATTTTTAAAATATAAATACATAGAACAAGAGGATGTGATTTTTTTTTCATGTAAATATTAGTAATAATCTTATTAAATTTTTTTAAAAAAAATATAATTTTATATATATTTTTAAAAAAATTAATCATATTCGATGTCTGGCATTGTCATTGAACGTAAAAAGTAACAACCATAATACTAATAATAATTAAAGACAAACATGATGTGATGATAGGTCAATATCAAATATAGGGATTAGGTATTGTCTTATAGCTGAAGTTACTGCATGAAACTTAAATAAAAGGGAACACGCAACTACAACACATTACCCTCAGTTTTCAGGCTTAAGATTCTGATCTTTTGATTGGGAAGTTTCATAGCCAGGAACCTCTCGTGCCATCAAAACAACGTGGTCTGTGGGGGATGGTCGGAGGAAACATCATTTCCATTTAATCAGGATATAATTAGATTGTTTGGTTATGAGTATTTATTTACGTGAGAGTGAGAGAGTGAGAGAGAGAGAGAGAGATTATTGGATTTTCAGTTGAATAATCAAAATAAAGGTTTTTTTTTTTTTTTTTTTTAAGGGGTTGAACTTTGTGTAAGACGGTGGAATTGGACCACAGAATCACAGATTCCAAGAGAGGTACGTAAAGGAGGGAGTAAAAGTAAAGAACCAAAAAAGCCGGCAGGGCATATTGACAACGCCCCCCACCTCCTAACAATTAGTTCTGAATAGTAAAATGTTTTATCGATTTTATCTTTCTAGTTTTTTTAAATTGTTATATAAGATATAATAAATAAGTTTATTTTATTATATTTCTTTTAAATAATAATTTATTCAAATTTTATTAATTTATTTTGTTATTCAAATGTACGACTTCATTTATTTTAAATAATGAAATAAAATGAGTTAAAATAAAAATTAAGAATTAAATAAGATATTATTAAAATATATATTTTTATTTTTATTTTAAGATCTGAAAAAATTAAATTATTTATTTTATTTTATATAAAATTTCAAAATAATTATAATAATTAAATAAAATGAGATAAAAATTTTTATAAAATAAATGAGACCTTGAAATGTTGAGCAACCTTTACCTTTATTTTCTCTCTACCCATTTCGGCTCTACCTTTCATTCTCTTCTTACCAGCACTATTGACACTCTGTCTAGAGAGGGGAGGAGCTTCCCCGTCCGCTCGGCCTTAATAGGCCTTTTTCTAGTATTTTTTCATGCTTTCTTAGAATTTTTCTAAACTTTATGTATATAACACCCAAAAGTGCCAATCGGCTGCTTGTCGGAAGTCAATGATTGCCACACGTTAGACCTTTGAAATATGCAATCGTCGATATATTGGAGGGACGGAGAAGATTGTCGAAATGTCCGATGCGTGTGTCACACGTGCGTGCATCATTTCGCTCTTTAGCCACACGTCGTAACACTAGATGGCATTTCATGCTGTCACACGCAACACCAATGGATTCTATGACCTTAACTACCTTTATATGCACTTCCAATTCTCATTCTAGTATTGCATGTATTCTTTTCGATTATTATTTTCTTATTTTCTTAACTGATGATCAAGATTCAATAGATGTGAGAATCTCCTTCAACCAGATCAGTTTAATAGAATGTAGCGCATTTTCCCATGCTATGACTTTTTATCTTTAACCAAATAATTTATTCATCAGACTATTTAAAAATCGTCTTAGATAACATCTATTTAATAAAATTGGTAGGAATCACATTTATTACTCTGAAATCATTTTTATTTTTTAATATTTTTTATGTCATTGTATGTTTTGAAATAATTGTCAGAAAATCTCATCCCATTAAAACTTATATTTTGTGAATTTTATTTTATTTTATCTATAATATATAGGAAAATAAAAAAACAAGAAAACCCTTAAAAAAAGTCCCCTTTCTCGATCCCGCTCCACCATCGAGTTCGTCGCTTAACATGTTTCACCCCTTCTAGGGGACAATTCCGTCATTGCAATTGGCGAACCACACGCGCCCAATGAAGAGAGGGTGGGGGTCCTAGATTCATTGAACTTATCCGATGCTGTTGAAAATTATGGGAACCGGATCTCTGTGTTACGGAAATCGCCATCATATGCATGCTTTGAGGGTAGGCAAAAAGGACGGACTGCTGCTACTAGTTTCTTCATTTCTTCTACTTAGGAACACCAGAAATAAAGAAAGAAAGAAAGAAAGAATCCATTGTTGTGTGGATCATCATGCTTTAGGACCAAACGATCGTATCAACGGTCATAAGACCGATAAACATTTCGCCGATGATATTCAGCGCAAAAGCTCCAACTTTGTAGCGAGAAGAAGATGTGGATAAATTGAAACCATCATAAACTGGAACTGTCTTGTTTAATGGAAACAAAAACATACACTAGTATTTACATATGGTTTTCATTTCTTAATGATTTTTTCCCGGTTACTACCTCCCGATTAGTCTCAAAACAGGGAAAAAAAAAGGAAACTAGCTTAGGCACAAGGCCATAGAATGGGAAAACACAAGGAATAAAACAGGGTGATTTCTAAGCGATCAGAGACGCAAAACGATCCCCCTAAAAAAAGGGTGGACAGCTCTCACATGCATACACATTCAAAGCCACAACGGAGGAGGCTCGTTCAGATCAACAGGTAATCCGCGGCGCACGAACCCCAGAAACGACGCCGTCGCAGGGCTACCCTGTACCTGGGACACGCCAGAAGAGACGGCAACCGGAACTTCTCGTTTAGGCGGCGATGACGAAGACTCGGACTGGGAACCACAGCTTATGTCTTTGAGAACGCCGGTGTGTAAGAACTCACCGAGTACGAGACGGCCGGAGTGGGAGTTCCAGTGACCGGTTGAGGGTAGATTGAGGTCCAGGGGGAGACCGGCGGTGACCGGAGCTGGAAAGTTGGTCTTCGCCTTGGTTCCGCGGAGGTTGCGAGCGGCGCCGTCATAGGCGAGAGCAGCTTCTTCGGGAGTGTCAAATGTACCCAACCAAACCCTAGTCTTCTTCCATGGATCACGTATCTCAGCGGCGTAGCGACCCCATGGCCTCTTGCGTACCCCCCGATAGTGTCCCTCTCGAGCAGACGCCATGAGAGGAAACGGAGAAAACTTTCAAACCCTTTCACACGCACACGAGAAAGCAAGAGCGCCTAAGATAGCGAACGAGAGGAGAGAGAGAAGGGAGTGGGAAGAAGAGGTTCGTGTCTAAAAGGTGAGGGGACCCACTAAGTCACCCGTAATCGTCGGCTGGACGGCATGACCTCTCGCTTATATAAACGAATTGAAATCGGCCCACCTCCTATGATCCTCGCATTGATAATGGACCCGTTATCCACACCGTTGGATCGTCACTGACTGACGTCTGAGATTGTGCGAAAAGGGAGAATCAGGGAGAGAAAGAATGGAGAGTGAGAGAGAGAGAGAGAGTGGCGGGGAAAGGAAAGAGGGACCCAGAAAAAGCACAGAGCCGCCGCCTGATAAGACGTGTGCGCTGGGATGGTAAGGTGTGGAGCTGTCAAAATATATAGTGAGGACGTTTGACGTAAGCCCTACCCATATTGTACGGCGCCTGCCTTTTGTTATTTTATATATTTATTTTATATTTGTTTGATTCGTTGCAGAATACACGATAATGATATTCTATCAGATTTTTTTGGGGGGTGGCGTGTCGAATAATGAATGGAGGATAGGAGTTGTAATGGTTGTGATGGGGGAGTTGTCAGAGAGCCCCCACGTGGAAGGTACATAGATGGTGTCTGAGTTGCAGGGGACAGGCCGAGTTGGGACGGAGCTTAGTTATGGTTGGCGTGTTTGACTCGGCTTTTTTGTGGGGGTGGGGTTGGGTTGGGTTGGGTTGGGTTGGGGTGGTGTCGAGGTGATGGTGGTGGTCCAATCCAAATGGCTGGATTTTGGTACCGAAAGGTAAAATGTGAAGGTCGTACGGTGATTTAGGTGAATGACTGAAGACTCTACTGCAGCTACCACACCCAATGTTCACGTGAATACTTTTTTCTTATTTTTTTTCCTCTTTTTTTAATAATATTAGAAAAAGAAAAAAAAAAATTTTTTCCATCTTCTTTTGGTTGCCTTTAATTACTGTTTATGGGGACATGTGTGCTCCTAAAAATAATATTTCTACTTTTTCCTCTTTGGGTATTTTTTGTTTTTGTTTTCCGTAGATAGAACAAGTTGCATACTTAACTGGACACAAAATAATTACCATTATGAAGCCCCCATTGCTCATTGCCCTTCTCTTCTCATTTGTTTGTCTTTAATTAAAGTATTAACTTCTTGGACCAAGGCAAACCTTCGAATTAAGCTTTTCGCTTTTTTCTCTTTTGCTGGCAAAAAAAAAAAAAAAAAAAAAAAGGTAAACGATGGCTGAAATTTATCTCTCTCTTTTCCCGGCTTTCTTAGTAGGACAAATGGTGATTGTGATTACAGAACGACAAATGATAAAATAGAAGTTTACAGCGGCAAAGTAGCCCCAAAGACGTAAAAATTGGAAAAAAAAAAAGAAAAGAAAAGATGAGAGGCTAATTTGTAAGCATTGTCAATTTCTACATATGCGTCTATTCTCTATTTGTTACAACATTTCTTTGACAAATTGGAACGAAAAGAAAAGAAAAAAGAATGGACGCAATATACAAAAGTTTTTACTTTTTATATTTAGAGATTTTGGTCCACCCAGGTAAGATCTGAATCTGATGGATGTGGTATTAGCTATCAAGAATTTGAATGCACAAACAGGCAGTAGCATGAGCTGAACAAGATCTGCAAGGCCGAATCAACGAACCTGTCCCTGGACTTGTGAAAGCAAAATGAAGTGTCCATTCACAAAACAGGAGCACACCTCGACGACGACTTGAATAAGAACACCCAAGGTGATGGGTGTCTAATCATGATAGCAAAATAGGCCCGGTTTCAGCAGCAGTCCGAGAATGGCCATGGTGGTTGTGCCTTGTCATCTGGATATCGCGTGCTAAATGGGTCCTTGCCTTTGCGTAGGGAGCATCTCGTGCTGTACAAAAAATGAAAGTAGGCACAATATGAGTTTGAAGGAAAAGGACCAACAAAGCATGCTTGTGTAGGCAACCCAAGGTTTGACACATGTTTATTTTCCATCTCAAACTGGACACAAATAGAACAGGGGATTTTGAGGGTGTTGCTAATTTTCAATGTTCAATTGTTGTCATTTTTGTATTTTGAGCATTTAATATGAATTTGTTAATGATATGAAACATTATACAAACCTAAAAGGCCTTGTAAAATATAAAAATGCATCAACTTTGGCAGTCTATGTTCCATGGTAAACAAGGCATGCCAACTCGCTTCCATCCTACTTTTAATGAAATTTTTGGACACAAGATGCATACCAAGAGTGTGTGTATTTATATGTTTCTGAAAAGCATTTTGCCAAAAATCTCATCTCTACTTCATATGAATGTCCTTACCTGCAAGCTGTCGTGCTCGGAGGATATTTTGCCGCCTTTTCCACCAACATACTGAACAGACAACAATGAGTAGCAATGACAACAGTGCACCCAAAGCAATGCCAACCTTAGCACCTACAGAAAGGTGGGGTCCACAAGTAGGCAGTCCAGGTATGCCACAAAGCCCTGCGTTATCGGTAAAACTGCAAATCTCTACAGTAAGTACTTGTAGCAGACCTTGTAACAATACCACTACCCAAAATGTAACGGACAATACGTTTTCACAATCTTGAAAACAAGAAAATTCTGTGTCTACAAGTTATGATAATCATTTCTAAAAGCCCCAAAAACCTTAAGACTAAAAATAGTTGGAACATACTTGAAGCTAGCTCTATGCAAAAGCCTTCCTCCTAGTGCAGCTGGGACTCTTCCAGACAAAGAGTTTCCATTAAGATTCCTGCACCATCATGACTGAATAAGAGTTTCTCTCGTGAATAAGTTCATGGGTTAACGAGATGCTTCAAGGATCTTACAGTATCCGCAATGATGTCAACTGTCCAAGGGTTTCAGAAATTGATCCATTAAAAAGGTTGTAGGACAAATCCCTGCCATGGAAGCATATGCATTCAGACATTGTACTTGGGGGTTGTTTGGGAGATGGGATGTCCCAACTCATCTCATCTCATTTTATTCTCAAACATACCCAAATACAAACATTTTTCAATTTCAAATCTTTTCAAATCCCAAAATAAAAATTATATTCTAACAATATTTTAACTTAATAATATTTTTATTCAACTTTTTCTCTCTTCTTTCCCAAAACCCTATAAAACATCATAAACTCAAACCATTTCATTACTATTCACATATTTCTCATCCCATCTCATTCCCCAAGCATCCCTTTTAGAATTATGCAAATCAATTGCAGCAAAAACAGTAAGACACTTGAATGATCCAAAAGCAAAATTGATGGAATTGGTTTTACTAGCTTCACACAAGTGAGTAAAGAGACAAGATATCATATCTCAAGACTCCAAATCACTTCATATTATGGTTTCCAGATGTCAACGACATAGCTGCTCTTTGCACGGCAAATAATATCATTTACAGAGAGTTGTCTTTATCCTGTAGAAACTAAGGGCTCGTTTGGATACTAAGAATATCTCAAAATATCTGTGAATAGTAACGAAATGGTCTGTGAATAGTAGTGAAATAGTTTGAATTAATATATTTTATTAAATTTTGGGAAATGATAAAAAAAAAGTTGAATAAAATAATATAAAGTTAGAACATTGTTTGAATATAAATTTTTAATTTTATTTTTGTGTGGAAAGTTTGTATAGGATTTTCTATTTTTTTTGGAAGTTTGGAAAAGTTGTAATGATTAGGTAACTATTAGATGAAAAAGTTAAAGATTTGAAATTGAAAAGTGTTTTATGTTTGAGTGATGTTTGGAAAGGAAATATCTGAGAAGACTTGAGAACAGTTGTGTTCCCAAACGGGCCCTAAAACATTAATAAACATTTGACAAGAGAGAAGCAATGAACTCACAGTATTTCTAAGCTAGACATTGTTCCAAGTGAGGATGGAATGATACCATGAACGTTGTTTCCACTCAAGTTTCTGCACACACAAAGATAACAGGTAACATAAACAAAGCTAATAAGTGTGGCTCACTACTTGTGCCATTGTAAGGTTTATGAAACAGAAATGTTGGACTAACAATCTGAATGAACACATAACAAGGACCGTTACACAAAAATATGCCATTTTTATCACATCATTTCAAATTGTTATGTGATCATGAATTTTCTTTTCACATTGCATCTTATCAGTAGTAAATATTGAGATTACAAATTTGAACCGTTTGAGAATGATAAACAAAAGAAGCTTTGTGGACCCAATTTATCATTGGAATTGAAGGAGCAAACTTTCAGAAACTTACATGCTCTGTAGATGACGCAGACTGGATATTTCATCAGGCAAGAAACCGCTCAGACCTTGGTTGTCAAGTCCACTGGTCACGCAATGGTAAAGCTCTAGTTAATTAACACATTTACTACAACAGAAGCTATTAACAACTCAGCATCTTAAAATCTTAAGAAAACATCAAATTACTCAACTTTAAGGCCACCCGTGATGATGAGAACAAACTACAGAGGCTGTGATATACTTGCGGAATGCATATGTGCATGAGTGGAAAAGCATGATTCTTAATCAGTCCATATTTCTACTGAAGTTATTCTTCAAATGGAAATTAAACTTTCTATTTTCTTGCTTGGAAAATGAAGCCAAATACAGAAAAGATGGTGCCAAAATCCAGCTTAATAGTCATGGAAGCAATGTAAGTGGTCCATTACATTAAGGCTAAAAATCAACGTATTATTCACTACCAAAATCTACACAAGAGTACAGTTCAGTTACTTTTGAAACACATGTTATTTCCATGAGAGAACAAGAGATATACTCCGTGAAATATGGATCAAATCACTTCTTCCGATAGTTGATAATTAAAAACAAAAATAGACACTTCATGCAAAATTCATGATTTTTGTTTCACCTTAACATATAGAATCATAGAAATAAGGTCCTATTCAATGGTGTTGAGCCCCATGTTATCCAGGTCATATCAGTTGATTGGAAATTTGACTTTAACTCCATATGGTTAATGTCAATAGTTTGGTCAGACAAAGCAGAAACATGGTTAATAATTTGGAACTGGCATAAAAAACTTTTGATTGGTTACTAATCCCAATTTAAAGGAACATACATCCAGTAGCAGGAGCAAGAATGCTTAGTTTTATAGATGACAGTGTTTCAACAACGGAATGGAATGAACTGGCAATGGTGCAGACTTAAAGCTTAGTGTCGAAGGGGGCAAAACGTGTTGGTTCAGTTGCTGTATAGAATCTTAAAAGTTGCCATCTGGTAGTTTTCTCAGGCAGTTCAATGCACAAACATGGTAAATATGAGCTAAAGATCAAGAACATACAGTCCATCGATGACCCATTTCCCACTAGTACCGTCAAATTGGCAATCTGCCCCACTCCACGGATGTTGTTGGGGAACACATGGATCGCCATTCCATCCAAGCCGAAGAGGTAGCCCCAATGCTTTCTTCAATGTTCGCAGAGCCCTAACTGGAATGGGACAAGGATAAATTAGTGACGTCCTTTACAGATTCCAACTTCCAAAGAAACCACATAATTTATCTATAAAGAGAATTTTTTCCCCTGTTCAAATTTTAGCCCCTTCTACAATTTTATTTCTCACATGAAAGTTCAAGACTTTTATTCTACCAAATTCGTTGAGCTAAATAATAATTTACAAGCATGCTAACATTTTTTTATAAGAACATTTCTTACATATCGTTGAAATTTAATTAAGAGTTCTGCCCTAAAACTGAAATCGAAACAAGTACTGAATGGGAAACATGTAAAACTGAATGACTAGTAAAAGAAAACGAGGGAAGAGGCTAAACATGGTTGCATTTGAATTTTTAACTTCATTCACTAATTTCCCTTTAGCAGTCTAGCATTGGATGTCCTTAGGGAGTGAATTACTATTATAACAAGTGGTGCTCAGGACTATTAAGACAACCTCAACGGACCAAAAAGCTGTTTCATGGACTGAAGCCGCATATCAAGGACTATCTATGCCAAAACATGGATGGTTCTGAAATTTCATTTGTCATCCTGGATTATTATTACTGGCCAAATGATAAACAGCATTATCGGCAAGATCTAAAGGAGCTAAAGTGTTGTTTCATGGATTGAAAATTTACTGACAAGGACCATGACACTGTAGATGCCATCAAATGTTTCTCTTACTTTCTTTGTCATTATGGCATAACATCAATATGAGTTACTGAAACTTTTAGAGATAGGAGAGACTTTGATGGAATTTGTTTGGTCCATAAATAAGTTTTCCTGGCAAGGTATGGTATATGTTATTCATGAAAGGATTTAACCTGTGGTAGTTTTCCACAGTTTCAGTGGCTTTCTTAGGCATAAACATTTCTTTTCCAAATGGATCTTTTAAGCTTACATCAAGAGAGATTTCCACAATCACCCAGAGAAGCAAGATATTTTGAATATGTGGACTGACTGAAAACTTTGACTTGGTTTGGCAGCATACATATTCTCAAGCCTTGTAGGCTGAAAGACATATTTCAATTGATGGTGATTTCAGTTAGAGGAACTCAACTTTGGTTATGGACAATGCAGCAAAACTATCCGTCTATTCTTTAAAAAAGATGGTGATCTAACATGCTACGTATGTATAAGTCCCATGGATAGGATACCCTACACAAGCACCAGATGTGAAGTCACCAAATTATAGGATTTATGAGGGACTTGGTCTTTGGGTGCAGCAAAAATATCAAACTAGATTTCAACAGTTTAACTGAAGGCAGGTGAATAGTTTACTGAAGTAGAGCTATCATTCAGCAATAACGTACCAACATAATACAATATATCATATTGAAGTCATACATACATGAGTAGAGCATGCAAGTACGTTATCTATGCATGCTTCCAAATATTTAGCTGGCCTCATCCTAGTTTTAGATTGGGAGATTTGACGGAAACTAAACATACAATATTAACAGAAAAAACATAGCATGCATACCTTCCTCTGGTAAAGTTTTAGACTCTGCTATAATAACTTCAAAGACCTCAATGGCATTGATAATTGCATGACCTTTTGTAGGATGTAAGGTTATTGTCAAAGTTCTTCCATTAATAGCAACAGTTGTGTTCAGAACAAGAGCAGTATAACGACCCCCACTCATTTTGATAATGTCTACATCTTCGAATGCAACATCACCATTAATTAAAACGTCAAATACCCTTTGCCCTACATCGGTTACTGAAGAATCAATCTCTGCAAAGTGTAACCAAATTGAGTAGTTTCCATTGGGCTCCACATCAACAATATTCGTTAAATCAGGCTGATCATCTGTACTAACAAGAGCTGACTGATAAAGAGCTTCAGGATAAAAGTTTGGTGACTTTGAAGCCTGCTCAATGCTATTTTCAGTAGATCTAGGCCGATCAGAACTCTGACCGAAAGTTGATATGGCTTTCCAAAATCTATCCCCACCCCAGTGATCACCACTATAATCTACATCAAACTTTGACTTCCCAGTACCACAACTCAGTCTTGTGGCTGTTCTAAAAATTGTTTCTTGGCCCCACTGTTGACTGGAATAGTATGCTTTATCATCAACTTGAAGAATTTCTATGGAAAGGATTGCGGGATCTCCATGACCAGTACTATGAAAGCAGAGAGATGCCGTATTATTCATAAGAAACACAAGGGCTTCAGCAAATGCTTGGTCATCCTGGGTGCTCCAGCCAGACTGCAAAGAAAATACCTGGGTGCCCTCGACAGAAACATCAAATTGAGGTTCATTATCAAAATTAGGCAGCCTAACCAATCCAAAGAACATCCGGACAGAATAGTGTCCTTTTGGCACTCCATTAATGCTGTAGCAATGTTCTGGACCTCCAGATAGGGGAAAGTAGCGAAGTGTTTTAAGAGGAGGAGAGATGAAGCTTGTACGTGTTGCATTAGTAGGTATCCCTCCTGTATATGCAAAATCCTTATACCAAAGTGTATTTGTTGGTGGTGTATGGACATTTTGACGAGCTCCACAGCTTATGCGCATAGCAAATGGTGCTGTAGTGAAAGAAAAGATTCCACAAATTCAAACAAGACAGTTAAAATCAAGTGACAAGGACAAGTAGCTAAGCAAAAGAAACTATGATTATCTAAACCTTAAGCATACATTGCTAGTCAGGGAGGTTCGTAAATACTCAATTTCACCAAGTAATTAGTAATAATTGCATCAAGATGACCCACTTCCATATTTAATATGCAACATGCTAATTTACTAAAATGTCCAAGATGGTTCAATCTGTACATCCCTTTAACTTATGATCGCCTTGGTAATCTTGATTCAATGACTTTTGAATAAATATCAAAGTACCAATAAGCAAGTGATGATAACTTATAGCAATAGAATCTACAAGAGTATATTCATGCATATACATATTATAAGTGCGCTGCCAAATGCGGGTAGGTGTAGACAAGCTTCACTGGGCCTCAGCCAAGAGAGAGGTGTTTAGTGTTTGTTTTTGATATGGAGTCTTTACCCATAATGACAATTCGTTTCCTTGGAGGAGTATTTGGAGGACTAAGGTCCTTAAAGAGCTGCGTTTTTTTGCTTGGACACCTGTCTAGGAAAGATTCTCCCTACAGATAACCTAAGGAAAAGACATTATTGGTGTTGCATATGTAACAGAAGTGGGGAGTCTATGGATCATCTTTTACTCTATTGCAAGATTACTAATGTGCCGTGGAGTAATCTTTTCAGACGGGCTGCTTGGCTTGGGTCATGCTCAGAAGAATAATGGATCTGTTTAATTCCCAGAGAGGGATAGGTAGCAGCCCACAAATAGTAGTTGTGTGAAAAATGCTTCATATGCATTTTATGGTGTCTTTGACAGGAGTGCAATGAGCGGACATTCGAAGACAATGAGAGATCTTGAGAGGAGCTGATAGTTTTCTTTTTTAGAACTCTATGTACATGGTCCAATGCCCTGGACTTTCAAGGCATAGACCTTCATAATTTCCTTGTATCCAATGCGTCGTCCTAAAGGGCTTTTTGTTTCTTTTGTTTCCTTTGTAATTGGCTTTTGCCTCTTTTTATTAATAATATTTTTACTTATCCAAAAAAAAAAAGGTTCATACTTGCCTTAATGGTGTATTTGGAGGGAAATGAACGTAAAATTTTGGGGACTGTAAACAAACGTGGGAGAAGCTCAAAACTTTATTTTTCAACACTCTTTTAGGTTGGAAAGCTTCAATGGGCTTAACTTTCACAATTTACTTGTATCTTTTTCTCTTTCTAAATAAGAGTATTTCATGTTAGATCCCTTGTGGTTGGATTGCAACTTTCGTGCCTTTAATGAAGGTATATTATAATATTACTTATAAAAATTATTATATTAGTACTTATAAAAGATATAGGCACTGTGGTAACTCTTTATTAACCATAAGTTAAATGAGAAGAAGAACAACAAACAAAAAGAAAATCGAATTGTTTGCAATTACTTTTTCCTTTCCAGATTTGAAAATTCAACTCTGGAGCAGCTTAGTGATTTCTTGCTTGTGATATCTAAAATTGTGAAGATCTGTTCGTCTATATTCTTTTTCTTTACGAAAATCTTCACTGACAACCAAACCGTTTCAAACTGATTGTTTTTCAATTTTCGAAAAAACGAATTATTAGTATTCGAGAAGAAATTGGATACTGATATTCAATTCTGTTCTTTGATACATCATTTCAATTAGATACCATATGAAGGCTACTAAACGCAGAACAATGAGGATCTATCCCGAAGAACCAAACTCTAAAAGAGGCCAAAAAGCTATTTAGGAGCATTGGTTCTTCCTCAAAGCTAAAAATGCAACTATCATTAAATAGATCAAAATGCCATAAAAATTCACTTTGGAAGCCCTAATTCAAATGCTTTATAGCGTTCCAGAACTCAAAATTTAACTATGGTAAATAACAGAGCGAGATAGATAGCAACGGAAAGTGGAAACTCACCACGTCCAGCTGATGAAAAAAAGAAAGCTGAGCAGAAAACGAGCAGCCATAGCAGGCGAAATCTGAGCATCGTAACTACGAAATGCATTGCCTTCTCTGTCTCTCTCTCTACCACCAGTACAACCTCATTCTCACTCTCTCTCTCCCCCTTTGCAGCTTCCTTTCTTTTGAGAGAGAGAGAGAGAGAGAGAAAAAAAAAAGGTACTCGGACGTGTGAGCAATATGCCGATGACAATATATACAGTTGAAGATTATTTAAATAAATATTCTTCTCAATTTAGTTGACCCGTGAGTCGGGTGGGATCATCATGAATGGTACCGGTGAGGTTCATCAAGTCTGATGTATTATTCTAATCGGACGGTGCACGTCAGCATTCAATAAGCATTGGGACGCTCATCCGCACCTGTTGATCGTACATCTGGCATAATTGCCGGGCCCAAAATTGAACGGTCATGATTAAGCTACGTACAGTGACCTTCTGGGCCTGCTTCTTCGGCATTTACTACGTTTCTATTTTCCAATCGTTTCATTACAAGAACTTAATAAGCCATGTGACGTGAGAGCTTCACCAGGAAAAATCAAATTGATGGTTTGATATTTACGTAAATGATCTTTAGGAGTGTTAATGGGGATTATTATCATTGGATCTGTCTTAATCGATGCTAAATCTGACGGTCGAGGATAGTCTTTAGAATTCGGAAGACGGGACTTTGAGGAGCTTTTGACTTTTTTTACGCTTGGATTGGTGCGCAATCATCGGACAGCAACCTGCCCCGAAAGTGGGCACTGGGTTAGTCGAAATTAGGGTGTGTTGCACTGTTGCTGAACTAGGATTTGGTTCGTAAAAGACAATCTTGTCATAGATTTATTTGCCGAAAAGGGCAAAACAAGGCTATATTAATTGATCAACATTGTTAAGGAAACTAATCTTGAAAAGATAGAAGTTGAAACATTGTTCAAACTTTACAAAAAGTTGGGATTAAAGTCAATCATCTGTTCAAACTTTACAAAAAGTTGGGGATTACGTCAATCATTGTACCTACAAAAAAAAAAAAAAAAAAAAAAAAAAAGGGTTTTTTGTTGTAGTAGGTCTATTCGTTTCCATGAGAGGTGCCCTAGTGGTAGAGTTTTAAATATACAACTTGGTGCTCTGCGCACTGTTACATATTCAAAGCATATTTGGTGTTAGGCGCATTTTCTTTAAAGTAATAAATATTATATATATATATATATATTTTTAAATTTCTTAATTCTTTTTTCATAATAAATTTAACTTTAAAAAAAGCAAGAAAATGTGGGCATATAAGGTAAATTTCCTTCACCATAATCACAATTTTGAGCCAAAAACTGAATTTAGATGTCACATTCAACTCAATTTATTTCATTTTAGAATGATTTTAGCATCTAAATGCACAAAATAAACTAATTTCAGTAGCACTCAAATATGAATAGCCCCACAACTGCTACACTGCATTGGTGACCAATGCAAATTTTATTTTTCTGCTTGAGCAACAACTTCTCTCTCTCAATTTAAGTCAGTAGCGAGCAGACAATATTTTTTTCTTGTAAGTGAACAATGTGAGGGACAAATATGTACATTGAATAATATATGAATTCTATAAATTTTACAATACCTTATAAATATATGTAAAATCTTATAAACATTCAAATATATTTTAAACTCATTTAAATAAATTCTACAAAATTTATTTAAATATTTTAATTCATTATTATTAAAAAAAATTTAATTTAATTTAACTCATCTCAATATATAAACCCAACCAACTTTAAGGATCGTCATGGTGAGCTGGTGCCGCATCATTTGGGGTCCTAGACTCCTAGCTGTGGCGCACCCAATATCTTGGTGGAGACTTTAATGGTGAAAGCTCGGCCAAAGCAACATGTGCGCGCTCTCATGAATTGGAGCAGCTTTTCGGGGTTGAAGGCGACTCAATCAAATGTGGCTTTAAATTCAGGCAATGTGTTTTCGAAATAAACTGATATGATGCGTGCACCAAACTGATCATTTGGGCCCAAAAGGACTGTTTTTCAAGGCAATATAATATTACATTATCGGAAATGATACTTATACAATAATTTTTATAAATTTTTTTTAATATTTAATATTTTTTTAATTTTACTTAATAATTAAGAATGTAAATATTAATAAAATTATTATTTTTATTTATTTATTTTTAAATGATTAAAAATATTAAAAAATTACTTCAAAGAAAATAATAAAAAAAAAAAAAAACTCAAATACACATAAATTGTAAAAATGTTGGATAACCCATTGTACGAGTGTCACTACTCATAAAATAATTAATTGCTTTAACTTGCATCTCATAATTTATTGAATAAATTTGATTCCGTTTTTCAAAAGCTAGGTGGATACTTTCATTCCTGCATTTGCTAATTCCAAACAGTACAGTTAAGTTTGCTTTAAAATAAACGTACCTAATGGACAGTTATAAATTGTTTTAATAATAAAAAAAAAAACGAATCTAAGTGGAAAGTTATAAATTGTTTTAGCTTGTTTTTGTTCGGACGTGATTCGGGGCTCAACCATTTTATATATGGTTATATATTAAATTTGTTTTCGGAATTCGGTGGAGCATTGTGGATGTTGGGCTCTTGATGATTAGATTCATGCACGATATTCTCCTTGTTTATATGGTATTTTTAAGTGACGTAACTGCAGCCAATCATGCATGCGACCCCATTTTTATAGGCCCAGAAAATAAGAAATCCAAAGCATTTTACACGGGAAATATGTGTAACTTTAGCCCAACCTCTCTTAAGTATCTCTAATGATTGAGCCCATCCACTTCGAAAAATGATCTTTTGCAAATGAGAAGTGATGCATTTGATATTTTACAATACTTACATCATACATATTATAAAATAAAACTATTTTTATTTTATAATATATATTATATAAAATATTATAAAAAATATTGTGAGTTTATCATTTCTCCTTACAACTGGGCCAAAGTAGTATAATTTAACGACGAAAGGCTCTAAGAGCATGTTTGTGATTGCATTTCGAGACTTTAAAAATACTTTTAAGCAGTCAAAAACACTTTTAAAGAAAAATGATATGTTTGCGTAACTTTATTAAAAGTGCTTTAGTCGGTTGAAAAAGTTAAAAATCAATTTTTTCAACAAGCACAAAATTAGAATTTTTATCAAAAACTCTTGTAAATAACTATATATTTTTAAAAAACTACCGTAATTAACTCTAAAAGTGCTTTAAACATATAGATTTTAAACAGTAAATGACTTTTTAGTGCATGTTTGGGGTTGCGATGAGAAATATTGTTTTTAGTTTAAGGCTTATAACTTAAAATTTAATGTAATAAATTCTACTACTAAAAAGTTATTTACTGTTTGGGATCCATATGTCTAAAGTACTTTTAGAGTTAGTTACGGTAGTTTTTTAAAAATATATAGTTATCTGCATGAGTTTTTTGATAAAAATTCTAATTTTGTACTTATTGAAAAAATTGATTTTTAATTTTTTCAACCGACTAAAGCGCTTTTAATAAAGTTACTAAAACACGTTATTTTTATTCAAAAGTACTTTTAACTGCTTAAAAACACTTTTAAAATTTTGAAATGCAATCACAAACATGTTCCTAGTAGTAGAGCTTATTACATTAAGTGCATGTTTGTGGTTGCGGTAAGAAATATTACTTTTAGTTTAAGACTTATAGCTTAAAACTTAATGTAATAAGCTCTACTACTAAAAAGTCATTTGCTGTTTGGGATCCATATGTCTGAAGTACTTTTAGAGTTAGTTACGGTAGTTTTTTAAAAATATATAGTAATCTGCATGAATTTTTTAATAAAAGCTCTAATTTTGTATTTATTAAAAAAAGTTGATTTTTAACTTTTTCAATCGACTAAAGTGTTTTTAATAAAATTACTTAAATATATTATTTTTTTTTAAAATTGTTTTTAACAGCTTAAAAGTACTTTTAAAGTTTTGAAATATAATCTCAAACATACTCTAAACTTTAAATTATAAACTTTAAACTAAAAATAATATTTTTTATTGTAATATCAAGTATGCACTAATTTTCTTCTAAGACGGGCTTTTCGGTGCCTGCTTGCCCGGCCCGATCTCTCTCGTTTCCAACCGAATCGAAAGACCAACCAGAACAGAACAACGACTCTTCGTGGGACCCTCGAGTTCGTATCCAAAATAGCGGTCCCCCCAAACACACCTCACGGTCCGCCCCTTCTCACCTTCAAAACTCAGCCGCAGCAATTGTACGAACCGAATCCACGGTGCTGCATCCCAGGGACTCTCACCATAAGATGATAGGATGCGTCCCTCGCCCTTGGACTCCCACGCCACGTGCTCCGACGAAGATCCTGTAGAAGCTTCAGATTGTGATATCGCGAACGACGGGCAAGGAGAACCGGAGTATGAAGATGTGAAAGAACAAGAGGAGGAATAATACGGAAATGGGATCGTTGAAAAGTAAGAAGACGTGGTAGAGGAGGTGGAGGTGGATAGGGAGGACGAGTTGGATTTGTCAAATTCGCCAATTCAAGCCGATAAGGATGCTAACGGTTAGTTTGATCTGTACTTGATTGGTTTTCTTAGTGCATTATGCTAATGATTCTGATATTGTTGTTTATGCGCTGTCTTGTGGTGACCGTTGTTTGTTTGATTTATTTTTTTCTCTTTTCAGATTTACGCTTTATTGTTTCCTCCTTACAGAATTGTGATTTATTTTTTTTCCTTATCTGCAGCTATAAACTATATATATATATATATTTTTCTATTGTGCATTTTATTTTGTGAGAAATAATGTGGCGACAGAGAAATTCTCATCTTTACATATTGGAAATCTTGTATGAGTTACGTGTTTGATAGTCATAACTAGCGGCTTGATAGTTGAAAAATAGTTATTAAAGAAAAGATAGTTGAAAAATAGTAAATTAAATTCTTAGCGGTTTGACAGTCATACTAGCTATTAAAACCAAATTGGGTATTCAAGTGATCTTAGATACTCTGTGAATAGTAGTAAAAAAATAATGATAGAATATTAAATAGTAGTGAAAAGTAGGTGTAAATAAATAATAATATAATGAATAGTAGTAAATACTATACTATCCAAACTAGCCGGACTTTCTATTTAGTGGGACTGGTTTTCTACTATTTTTTGAGTGGGAGGTTTACTGCAAGGTACTATCTAATCTACACTCTGAATTTGTGATTGTTTTTTTTTTTTTTTTTTAACTCTTTTGCTCCCATTGGTTTACATGTGGAAGCTCTAAGAGTGGCTGGCAAGCCGAAGATGGGAGAAATACGATGCTGGAATGCTACCATTACGTGTACATTGCGAAATTCTGGTGCATACTGACCCAACATCATCTCGCAAAATATTTGGAATTTCGCTAGACAAGCATTTATCTCCCTGGCATTTCAAGAAATTGCTTCCACTATAGAAACATGACAAAAATGTTCCCACTTTTTTAAATTACCTTTTCCCCATTCATGTGCAAACTGGATTGCATCATCCTCCCCAAGGTGGAAAAAATCCATCCTTGAATCCAAATCATCTTTGCTTCGATCTTTCAAATAAGCAATCAATTTCCTCCATCTTGTTCCTATCAATAGCAAAAGATGAATCATCACACCTGTCATCAATCTTCTTTCTCCTAAACTGCAGCATGACTTTAACATCCCATTTAAAATTTTTTGCACCAACTTGAGATAAAGTAATCTTCATGATACACCTTTTATTCATTCTCTAAAATTCACTCTTCATAATATTTTTACTAGAAGGACTGATTTTTTCTTATTATAGAGGATCACATTGTCATCAACCATACTGATGCCAATAGCAAGATGCTGTTTAGAAAATTTGACAAAAGGGCCTTACAAGCTCAGAAAATGGCAATTCTTCATGTTTTTCTGAGACAGTGGGAATGAATATTATTACTTGATTGCCATTGACAGACATAAACTTTCAATCCCATTAAAACCCACAATGTTGAGGACTTGCATCAAACACATGGTGTGCACTATTCTCTCCAAGAATTTTTACCGTATTAAGTTATTAGCCGAAACACTTTCCTCCTCTACTAGATCCTCCTCTTTGTGTAGATGTTGTAGGTAGATGAGATGTCTCAATCTATTGTAGAGTATATCTCCCAAGGTTATCCTCCTCCCCCATGTGAGATGGATCTAGTAAATGTTTTTGAGGTCGATTACCAACGGCCAAGACAACTTATAGTATGGTGAGCACATCAAGCTTCACCTTCAGTGCATCAAGTTTCATCTCCATCTGTTGAACGCTCTCCTCTAGTTACTCATCATGTGTTGTCTTATCATGATCATAAACGTCGCCAATCCATGCATTCCATTCTCCACGTGATTCTCTGCATGTCATGCTATGAAAAGCAAATAATTTGATACCAACCGATATGGCGTAGTGTAGTGGAAGTTGAATTTGCAAACACAAAGATCATACAACTCTTCTGCAAAACTTGAAAGAATTAATATTGGGGTCACAGATATGAAGAAAAATCTCTCAAGATTATATATTAGTAAAAATGAGAAAAAATGACATAACTCCTTGGCCAAAATCAACCTTAGCGGTTTTTTAAGCGTTCAAATAGACATAAAATTCTATTTTTTTTTTATAAATGAAATAGACATACAATTCTATTAATCTAAAGTTATGAAAAATAGACCACATTCACTCAAGGAAGATCTTACATGCTTCTAGTGACTTTAGTTTGACAACCTTCGCCATCCGTGCACAAACCGGTCTAAGAATTAATTGCCACAGGTTTCCTTTGCTTAAAATTTTGGAGGGTTATAGTTAGATCATTGGTGGATTCCTTGGCTTTTCAAATTGATTGATTCAATGCCCACCAAAGCAGTGTGCCATGGCATGTCATACTGTGTGTTCCTTATATTATGCATTCGGAAGGATAGGCCTTCTAGTGGAATGGAGCTTTCAGTGGTCAATTTGAAGTTTTACTGGATGAGTGTGATGGTTTTTTCTTTGAGTGTTGCTTCATTAAGTATATTTATTTTTTTGTTTCCATCAATTTTGAATTTTTTTGATTGGCACCAGGTGTCCAGAAATGGTGTCCTGACTAATCCTTGGGGTGCATAGCTATAGTTCAAGGGGAAATATAACTATAAACCTATTTTGAATTAAATCGTACATATTGTCTCTTTCTGCTTTGTATGAGTTATATTATTATTGCCTTGGTACACAAGTATTGCCCTTCTGATAACCTGGCCTTACATGGTTTGCAACTTTCTTAAAATGTGTATTTGGTCCTTCCTAAACCCGTCTATTTTGAGTCATTCAACTGCTTTGTCTGGCTTTTAATTCTTTGATTCTTTATTCTTTTAGCTTTTGCTAAAAGAAAAAATACGGTCAGTTAGATCAGATTTGGACTTGTGACCTGCTGTTTTTTTTTTTCCACGTTGGATGGAAGATGCCAACGAACCTGTTCCTTAAAATTCCTGTGGATACCTGATTTTTTTTTGTTTTAATAAGTAAAATATAAATTTTATTGATAGGAATGAAAAAGCTTACCTGAATTTATGGGCATTTTAACCTATGACTTCTTGATCAATTGTTTCGATACAGGGGCATTATATGAGAAGTTTAATTTTGTTTCATTATTGATTCTGGTTATCACAGTTTCTAGTTATCGACTTCTGTAATTGGGTTACACCTATTATTATCAATAAAATTCACCTTTACTTAAAAAAAAAATCATAGTTTTTTATGGTATTCAGATTCCAGTGTTTATGGATGACATCGGGATGACGCTCATATCTGGAGATTGTTGTGGAGTGAGGTACTTGTCTCATCTGTACTTATGACATGCTTTTGTTTTATTTAAGCTTGACTGAATGCATGTTATGATAATATGTTTTTATATCATGGGCAATTATTTAACTCTATAATGGGATTATGGTGCTCACATTATTAAGGAATTTGTCAAACAGCCTTTTATTCAAAATCAAAAGTCAACGATGATTTAGAACCTACTCTTGACTTCTATTACATATATGTGATCTCTCTCTCTCTCTCTCTCTTAAGAGTCATCCAAGCCAAAACCTTCCACAATGAACAGCATCAAGCGACTACCATAAGTTGTCACCCTCATCCATTGCATCCTTTTGAACCATAACATCTCTTTCATTTTTGATACTATGTACTAAAATAGCACTCGGGATTTCGAGTTTTTCAAAGGACTCCATATGTTTTTAATTGTCGATAAACTATCAACAGCCTCATCACATGTTCTCGAATCCATGTTTCACCCAATGAAACTGCAACACGTTTCAAACGTTAGATTTAAAACATAAGAAAAACCCCAACTTGAAAAATATAACTACAAATAACAAGAAGAAATTAAAAAAAAAAAGAAAAAAGAAGAAGCTTCCCTCCCACATACGAGGCTGTAGGACGAAGGTCTTCCCCTCTCTCCCCATCCACTCCCCTTAAGTGGCCATTGGAGAGACCCCCCTTACAGAATGACCTAGAAAGGTGGTTGATGGGCCACTTTATGAGAGGGCAGCCAGACTCACACTGCGAATGGGTGGTTTGCCACCACCCCTTCACAGGGTGGCTCTTTGACAGCCACTCTAGGGAGTGGCTGGGATGGGAGGGGTCTCACCCCTCTACCATTCCTTGCATGGAGAGGGATGCATTTTCTGTCTCTTTTCTGATTATTTAGAGCTGATATGTCAAAATCTGACAAGTGTCGTGCTCTCATTGCATACCACATGGCTTCAGTGACATGTTGACAATGCTATTGTTAGTCTATCTAACGAAATATGGATAAAAGAATGTAATTGTTAAGTTTTATGAACTCATAAAGTGATAAAATTGAAAACTAAGGAGTCTCGAAAAGTGTGAAAACATAGAGACTATTTGAATTTTTGGGAAAAAATATGTTTAACCCTATACTTAACATGTTTATGTATGTGCATGTTTTTGAAGTCATCATCGGTTTATTTTTTATGGGAGACTATTATGAGGGAAAGTGGCATGTTAAAGATGCAGGATAATATATGATCGAGAGGTAGATAGATATTGGGTTTAGGACCATTTGAATCAGGAGGATTGATTGCCTGAAATTGTGGTGGAGACTAGGTATTCCAAGGTGTTGTGCCACCTATTGCATCTCTTTTAGAACTAATTTGATAAGGTCATATTAACTATAAGGCCCTGCATGCTTTTTAGTTCCCAGGTTTTGACTGCCACAATATGTCTCATAGAATGAGAGTTAATTAGTAATGCACATGTGGTATTGTAGAAAAGAAGTGAAATTGTAATAAAAGAAGACAGTAAAGGAGATTTTTCGAAAGAGTGGTTAGTGAAGGGGTTGAATGGTGAATAATCTTGTGTTTATTGGTGCTTACGCACACACGCATATATATAGTGTGGGAGTGTGCTCAGTGTACCGACTGTTGGGGTTTATAAATATTAAAAGCATCTGAAATGATGTGAAGCTAGGGAGAAATTGAATCGCAAAATTGTGCAACTTCTAGGTAATTGATCTATAGTTCCGCTGCCATTAGTGCCCAAATTGTTTACTTTTAGAAAAGAAAATAAAAATCTGAAGTTTTATTTAGAGCTACTGACGTAATTGTCAGCATGATACGTTCACATAAGTTATAGTATTTACATCTAATTATCTCCATATGAACGTATCATGCTGACAGTAATACCTCAGGCTGAATTGCCTGACACAAGCCTAAACTCTCCGATTAAAATTTGAATTAAAGCCAATAGCCTCCTAAGCAAAATTTTTGTTTAAACTAACGTGAAATGAATTCTCAATGAACTCAATGCTGATCAAGATTGAAAAGAGACAGCCTTGGGTTAATGAATCTTCTAATTTTCTCTTGGTGCCATGCGGGCTTTCGCAGTTGGTGTATCTGCTCGGCATTGCCTGCAAGGGGATAGAAATGACTGGAATAGTTTCTGGCCAAACGATGAGCTTGCTGCAGTGCACTCTTCCTTTGCCTGGTTCTCACTTTGCGATTTGGTTTATCAGAGATGCTCATGCCGCCCTTGCTGTCATCTGATCTCCGGCTGCTGCAATTAGTTGCTGGTAATAGGCCTTGTAAAGATGGAGTAGTGGTCATCCGAGATTCATTCTGACCATCGGAAATCAACAGATCAGCTATGGAATGTTTGATTGGATCAGTTGCAGTCACACCTGGTCCAGTGTGACAAAATTCAAATTTCTGGGTCGTCTTTATTTTTTTTGGCATTGATGGTAGGAGGTGATTTTGATTGCTGATCTTGAATACTTATGAAGCCAGCAAAGGAGAGTGAGTCAGCTGAACTGTTGTCTGCAGCAACATCCACAGATATCTTGTTTTGAAGGTGGGTTGCCATTGATTATGTGATACACCTTGATTTGCTGGGATTAATGGTTATATAGAGAACACTGAATTGGGTCTGTTTGGATTTACCTTTTTGTTTGATCCTTGATCTTATTGCTGCCACCAGCCGGGAGGGTGTGGGAGATGCGGATTGCTGGAGTTTAGGAATCAGGATAAAAGCGAAATGCATACATTTGCTTAAAACTAAAACAATGAGTACCAATGATTTAACTATGGGAAATTTGGAAGGTGAAAGTAGATAAGATTCCGATTGTCTTTTTACTCCAAGCATCTTGTATTTTGTTCTTTTTTGGTGGAAATACCAAAGAATTGTTGTAGTTTTATGAGGCGTTCTCAAACTTGATGGATCCCTGCCTGCTAATACTGAAAATGGCCCCCTGAAAGCTTATTAGTATGTTTAAATACGTACTTCCAAAGATGGCTCAAATTGCTGATGCGTACGAGGATAAGATGGTTAGTCACTTGGAAAGATCTTAGTGGAGGATTGGGGTTTGATTCCACTTACGTGGCCATGCTATGGGCATAGCATTACTACGTGGTATTGGTGGAGTTTCGTAGGGAAAGTGTCTTCTATAAAAAAGCGTGGCAATGATAACGATATCCATCGTTATCAACGGGGGGGTGTTATGGGCTTTAGTCTGAAAAATCTGTGCACTGGCAGCGGATGATCAAAGCTTTCTAGCTTTTGGGCTTATGGCCATTTCATATAATTAGTAATATTACATGCGATGATAACGTGTATAAATATTACATAATTATTTTTAAAAAAGGTAAAATTTATTATTTTTTTATATAGATGTTGTATTTTACTCTTTTTTAAAAAAAAAAAAAATTATGCAGTGATTGCACAATTCATGATTGTAAATATCTCCTCTCATACAATTATAGTTGGAATATGTAACGTTGAAATTTGGCTAGGCTACTGGCTTATTTCCAAAGTGCTGTTTATTTTGATTGATATTTTGGTATAGTGTGGCTAATACTCTTTTCTGTGACCAGAAGAAATCTCCATTCAAAAAGAAAAGAAGAGAAAATCAGGGATGCCAACAACAAACATTATGAAATATTCCTCCCCTTATTGTCGACTAAGAATACCTCAAAAATAATCCCAAATTATGATTTGGTATAAATCCACAAAGTTTCTCTAGCCTAGAACAAAAGTAGGGGTGGGTGTGGGGCTTTGCCACGCTGCCTCCTTATCCAGCTCCAGTCTGGTAAGGGCGGGGGTCTTGTTCGTAGACGGATTTGCCTGCACGCATCCAAGGGACAAGGTCTAGGCTGGACAAGGTCCCAGTTATATATATATATATATATTATATATATATATTTATATATATATATAATCATTTTTTAAATGAAATGGTATTATTGTATCTTAAGTAATGTTTTTTCTAAATATAACGACGGCATTTTGGGGGGAAATTAAAAAAAAAAATCATTGTTTTAAATTAGGGTTGGTTTAAATTTAACCCTTCTATAGTTTGTCATTCTCTCTTCCCTCTCTCTCTCTCTCCTTGAGTTGGATTGTTGGATTTTGGAAATTTTTTTAGCTGGTTGTCGTTCATGGTTTGGGTGGTGGTGGAGTTTGGGTGAAGTGGGCAGATGATCATGGGAGCCAATCATCCCCACGACATGTGGACGGGGGTACCCGTGCACGAGTGTCGGGCTGGTTCCTGAGAGCCCAAACCTTATGTTGTCCATGCAGGAGGAGGGGTAGAGTTGGCGGCCTCCTTTTTAGGAATGCGGATGGCACCCTTAATAAAGAAATTCTCAAATTGAAATTTGAGTGTGCCATGTGTATATTTCGTTTGATAAAATATCTTATAATTATCATACCTTAAATATAATAAGAATAAAAGGAAAATACGGCGAGCACATGAAATTATCAATGCTTTCCTCTTTATGCCTCAACACCAACTATATAATTCTTTCTCGGTGAGATAGAATACACTTAACACATCAATAAAATCTAGGGAATTTTACGGAGTGAAAAAAGTAATCAACATAATCTTTTTCTTCAAATTATAGGCCTCAAAATATCATGGCCTATTGCTTTTTTGTTTTTTGAAATAAATCTATTTCTCATTCATCAACTGATTCCTTACAGACATTGAAGATAATGGGGAGTTTCCTCCATATCCACTATACAGTCTATTACATTCAAATGCATTTTTAATAAGTATATGTGCAATCACATTTCCTTCTCTATATACATGTTTGGCAACACAAGGCTCAAAATAAGAAAGTTTTGATTTGATATCTGATATGATCATCCCCAAATAGCTTTCATTTGTTACCTGTTTCTGGATTGCCATTACAACTCTCTTTGAATTCCCTTCTAGCACCACTTTTTTCATTCCCAGTTCAATGCCAAAATGTACAAATATAAGTGCACCCGTAGCTTCAGTTATCAAAGGATCAGGATTTAAAGATTTTTTCTTCCTCATAATTGCCAAGAAGTCTCTTTTCTCATCTCTAACTGAATCCTAATCCCAACTATAAAATATAGTCTATCTACAACCATATCCCAATTTATATTTACAAAAACCTGTAGGAGAGCATTTCTATGTAGCATTCCTTGTAATTAAGGGTGTCAATATGTTACACGACCTGTTAACTCAATACAAACATGACACGATAATAACGAGTTATGATTTAATCTTAATGAGTTTGAACCAAAACGGGTTGACCCATTAAGAGCTGATTGCTAAAGATAGCGGGTTAACTCATTATGATACGTTATGACACTTTAGGAAAATTAAAGTTATAATTATACACTTATATCTAAAAGTAAAATTTTTGGAGTTTTAATTTCGACATTTTATTATTTAGATTGTAGTTTTAGACTTGTAATTAATTTTATAATTCTTATAGATATATGATTTTAATATTTATATAAAGTTATGCTAAATTTAATCAAGTCGCACGAGTTAATTTCAGACATATTCAACCCATTTACATAAACCAATTGAAACGAGTCGTATTGTGTCATATTAACCTATTTTATAATATTCACTAATAGGTTCAAACGGGTTGATACGACATGACACGTTATATTAATAGATCGTATTAGTGTGAGATTTGGCATGATAAGTTTAATGTGTCGAGTTAGGATGGACTCATATAGTATAATATACATGCCTTGACATGATATGAATACGACCTATTAATACGATTTGACATCCCTACTTGCAATGTTAAAAATTTGTTGGTTAGTAGTTCTGGTTTCTAATACTGCAAGGTCATTCTTTAATTGATTAACTCTCTGCAAGACTGAGTTTGGATCAACTAATATGTTGTTGAAAACATATTCATTCATTCTCCACCACAATTCCAAAGAATCAAACCCAGCTCTTCCATCTCATTTTTATCCAATTTCTTAAATATTTCTGCTAACAAAATCTTTATACTCTTGTAAGAGGCCTTGGTTTTCTGAATATTTCTTGAGCATTGGCCTATAATATCATAAGCAGAGATGCATTCCAAAGGATGTGTTCTGTTGTTTCAGGTTTCATTAGATGCATGAGACATGTTTGATCATTCATAGTCTTCCTCTTATATAAATTGACTTTAGTGGGTAAACTGTACGGAACAAGCTCTCCACAAAAAAATTCTTTATATCTGGGGAATGTCTAGTTACCATATTCTCGCCCAGTCTTGACAACATTTTGTGCTTTGAGAATATTGTCTCATTTTTCTTTGCTGAAGATCTCCCTACATGTATAGGCACTCCCTATTATGAATACTCCGTATCATGGCCTACTGTTAAACTATAAGGCATTAATCAACGAGTCATCTGTAATCCCATACTCTTAAGGTGTGTGGGTGCACCTTGTCAGATGACACGTCTCTCCCATTGGGGGTGGACCCCACATTAGAGGAAAAAAAGCACTAATTGCCTAATTAAATATGCACACTTGTATATTAAGCAACCCCTGACCTACTCTCATCCGGTCTTGATCAAGAGATATTATTTTGCGGGCCCCTGCATTCCCAACTCTCATCCTTATCCCATTCCATCTCTCTATTTCCACTCATAATTTTCCCTGTTTCCAGTGACACATAATTTCACATTTCGAACTATAAGCGTAAAGTTTGACACTTGGAGGCTGTAAAAACCCATCTGGAAATTACAATTCTAAATTCAGACTACCCAGATATTTGAGCACCAACTTTTCCCATATAAACATGTAACCTCACAGACAGTACTTGCCCACATTACAGAGTGTGAGAGCAAAGATGGTTCTGCTGGAGAAGCTTTGGGACGATGTTGTGGCTGGACCTCAGCCTGAGCGTGGCCTCGGCAAGCTCAGGAAAATCACCCCCAAGCCCTTGAACATTACAGGTACATAGAAACCATACTTTCATATTCGTGCCTATCTATGAATATTTGGATCGTTAAGGTTCGTCATGCGTGTACGTGCATATACTATATACGTACGTACGTAGTTATATGATCTGTTGTTGTTTTTGCTTGGTTTTAGAGATGGAAGGAGAGGGGAGCAAGTACCAGAGGTCGATGTCGATGCCGGCGAGCCCAGGGACACCGGCGACGCCGACAACACCAGTTACGGCGCGTAAGGATCACAACGTTTGGAGGAGCGTGTTCCATCCCGGTAGCAATCTTGCCACCAAGCGCATCGGTGCCGACCTCTTTGACAAGCCACTGCCCAACTCTCCCACCGTCTATGACTGGTACGTACATATATATTCAAAACATGATTTGCATGCACGATTGCTTGGCAGCGCTTGATCTCCACGCACCACCAGTGAAAGTGAAATTTATGATCTTTTTGTTATTACTGATGGGCGATATTGGGCTTGATTTGTTTTATAATTTATACTAAGATGAAGTGGGTTGTCCGTTGATCGCAGGCTTTACAGTGGAGAGTCCCGGAGCGAACATCGTTGAGGTGACTGGTTTTACCCAAGGTTGATCGGATCACATGTAAATAGCTGTTTATCTTCTTTATTCCGTGTTCCAGTGTTGTTATTTTCTTTGGGACTATGTTTGCGTGTACTGCTAAGCAAGCTTGCTTTCTGAGCTGACTATAAAAGTTGTGTAAATCATCATGAGTAACACTGAGATTTGGAGGGGTGGTAGTAGTGTTGCTAGCTGATCTTTGTAGGTCAGATCAGGCAGCCCTAAACGCTGGTCACTGGTGATAATAGATCAGCTACTTTTACCATTAGTTTTATATATATGTATATGTTGTGTTTTCATTGCTGCCCGTTTATTGGTTTTTATTTATTTTCTATCCAAATGAAGTTAAATGGTAAATGGGCCCATGTGTAATGGATAAGGAGGAGGGAGCAAGAGGGACCATCCAGCACTAGCAGCCAGACATTGGACTTTTTTTTTTTCTTGTCAATTTTAACCCGAGATCAGAACAAAGGACTTTATGGCAGGAGGGATGGGGTCCTCTCTGTTTATTAATATGATTTAGATCGAATGCATCTTTTTTATGGACAACTTGATCGCCACTAAAAGAAATTCGTATCAATGGATTAAATATATGAGATTAGATGTGATACTGATGTCTACCCACAACCTAATCTGACGTGACATTTTTGTCTATTGGATTTTTTGTCGAAAGACGGTAATTTCCTAAATAGGGATGTGATCATTTTAAATGGTAGATACAAATTTTAAATAATTAAATTTTATTTTAAAAATAAAATTTTTACCACTTTTACCGATCTATGAACAATTTCAATAGGTATTGGTATTTGATTTATTATTAAATTTATCAAATATAGATTTAATGATTTTATTTAAAATATTCTTATATTAAATTTATCAAGATTCATCAATTTAAATTTTAAGTTACAGTATTTAAATATTATTTTTTATATTTGAGAAGTTATATTTTATCTATCAAAATATTTTTTTATTATTTTTTAATATATTTGTTAAATAAAAAAATTATAAATGTATTTATTAATTTTATAAATTATAAATTATATTATTATTTTAATATATCTAATAATAAATCTAATATAGAATTATAAATGATCCACGTAAACGTATTGATTTTTTATTAAAATTATACTTTTTATCAGATTTTTAAAAAAAATTTAATAAAATCAATACCAATGCTCTAAGAAACGTAAGTTGTGGTGTCCACCTACGCATCTTTCGACAATCTCCTCGATCATATATCTGACCATATAAGCAATGTGTAAATAAGGACGAAAATACTTGTTCATTTTTATTTCATGACTAGTTGGTAATAATTAACCGAAAATGTCATTAAATGTTATCTTCCGTTAACTCAGAACAAAAGAATCGTTAATCCGTTACACATTAGTGTACGTGAAAAAACAAGAGTAAGTGCTAAGAATCTCCGGGAGAGAATCCCGCCGCGATCCCGTAATGTAAATTTTTTCTACACTTTTTTTTCATTTCATTTTTTTTTTTACAAAAACAATAAAATAATGTGTAGAAATAAAATATATGTATTTTTTTAAATTTTTAAATTTTTTTTCTATTTAAAAACTTCCACGGGACCTCGGCGGGATTAAATTGCCGGAGATATAAAGTTCTTTCCAAAAAGAATTGCGCCAACACAATGGGACCCATATTGTTTCAGGTGCATCAAACAAGCAATATTCGATGAAACCGTCCCCATATATATAATAAAAGCTATATATATATATATATATATATATATATATATAGAGCCTGTTGACATGTGGTCATTAAATAGTAACAGGAAGAACAATGCACTAAGCATGAACACTACATTAGAGACCATGGTGATACCAAGGTACTAGATCTGTGCCTATCCCTATAAGTATGAAATTGTCCATTTTTGAAACTACAAGTATAAGCTGAGATCCCCATTGAGAGTATAACTATATACCATAATTTGGTAAACAAAGACGAGAAAGTTTGTTCTTCATGATAAAGCCATCACAAGATTTGAGTTCCATATGACTTTCTCTTGTATGCCAGAAGCTGAAAGAACCAAATAAAAACATACGGATCAAATGTGTATTCCACCTAAAAACTAGAAGATATGTATAACCAATCGTAGATAAAAAAAAAAAATCTGTATGCTTCATTCATGTCGGCATATTGCACGTAAATAACTATTCTAGAAGTGATTACCAAATAGCCATGAATGAGGTTGTTTGTCGCAAGTCCTTCCAGAGTTTCCCCCTCCCCTAGGATTCGCAACTCGTCTTTGCCTGGATCAATTATAAGGGACTTGCCTGGTAGAGAACTTGCAGGGGTTGAAAGGTTGATTTTGGAATGCAATTCTTTTACCAAGTGCAATTCAACTTCATGTTGGGTTGTAGTTTGCATGGCTACAAACTGTACTAACAAGTATGAGAACAGTACCAGTTTGGTGACAAAAGGGCATATAATTGGATGAAGTGCAATCAAATGAAAAACAGGGAATAAGGTTGAGAAGTAAGACCTGGCATAGTTGTCTAACTGACAGGGTAGGCCTGCAGCAAAGGTAGGGCCTCTCCAAACTCGGTATAATTTGTTCATCGAAAGAAACGAGAATGAGGTTGATAGTCAACTGAAATTGCAAAGAACCTATTATTCTCCATAATAAGGAACATATTGTTTCCCAATAAGTTTAATGTAACCAAGAGCTAGAAGTATACAGTAACTCCCCTTGACCAAAAATTAATGATGTCATGACCTCAACAAATATAAAAGGGCAGTGAACTAAGTGACTGCAGTATGGTCAATAGTTTGTGACAAGTTGAAGACAAAAATGGAAATCACAATACCTTACCATGGCTGAGTCCCAAGAAAATTACCCAACATACACTTTACCTCCTCATCATTTTTCTTGATGTTACGAAGATAATCAGCCAGTTTTGAGAGACGACTGTTCCGTGCATTTTTACCATTTCCACCACTCATACTGCCATATCGTGTGTGACTCCGCATGCCACCTTTGCCCCAGGAAAGCCTTTCTGAGCTGCTAACAAGTCCAGCAGTTGCACCCATAGATTCTTTATTCACTTCAGAGTTGTTTTCATCACCACCTCCATCCGCTCCAGCAGCTGCTGGAGAAGGCTGAGAAAATCGAGCTCCTCCCCATCTTTTGCTTCTTTTTGGTCTGACTTCTGTGAGCTCATCAGCAGAAGATGAATCTTTGCCTCCATCATTACCATTTGCATCCTCATTCTCATCGGATCCTTCACTCTCAGCAGCATTTCGATAGTTTCTCCTTCCTCTCAGATAACCATTTCGATAGCCCCGTGATCTCCTAACAAATGCAGCGGCTGTGGCTTTAGCTGTTGACCGCTTCTTACCCAAACCTTCTGCTTGCCGTCGAAAGGTTTGGGCTATGGAAGCTTGTATCTATCCAATTACAATTAGATATTACAACCTTGAAGAAATAACTAATAAGTGAAAAACAAGAAAAACAGTTCTGCTGGTAAACAATTTGAAGTGGAAACCCAACACTCAGATGGTGTTAGAAGTTCACGTACAAAAATGAAAGGCATTCATCATTTAGAGCCTAGGCATCCATCACTGGAGAATGCCATGACTTTTTACATGAAAAAAGGACGTCTTATTTTCCCCCTCTTTTGTTTTTTGTTTTTTATATCACCCCAAGGAACAATAATAGTTGAACTTATGAAACCAAAATAAAAGAACAAGTGTAGATGGGCACAAGGCTTCATGGCCGAAATTTAAAAAGTTCACCTGCTTATTGCGAGCCATTTCCTCTTCGTGGAAAGCCAATTCCTAGGGCAGATCCACAATAATGAATAGTTGACATAAGAAAACAATACAGAAAATCAAATTTGAACATTAGATGGTAATTATTGGACAGAATATACCTCTTCCTCATACTTGTCAATATCTGGATGCAAAGCTGCAATTAGAGCATCATAGTTTGGATCATCTCTCAAGGAACGACGACTGGCACAATGGGTCCGGCAGGCAGGGCATTCATTGTTCCTGCCATAATCAATTTAAACAAGAAAAATATTTTGAGCTTATTCTCTAAAATATTTCATAAACTCATAAGATTATCCCAAATAACACCAACAATGAAATTTAATCCGTAAGAGAGAGTTAGATAACATGCCCCAGCCTCATAGATTTGTCAATGCATTCCCTGCAGAAGCGATGCAGGCATTCCATCACCGTCCTAGTTTTCCGAATGATCCCTACACATAAAAGAACTCAATGTTTTCATTTTCTTCCAAAATTTTATATGCTTTTGGGGCCTACTTGAGCTCAGTTGATTGACTCTATATAAATTAACAACCACTGTAAGATGAAACTTTCTCCTATGGAGGCCAACTATTTAGGTCTCACTTAAGAGCATGCTTTGCAGTGAGTTCTTCCTGGTCCTCTTGAAGACCCACATATCACTGCTAGTTATGGATAAAGACTAAAAACATAACTAGGGAATAATAATCCAGTTACAGTCTAAAAGGAAGTCACATTCTCTATAGACAGAATGAAAGACACAGCAACACGTGAAAATGATCTAGAGCACAAGGATGTGACATTTTCATAAGATTTCCTTGAGGTTTACATAGGCAAAGAGGGATCAAGCATTCAAAGTGAAATTAACAAAGTAAATGACCTCACCTACGAAAAAAGAGTAATAACCTCACAAGAGTAATTTTTAGTAAACGACTCTAAATCAGATATAAAACAGTCTCTCCATATGTCTACATCAAGCATAGAGGCTACCCTACAGAGATATATAAGATTAAAGCCAGAAATGGCCACATGGTAGGTTCTACCGAATGAAAATTCTATAGGAAATGTTCATCAAATGTAAACTCCCTTAGACATGAAGGGAAATCAGACAGGATGTGGTGGGCCCCTAAAAGCCAACGCCGTGAAGCTATGCTATACTCGACGATGGACCCTACTAGTATGCATTCACTAAATGTTTAAATGGTCAAATACACATGTTATGTGGTCCTTATAGACCACTAAAAATAGAATATTGCTGTAATAAAAAGGGCATGCAACATTAGGTACAAATTAATGATAGTTTGGTAAGAAACCAAAGGACGAAATTGATGGCTATTCAGAAATAGTAATCTTCTCCAGCCTTCGATACAATGCTTGCATACATATCTAACTATATTTATTTAATATTACACCAGACATGTATAACCAAATCTAGATAGAAGCGGGAGACATTACACCCAGGAAAGTAAAATTAATAAGCTTCCACATGGCCATAGAAGGAGTATCATATTGTGCTTACTTAAAGTATTGCACGTGTTGGATCCCAGAAAATAAAAGTTTATCCTGGTATATATTACAGAGAAATCATTATGCTCTTCTGCAATTCAAAAAATGTGGAAGCAAATGTTTCTTATACTTAGCAAGAAATCACAAAATATACCTAGACAGATTGGACATTGTACTTCCTTACGAATATCTGACAGCTTCACTGCAACAAACCTGCAAACAAAAAGCAAGATAGATACCTTTACCCATTGAAAATCGATTAGATTTGATTCTTGCATGCATTTCATGCTCAAGTATGTTTTATAAAACCTAGCAACAGATTTATAAGCAATATATTGATATTGGAAACCCTGTGGAAAGAGAATAGTTGACCTGTGGGTTAACCCCACTTCCGACCACCCAAAGTAACCAAAAAAGGACCAACCTCTTCTAATGCTTGTATTTAAATACAACCAATCCATGTAAATAGGCATCATATATAAAAAGCATGAAAGGAAAAAAAAGTACAATAACTAATCCATGCACCATGTGAGATTCAAATCATGTGGTCAGCTATTTCAACAAGCAGATAGATGTCATATCATTATCATGCACCATTAAATTCATAAAAAATTACTGGAGAAAGAAAGTATAGAAAGAAATGATGTTCAAGCCATAGTTGATGCAATATTGAAGTGCTTCGTATTGAAGCAAGTTCTCGCATCTTCCACAAAAACATTTAGCAAGGACTCGATGATGAGGATTCTATGACTATGAAGCACGTCAATAGCTTTGTATAAACAAGATATTTGGGGGGACAACATGGTCATTAATTTATAATCAAGGAATTTAAAAATATGTTAAGATACCCTTTTGTCAAGATGGAATTTGGAGGAAATGATTTTCTGAAATGCCAATCTAAACCACAGTATCAACATGGGTGTTTCCCACAAATAGATCGAACATTTAGGGCTCAATTCCCTCTGGGACAAACTTGTAGCTAACCTGAATGCTAACAAATTATAAAAAAATGTTAAGTTCTGCAAGCCAATAAACCAATCAGGACTGCCATGCAGACTTACATTGAGCTTTGTGATACAATTTCTTTCAGATTCCAGAGGCAATGCACAGCAGTCTCAAAGTAACCAGATTTTAAACAGTATGGTAACTGTAAGAACTCCATTTTACTGAGAGAAAAACAGACTCATATTTCTTGCACTAGTTTGTATTTAGGTGTACTCTCTTGTATACTTCTTGTGTACTTGCACTATGCCTATTTACTTGAAATAAAATTCTCTTATTAATTATCAAAAAAAAAAAAACTTCAGGGGAAAACCATGAGGTTTACATTTTCAATAACAAAAAAAACTTGCATGCTATAATTATTTGACATGTCAAACCAAGATGTAGAAGGTTAATCTAATTAATAAAAGTGGGGTGTCGACCTCTTCTATAAAAACAGATGTAGAATGTTAATCATACAGTCAAAAAGATTATTTGGTATCCCAAGAGGTATGAATGTCGGTCAAATTTTATTTTTCTTTCTATTCTGAAAATAAGCTGGAATCCATGAACAAAACCATGACAATGATACATATGGGTGACTATCACACCTTTGGGCATCACTCATAATGGTCTTGGGAAAACATCTATCATTTCCCTGTTCAGCGTGGTTCAGAACTGAATCTATCAAACTAAACATGCAAAAGATTCACTTAACCCACCTCATGAGGTCTCAGACCAATTATATTCATGGTCAGGACAACAATTTAAGAATATTGTAACAAATAGCGGATGACAGCAAAATGGCAGCTCCTATAAACAAAAAATACCGTCTCTCCAAGACTTGGAAACTGAAAAGTAAACATCATAAGCATTATCACGCGCAGTGAGTCTTTATACCCTATTAAATTCTTCATCACCTTAACTCGCAAACAAAACCAGCACAGGAGGTCCTTAATGACAAGGTATAAATTTTAACCAACTTCCACCAATCTACGTAAATCATGTCAGATCAAATACATGAACAGATGCAATCAATACCAGGACGCAATTACAAGATCTCTGATCAGCAGCCCCATGCATAATTTCGCCACAGAGGCAAAATCCCAATACCAAGTTGCCCAAGAGGCTACCATGCAACCAACTCTAATGCATATATACCCATAAGAGTCAAAGTCCCCACAGCAAAGACGATCCAAACCAGAAACTCCAATAACCTTCGTCCAACTCGACGCGGCAGCGTCCACAATAGCAGAGCGAGGAGAGCAAAATCCATCTCAGGATAATCTCTAAGGCACAAACCATAAACATGCTAACCATTCAAACACAGAATAATCACACATCGAACACCCATGTAGCACTTCCTCGAGAAAATACATGTAGATTACAACAGAGAAGCAGTATCAGCACACAAGTACGTAGATCCCAGATCAAGCCCCAGCATTCACACAACATGAAGCTCTATAATTCACTCACAAATATACACGCCCCAACGAAGGAAAAGAAAACTATCAGGACGAATAGCACAAAGAGAGCACGTACTCGTCCTTGTTGTCCCCGTTACTCGACGAAGGGCTTCGATCAGATTCTGGGAAAACGAAGAACAACGTCAAAGCAAACCAAGAGTCAAAATTTTGAACAAAAATGTGTGCAAACGGGTTTTCTTTTGTGGTGCTTGGTGGTTCCGTGAGGTGATTTTGGGGAAGCTAAAGTAAAACACGCACCCTCTGCGTCCTCCGGGGGTTCATGGTGGTTGCTGGGTTTGTCTTGCACAGGATCATCCTCCGCCACATCGAGAGCTCGCTTCTGCGCCGGCATTGCTTCTGTTCCAAGCAAAATTCTGAGAATATTGAAACAGGTTTCTAAACGGTAGTGGAATCGGTGGTTACTGTGGTTATAAAGAGTCAGAGAAGGAGATAGAGATGGAGGTGGCGCAGTGTGGTTACGGAGGACTTGACCAGAAACCGAGACAGTGAGAGTGAGATAGAGAGAGAGAGAGAGACACGGAGAGGTAGAGAGGCCGCGAAGCTCGGGGAATTACCGATAATTGTTTCCCCGTTGCAAATATTTATCTGGTATATATTATTGTGTTGCCTTCGCCAGTTTTTTCAGGGAAAGCCTACTTCCTTGATCTACACGTGTTAGCTTTAGGGTATTTCAGTACAATTAGGTTTTTGGATGATAAGATAAGATGAATTTATTTTTTAATATTATTATTATTTTAAAATTTAAAATTTCTTTTTTAAGAATTAAAATTTAAAAAAATTATATTAAAAATTATATTTTATATAAAAATATATAATAATAAATTTAAAATAAATTAAAATAAAATGAATTTACTCGCCAATACAAATGTGAAATGAGACCTTAATAGCCTAGAGAGATGAAGAGGAAGTGAGATTATATAAAAATATATAAAAATAATTGTAAATGGATTGTGTTAAGGACGTATTCTGCAATCTTGTTTACCGAATCCCGTACGATAGTAACCTGCAAAACAAGAACAAGGGGGGTCGGGGTCCGGGACCGCTCCGACGATCAAGTTAGTGTAGGGGAGAAAATATATGATAGAGTGAGTAAGAGAATCTGTGAGCGTACCGTCTTTTCGTCATTGGTTTGGTGTTATATATAGGTGTCCCCTTGGGAGGAGGGTCTGTGTGACGAAAGTGCCGGAAATCGGGAAATTACTCGACCGTCATCCTCGATAAGGAAACCTGGTCTGATTCGGTCGGTCTTATCGCATTAATTGAGTATCCCTCCAATTAATGCTCAATTAGACCATTTTGGTCAGGGGCATTAAATGCCGCTGTATCTTTTGTCAATTTAGCAATTAATGGCGTATGTTTGTAGCGTCTCCGCATTAAAGGGGGGGTCTGTAGACCGGCGGCTGTCTGTTGTTCATAAATGCGGGAGTGATCTTGATGGGAGACGGGTCCAGGAGATATATCAGTACGTGAGCCGTCGTTCTGTCCTTAGCGTGTTCTCGAAGCCGGTTTAACCATCTCCTGCCCAGGTCGGGATAACCAGGGACTTGGCTCGTCCCCGGTTTCGGTCTCCCTAGTTGAATTCGGACACTGCGTTGTGGTGGGTGCGAGTCACGGGCCTTGGGCCTGATAACCTTTTTGGGCCCCGGGTTAGGAAGAACTGGACACCCTTCCAGATTGTTAGGTTTAAAAAGAAATTATATAAAAATAATTATATAAATTAATATAATTTTATTTGATTTGTTATAAATAAATTGTCACATTAATTTAGTATAATTTCTTTATAATAAAAAAAATATGATAAATTTGTTCAAATAACACGCATAGATCAGAATCAGATTAGAGCATTTTCAGAAGTCTTTATGTATTTCGAGCTGCCGTTAAAATTGTTCGGAAAATTATTTTATAGTTTTCAGCTGAAAAAAGTGCAGTGGATATGTGAGCGAAGCTTTCATTATATTCATGCTTCTTAGTTCTTAAGCGCGTGGGGAGCATGATATGACATGACACGACGGCAGGCGCGTATAAAGGCTACAAGCATAAACGCCGCCCCAAGGTTCGAACTTCGAAGATCACAGAAATTGAGAAACGACGTCGCATGGGACACTGACTCTAATCCCGCATCTTTCCTCGGAAATCGCATACGCCTCGAGGCTCCAAATTCGCAATTCAATAACCTGGAGCTACAAAAACTGAGTTCTAACAAACAGTTCGACTCAAAATTCGGGTCCGAAGTCCGAACCCATAGCCCCAAAGAGCTTATCGGAAATCACCAACACCACCATGGCTTTGCCGGAGATGGTCGAATTTGCCCGCAACTTGGCTGTGATGGTCAGAGTCCAAGGCCCTGTAAGTCCCCCACTTTGACACTCTTCCTCTCTTCATTCAATCAATTTTCTTTATTTTTATTTTTATTTTTATTTTACTGTGTTGTTACTCTAGTTGGTACTAGACAATGATTCTCAAAATTATTACTTCATATTTAGGACCCAAAAGGCTTAAAGATGAGAAACCACGCTTTCCACCAATACAAGTGAGTTCAATCTTTCAATCACAACTCTACATCCAGTTCCCAAGTTGTTTTTTTAGCAGTTACTGAAGGTCTTGTCTATATGGGTCTTTGCAGTTCGGGTAAAACAACATTATCTGCTTCTGGGATGTTACTTTCCGATAACCTTTACGATGCTGAGGTAGCTAAGCGTCTCTACAGCGACAATGATCGATGCCCCGTATTGGTTGTGACTGTTGCGTCTGTTGTTGAGCCTTTTCTGTCACTGCATCACAGAGACAACATTGCTCAGGTTGAAGCATTTGTAATATATGTCAATGATTGGTTAATTTTTGTTTTGCGTTGGGTTCTGAATGCATTTGGTTCGGCTTTTGTGCTTCGCAGGGCCGGCCCAAGTTGATTCCTGGTGTTCAGATTGATGTTATGGTAGAGGTATAGCACAAATTAATAATGGTTTGTTATTGGGATTGACTAGTAGTTGTGGTTGATTTGTTGGCTTTTACTTGACATGTTAAATGTAATTTGATTGGCAGGGGAAAATGGGTTCGGAGAAGGGGTCAAAGGATTTGGATAAAGGAGCTCCCTGTTGGATTCCCGCACAAGTTCTAACATTGGTAGGCATTTCATTCGTTCTGTTTATTTAGTTGGTCTTATAGAGGCATAAGTTATCAGATCGAAATAGCTGTAAAGGGATTCTGTAACCTTGCGCCATTTGGGATCTTAAGTTATCATTTATTTCCCTATTTCTTGTTGGCCGTTATTATTTAAAGACGAGATTACAATGGTATTGTCACGGTAAATGCTTAAGATCAGTAACACCGGACATTATAGTTAGTTACTTTATAATGTGATGCTTTAGTTCTTGTCTATTGAATTTATGCTACTTCTTAAACATTGGACACACCCGATATGGCTTTCAATGCTGGTCAAATTTTTATCTTTTGCAGGCTGATATCCCTGCTTCCGCTCTTGCTCTTCAGTCTATTACTGAAGCTTCTTCGGGCTCACTGGAGAATGGATGGGAGTTTGGTTGGTCTTTGGCATCAAACAACAGTGGCCCTCAGCCTTTTATGGATGCTACTCAGACACGGGTTAGTTGGGGAAAGGTTTTCAATAAATTCTTTTCCGTGGACTTCTATTGAAATTAATCCATATTAATAATTCAAAGTTTATAAACAAAAGAAAACGTTCATAAGACTATAATCTTTTGTTTACAAGAGACATCTGGAAATTGAATAAACATACTTTTGAGCTCCTATTCTGATGATCTGCTAACATATGAGGATGCAGTAATCTGAACGGCCTATAATTATTACTAACCAAATGATAGCATTATGTGCAAGCAATTTTTGAATGATTTAGATGAAGTGTGATGCTTATTCTTTCTTGAAGTCAGAACCATTTGGCAGTGGGAGGATCAGACAATTTAAATCTGATTGGAAAGTCAACAACTAGAATTGCAATTCTTGGAGTTTCCTTATCTCCTGAGGTAAACTTTCTGTTATCACCTTCTTTGCTAACATACCATATGCGATAAGGTCAAATTGGTATGCAGTGAATATTTAGTGGCATTATTTTTCTGTTAGTTGGTAGTGTTTGTGTGGTCACTGAGAATATGTTTGGTACACAGACTAGAGTTTTGAATGATATGCTATTTTTTCATTTAGTCACCTTGGTATTCCTGTGGGTAACTATTCCATAGGAGTGTATTGATTATTGTTGACAATAATATTCACACAATTTATTTCTTTTCCTTTTAGCAAAAACAAAAAAAAGAAAGAAAGAAAGAGCATAGCCTTCCCTTCAAGTGAAATCTATCCTGAGAGGCCTCTCAGGGTGGATCCCATGATTTCCATCCTCCCATCAACAGGCTAACCTTGTTGGCCAAGAGGGACCTCCACCCTTCTCTAGGTAGACCCCACCTGCCAACACCATTCATCCCTTGTGAGGTGGATTTCGCTTGAAAGGAGGCCTTTGGCCCTACATGCAGCAACCTTGGCCACCCTCAGGGGATAGAGGGTTCCACTGGCACGGCCACCCCATGTGGGTTCGACACTTTAGAAATGACGAATTTTTTCTTTCACTCATTTTTTTTTTCTGTTCAAGTGTTGTAAGTGTCATGTTTAGTTTTTTAAAAGATTTAGTTTTAGTTTGTAAGCCTTTGTTTTTTCAACACTTAAACTTTTATTTTGTGAAATGTTCGTATTAAGTATTTTTAATATCCTATGTGGTATATTGGGTATTCTGGTTTGGCATGAATTGAAAAAAAAAAAAAAAAACTAAAATCTTAGAGGGAGGGTGGGGGATAGAAATATTAGAAAAGTCATTTCTGTTTTAAAAGAAGAAGAGATCAAGTTCAAAATAATTAAGAATTTTGTTATAAGAGTGTTTTAAGAAATTTGATTATAGTGTGATTCCATCATCGACATATTGCATTGTGTGAAACTAGGGTAGAAATAACTGTTACATATGTTGCAGTTTCTTATATTCCCACAAGTGGTTATTCCTTTCCTCATTTGAATAGCCATTTTGCATAGTAAACATGTCCTTGTTTTATATCTAGGAGAGTGGACCTATTCTATTCTTATTGAGGGTTAGGTGGCAGCCCACAAATCGCTACAGTGTGGAAAATGGTCCTTACTTGTCTCTTATGCTCCCTACTTGAAAATGAATTTTGGAGTATTTAGGATCGTGATGGATGCTAGAGAACTCAAAACTTTCTTCAACACTCTTCCTTTGGGCAGCTTCTATAGACTTCAATGGGCTTAACTTTTATGGTTTTTTTTGTATTTTTCTCTCCTTGATAGGTCTATGTCTTTTACATTTCCTGTCTACATAGATTGTGCCTTTTGTGCTTTTTAATAGTCTTCTTACTTATCAAAAGAAGAAGAAGAAGAAGGGATTAACCAGTGAAATCTTGTTATGTAGGATGTGCCAAACATCATCATATCATCGTTGAATAAGAGGGGGGATTTCCTTCTGTCAGTGGGTTCTCCTTTTGGTGTCCTGTCACCTATGCACTTCTTTAACAGGTACTGTTTTCTTTAAAAAACATGAATATATGTTACATAACAACTTCGGATTACTTTATTGACAAGCTTCCATTGTGAACAGTTTTCTATTCATATGTTCGATTGAAACTTAATCTCAATTTGTTTTTCTTAAGTCATAACATTTCAGCATCTCAAATTTTTTTAAGAGGCGTCTTCTGCCTTTCTTGCATTAGCATTATTTTAAGAGTAGTGCTACACATACGTATAATTTTACACACAATATTATACCTACTGAGTGGCAGCCCCATTTTATCAGTATTTTTTTAAGTCAAATTTTAAATTTCAAACCATAAATTTTCACCATTTTCAATAGCTGACACATCAACACGTATAGTTATGTAAGTAAAATTATAAGTATAGATAGCATTTGCCTTATTTTAATCTAGTAAGGGATGTTCTCCATAAAATGTCTCTTTTTACTTATAAAAAAAAAAGGGATGTTCTCCTCTATAAGCATCTTTGTCTTTTCACTTCTCTATTTTTCTTATGGTACCATTTTTTTTTTTGTTGTAATTTTTTACCTGTCATTTTTGTTGTATGGTGGCTGAAATAATTTCACGTGGCACCACTATCTCCAGATTGAGTTGAAGTTCTTTATCTCCCCCATTGAACAGAGGAGATGTTTAAATGACATGATGCCCATGGCCTCTAGTTGTCGTAATTGTTTTTTACTTGGCAAATTTACACATGCACCTAAGGGGACTCGAACCCCAGGCCTTATCCACCACCCCATACTTATTTGGGAGGAAATCACAGATATTTATCCTTGCAGATCATATGAGTTAGATACACATTGCAGGCACTCAGTTGTTGAGGTCTAATTATCCTTGTGTACTCATGCACCCCTTGTGCTTATAATATAATTGCTTTTACTTATAAAAATAAAAAGCTTTTGTTCCTCCAACCCTCTCTCTCATTCTCTCATTCCAATTGTTAACTCCTTTTGATGCATTAGAGATTTATTTAGTTTTAAATCCTTTTTCTGCTTGGTTTAACCATTTGGCTGCTTGCATCAGTGTATCGGTGGGATCTATTGCTAATTGCTACCCTCCTAGTTCATTGAATAGATCATTGCTGATGGCTGACATACGGGGTCTTCCTGGTGCGTCTTGTCTCTTGTTAGATGCTCTCCATTCTTCATTCGTTGATATTGGTTCCTCATTACTTTTAATTTTTGATCTGTCAGGAATGGAGGGTGGTCCAGTTTTTGATGAGCATGCACATCTCATTGGTATTCTTATTAAACCATTAAGGCAAAAAGCCAGTTCTGCTGAAGTTCAGGTAAATTTTAGAATTTTTCTCTCATTCAAATAGTTAAACTTTCTCATAATTAACTCATGGTGCAAAACGTTAGCCCTGGGTAACAGCTGGTGATTCCATGGGAAGCCATTGCAACTGCTTGCAGTGAGTGCTTGCAGAAGGTGCCTCCAAATGGAGAAAAAAGGATTTGTAATGGCAACGGAAACTTGTATGCTGTCAGAAAAATATTTATCACTAATGGCGAAGACTTAGATGGGTCCTTTGGCCAAGTTCACAAGCACCTTAACTATCATTACCCTTCTCAGTTACCGGTTGAGAAGGCAATGACTGCCATTTGTCTTGTTACTATTGATGATGGAATTTGGGCATCTGGAGTTCTGCTTAACAACCAAGGCCTGATACTTACAAATGCCCACCTGTTAGAACCACTTAGGTTCGGTAAAACTACAGTTGGAAGTGCAAGTTATGGAACCAAATCAGAAAAGTTTTCCTTCCTGTCTGAGGAATCTGCATCTCTGCAGCAAAATAGAGTTGAAGGCAATGACAAGAATCAGAGTTTTCTTCCAAATTTGCTGGGGACTGTGAATCACTCTGTTGATGATAAGCATGGGGGATATAAATTGAGTGAATCTTATGGAGGCCATAGAAAGATACGCATTCGCCTGGATCATACAAAACCCTGGGTTTGGTGTGATGCTAAAGTAGTGTATGTTTGTAAAGGGCCTTTGGATGTTGCCCTGCTGCAGCTTGATGATGTTCCTGATCAGCTTTCGCCTATCATCATGGACTTTGAATGCCCATCTTTAGGATCAAGGGCATATGTGCTTGGACATGGACTATTTGGCCCAAGATGTGGTATAGCTTTGCTTTCATTATTTCTCTGCTTTTGGTTGGTTGAAATCCCATATTGCATTGTGGTGACATGACATCTTAAACATTAATTTTGCTGCATTTCTAGGACTTTTGTATGTGTCTTACAGAACGATTTTCGATGTATTGCTCTTTTCGTGTGATGTATAATGTTTTCTTAGGTAACTTTTAATTCATTGTTATTTCATTACAGAAAGACTTTTGTAACCCTTCTCTCATATGTTTGGCATTCTGATAGTTTGATTTATCTTGGTACAAGCTTTAGTTAGAAGTACTCTTACTACTAGACATAAGAGGCAGAGTTGTGTAATGAATTGCATGACATTGCTAATCCTGGTAATCTTTCTTTAATAAATTGAACCTCAACTATTGAACAAAATGATGCGGCTAACACAATAATATTTGTTTTGTTCAAACTAGTTCTTCACCTCAATTTGCTCCCCTATCTTGATAAGACATGATTATGGCCCTGAATCCAAATCTTGAAATCTGCTTGACTCTTTGTTGCATTGTTCACACTGGTTCTTGATGTGGCATTGCCTAGAGGTGGGAGATTTAGTTTTAACTGCGGATTAGTTTCTCTTCTATACCTTCTGTATATTCAACTAAATGAAACCAGAATAGGGCCGTTTTCATTATAAATAACGTTGGTCAAGACTTTACGTATGTCTGCTTTCATATCCATATCAGGCTTCTTCCCATCTGTTTGTTCTGGTGTGGTTACAAAAGTAGTCCAAGCAAAGATTCCCCACTTCTATCCATCCAATCAAGAAGGAAACACACAGGGGCACTATCCTGTGATGCTTGAAACAACAGCTGCTGTCCATCCTGGTGGTAGTGGTGGTGCTGTTGTCAATTCAGATGGTCATATGATCGGGCTTGTTACAAGGTACAGTGACTGAAACTATGCAAAAGTAAATATGATATTGCAAGCTAGAGAGTAAGGGAGGGTGTGTGTGCAGTTTTTCCCCTCTTCTTTGAATTTGCCGCACCTACGAAATTAAATTCCAGTTCCACGCTTTTGTGTTGTGATGTGGTATGATGTTGGTGGTACTTTATTCCTGGATTTTTAAGTAGATGGTAACGAGAAAGGAAACCAGAAACCAATGAATTCTATATTTCCTTCATTAAAGTTGGTGCGGCTTACTCTCATACTTGGTTTTTTTTGTTAGCTGTATCATTTAAAACTCTTGGTAGGGATAGTATGATTCGGAAGAAAAACCATATAGATTGTCCAATTTGCCGTTTTCAATCATCATCACCTTCATTCAGATTTCAAGCATGATCGTTTTCTTTATGAGTTATTATATTCTTGAGTCAGTATGTAGAGCACAGTCTCCATTACTTAGATGATAAGATTTGATTTTTAAGATTCAAATTTTAAAATTTATCTTTCAAATCAAATTATGTTATATAAGCACTTTACTCAGTGTGCTCTACATACCAGCTTGAGCATATAATTTTTCTTTCTTTATAAGTTCCTGAAATTTTGCGGATAAGTTTTTACATTTCCTTGATACAGCAATGCAAGGCATAGTGGAGGAACGGTTATACCTCATCTGAACTTCAGCATTCCATGTGCCGCTCTGGAACCAATATTCAAATTCTCAAAAGGTTATGAGCTATTGGCCCTTCCAACCACATGGAAGATTTGATGATTCAGTATTTTCTTATCATTACCATGTTATTTGAAGAAGGTTCCATTTCTATTATAAAAAGTGACGATTCCAATTCAGTTTCACAAATTATAAAAGCTCAAGATTATCAGAGAATTGGGTAGTTTTTTGGCTAGATACGTAGTTTAGGCAACATAGTTTAATTTTTTTTTTTCTGTGTTTTTTATTCAGTTGAAAATTTAAACAAGCATCACAAAACTAATTCTGGCACTGAAAATTAGAAAAACCTGAAACTGTATTGTGCTGAAATTCAAAACAACAGTCATTATTATGTTGTGAAATAACAAGATTAGACTCTCTTCTGAATGAATAGCAACAATCTTCATTTTAGTTTCCGGAGCTAGAAAGTATGCTTGTGGTAGTTGATGAGTTTGCTTTATCTTCTGTCTTCTAACAGATATGCAGGATCGGTCACTTCTGCAAGTCCTTGATCAGCCAAATGAACACCTTTCCTCCGTATGGGCATTGATGCCATCGCTATCTCCCAAGCCCCCTCCTTTGCCTAATCTGCCGCAGTCACTAGGAGAAGATAACGACAAGGAAGGGAAAGGTTCCCGTTTCGCTAAATTTATGGCGGAAAGAGAGGAGTTGCTTAAAAAGCCCTACCAACTTGGCAAGGTGGAAAGGCTTTCTAATGTGACTATCCCTAGCAAGTTATGATTTGTCAATTTTTTTGTAGTGATGGTATCAACAGCCAGAGCGAGTCTGTCCAATAGCCTATTAAGGGAGAGGCTTCTGTCAGGCTTCATTCTCAATGCGATCAGGTCCTATGATCTGCCTGCCTCCACTCTCACAGATCGGTTGAACAATGGATGGTTTAGTGGAACACTTCGCAATTATCTTGTTAAAGAAAAACACTATGCATATGTGAAAGTGGTACTGTACCAAATGCAGTTCTTTTATTTGTGTATTATACCAAGACTTACACAAAAAAGAAGTATAAGGCAGAGCTTTCACTGCTATTACCTTGTTTCTGTTGTTTGAGATCTGTCATGGAAATTACTTAAACCTGTAAATAGTATTTTTAGATATGTTTATATCATGTTTTATATAAATTTTGACAATCTTTCACATGATTCCTGTCGGTTCCAACCTGGCTTTGTAAGGCGTATTGGCTGGAAAAGATTCTCGAATCTTATGTGAAGGTGGCTTTTGATCGTATTTCTGTTGATGATCTAAAAGATAACTCACCCTATTTATATTGCCTTAAAATACAAGTTCACCCGACAAAAGTAGAGCATGATTAGATAAGCGGGGTGCTTGAATCTCAGTTTGTTCCGTTGACGAGCTTCAGCCCCAAACGGTTTATCTATGTCTATTTCAATACTTGTAGCCAGAAACTTATCTATGTATATAAAGAGATATATTTTATCCAACCAAACATCTTACAAAAATAAATTAATAAATTAATAAACATGTAACTTAATATTGTATTTTAAATTTATTTAACTTTTGTGAATTTATTTATATGAAATATTTTTATGAATGCAGTCCAATAAAAGTCGATTCTGCTGTTGAATATCTACTGTATGCATGTTTGAAATTGTGATGAGAAATATAATTGATAATTTTAGAGCTTATAACTTCTAATTTAAGTAATAAGTTATATTATTAAAAAGTAAATTATTTATTATTTAGTAATAATATGTTTAAAGAAAATATTCTAGTCACAAAAAAATTACATTAAAATAATCTTACAAACTAACCTGACTTGATATGATTCGTCAAATTATAAAATTATTTTTATTGAAAAATATGAACATGATGCTCAAATGTATTATTTAATTTATTTGAAATTAAAAAATATTTTAATATGTAACGCCTAAACAATTTATTTTTTCTATTATTTTTTTCTAAAATATTTAAACACTTTTTAAAACTCTTCATACAATCACAAGCATGCCTTAATATGATAACTGTAGAGGCTTAAAGCCTTAAACCCCCGTAAATTTGCCGTTATCTGGAGATCTATGGAAACGACAAGATTTGAAGTTCTTTGTTTGGCGAAACCAGTTTTCGGTTAGACCTTGAGTTTTTCTGCGATACAAAAAAGGGGATCAAAAGGCTTTACGACGATTATTGGGCGAGCAAGTCATAAAAGCTTCCGTAGTAGTTTTGTGTCTTTCAGCGCATGAACATTGTTGGCCATAGGCCGATGGTGACAAGGACTCCCATGATAGTCCCGAAGTAGCAGCAGCCGAAAAGAGTGAGTTTCAGAGAGAGAAAGTAGAGCAAACGAGGAAGACAGAGAAAGATGGGGGAGAGTTCCGGTTACAAGGAGTACGTGGCAGGCTTGGTGGCTGGGGTCGCCACTGTCATCATCGGCCACCCCTTCGACACAGTCAAGGTAACTATATATAGTGCATGATGTATGTATGTAATCTATATAAACGCAGAGACATCCTGCATATTGCCATGCTTCAAAGTCAAATTAGTAGGGGCTGGAATGATTATTAATCCCAACATTTTAATTTGGGAAAAATCTTGTTTCTTTTTCCATGATTAATCAGATGACAACATGGGGAGTGAGTTCGAGTCAAGAGTGCCCTATAAAGGTGGGATTTGGGATTTCGGTTGCTATTGGTCTAATTTATTATCTCAATCACATTTATTAAAAATAGCATTTTTAAGAGAGTTAGCTTTGTAAGATGATAGAGTAGATAATGTACTTCTGGGACAAAACATGAAATAAACTAATAACACTTTTGTAGCCCATTTCGTAATCAATAAAGGAAAGGAAGCGTGAGTATGAACGAGGCTTTCATTTAAAGGAGTTATTTCTTCCAGTTCAAGATTTGAGCGTTCCTCTTCGTTGAAAGCTTTGTTTGTATGAATAAGGTGACTGCTTGTATACGCAATGCTATGTGAAGGACAAACGATTGCTAATTAAGTGGCATGACATGAAACTGAAGTTCTTTGCACGAGTTGTTATCACAAATCAAACAAACTAGGCCTCATTTGGATAATGAGAAGAGATGATTTGTAAATAGTGAAATAGTTTGGAAAAGGAGAGAGAAAAAAATTTAGTAAAAATATTGTAAAGTTATAATAATATTAGAATATAATTTTATAATATTATTCTTGTTTTGGGATTTGATAAATTCGAATTGTTTTTTGTGTTTTGTTTAAAAGTTTGAAAAAATTGTAATGATCAAGTGAAAAAGTTGAAGATTTGAAATTGAAAAGTTTTTGTATTTGTGGTGTTTGAATATTGAAATGAGATGGTATGGGATGAGATGAGATGAGAGTATCTTACTATCCAAACCAAACCTGAATTGGTCCTATCACAATAATTGAATAGAAAACGGATTTTTTTTTTTTGCTTGTATTTTTCTCAAGAAAAACTTGGTCAAATAGTATTTGTCGTCCTTGCCACCATTATCATGACTCGAGTTTTGTTTCAACTTCTTTTTAGATAAAAAATGCAAACTTAAATGGTTATTGATGAAATTAGGTCAGTAAGGATCTCTTAACGTCTTAAAAAGATTGGAATTTGTGACCTTTAAATGACTGAACTTATCTTGCATATTTCCCTATTTCTGTAATTTATTAGGTGAAGCTGCAAAAGCACAATACTGAAGCACATGGGATTACATACAGGGGTGGTTTACATTGCACAGCAAGGATTTTGAAGACTGAAGGAGTATGGTGCTTGAACTTGTTCTTTCTAGAGACAAAATTAAGCTCTGGCTATCTCCATATGTGTAATTTATTTTACAAAAGGATAGAGTAAATTATATTGCTTAGTTAATGTTTCACTAGCAACTCATATGAACATCCTTTACAAGTTAATTGGTACTACTAAAATAAGTTACCTATTGATTAGGAACTCTATGTCTTTGATATCAATAAATCTGTAATTAACTTCTGTATTTTGATGATTAATAAAAAAGAAGAGTCCAAAAAGAAGTTATCTTCTGATCTTAATTGTGCATTACATGGACCTCATGTTATCTTGTGTGCAGTTGAGTCATATAAATGGTCACCTTCTTAATTTGCACCATCCAAAGATTATGTTTAACCTAGTTATATAGGCATGGTTTACAGATTTACTGTCGTGCACCTTCCCTCCTTCTCTTTGACATTTAAATTCCTGTCTGCCAGGTTTTCATTTGTATTAATAAAATTGTCTTTGTTGTAAAGAAAAAAAATCCTGTCTGCCAGTTTTTTTTATTGGCACTGGGTGTCCGGAAACATCCTAACTAATCTCGGGAGTGCATGGGCCTTTGGCAAGGAATTTCTCGTAAGTGTACCTTGGATAATTTAAGGAGAAAAAATTCCCCAGTTTGATGGCCCCTAGAGGTTGTTTGCATCTAAAGGGATTTGAACCTTAGACCTGGGGGAGCATATCCCAAGCCCACAACCTTTACCACTTGAGCCCACCCCCAGGGGTTAACCTATTTGAGCTGTAACCTTCCACCTCCTAAAGTTCAACCGTCTTTTGGGTCAAACTCCATTGGTTGAACCTCATAAGAAGGTGCTTTAAAGCTTCAGATAACTAGGACTCGTTAAAAAAAAAAAAAAAAAAAGCTTCAGATAACTAGGGAAGTTTGTGGAATATCAACTCTTTCATCATGTAGGGAAATGTGGAAGCTGAGCTATAATTGTCAGTACTTCAGCATCAAGGCTTGTTCAGAATGAAGACATTGTATTCCTTTAGGGATCTACAATTAGCCTGATATCAGAAGACATCACAGCAAGACACAAATTAGGATATTTTCTTTCACAGTGAATGATTCCAATGTATTCTATAAATCTTCTGTTACAGGTTTGTAAAAGTTGGGCACACTCTTTTTAACATTAGTTCATGAGTTACATAAAAGTGTAAGGCACTTCCATTTGTTTCTTCAAGTTCTTTGCAAGAGAATAGACTACGAAGACATTCTAGTGTATATTGAGTAACACCGATATTTTTCAATCAGAATTACACTGACATTTTCAGAACTTAAGGCTACAAACAGTGAAAAAGTACTTCATTTTAATTTAAACTGTACAAGCGTCTCAGTTTATTAATTCTTTATTATGACTAGTTTGAAGACTTGAAATTGTCCCAACATTTCAATTATCTTAGGAAACAACTTTGTAAAAGGAAAGCCATAGCATTGGCTGCACTTTTTTAATGCTGAAATGATTTAGAAAGGGCTGGTCCTGAATTTGGATTTACTTTTATATTTCTATAATGTTTTATTTTTGCCTGAAAATAGTTGTTTTAGTTATTTGTTTTCCATGTAAGTAGCCATTCCCTCTAAAGTATGTAGTAACATCCAAGTCATGCAAAAACTCATGAAAAAGGTGATATGTAAAACACAAAATCCTCTCTCTTCTGGCCAGTTTATATTTCAATCTATGCTATAAAAAGGCATGAAGTGTAACACTTCAAGTGTGGTCAACTTTCATAAAGTAGATTTTCTGTGGGTTAGGGGTTTGCAGGATCTGAGTTTCCCATGTCTTTTCCTTATGAAACTAAGTTAAACTTGTCTTTGACAGATTAAAGGACTTTATAGAGGGGCAACATCATCTTTTGTTGGGGTGGCTTTTGAGAGTTCACTTCTTTTTGGCATTTACTCCCAAACAAAGCAGGCATTGCAGGTTTGCTTTTAAGTTTAGTTGGGTAAGCTTTTTACTGATTTAAAGTTTTACCAATCCGCATGTACAGAGCTGCTTTTGGCAATACATGATTGTGAGCCAGTCAGTTGCATGATTTTGCGGATAGATTTTTTCTGAAGGGTCCTGCATCTGCTATGTGGCTACAAAACAACATTTCAATTTTATCTTTGCTCTTTTCATGAAGGGAGGTGTACAAGGTGGTGGCCCACAACTCCAGGTGATAATTCCTTCTGCGGCTTACGGTGGAGCTCTTATCAGTTTTGTATTATGTCCATCAGAGCTGCTGAAGGTAAAGTGAAATGGAGGGTTTGCATGCTCAACTACTGTTTTTCATATTTTCTTTTTTGTTTCTGATGGTACATGTGACCCTGAGCTCTCAGTGTAGGATGCAAGTTCAAGGCACTGACTCTATGGTTCCAAAGTCAAGTAGATATGGTAGTCCCCTTGATTGTGCCCTCAAAACCATAAAAACTGAAGGGGTGAGAAAATCATCTTCATTTGGCAACATTTATGAATGATGCAGTTTTGAATGACATAACACCTTTCAGGTTACAGGAATCTTTCGCGGAGGTTTTACAACATTGCTAAGAGAATCTGCTGGCAATGCAGCCTTTTTTAGTGTTTATGAGTATGTCCGGTATTACATGCATTCACGACTAAAAGCTGCTGCTTCATCTGACCATAGCCACTTGATTGACGTGGGGATTGGGATCGTGAGTGGTGGCCTTGGTGGTGTAGCTGTAAGCCTCTTGACAACTTAGCAAATTTCTGAATAAAAAGTGTATTATGTTTACATATTGTAAATTTTCCCCCACCCTTCTCAGTTTTGGTCTGCTGTTTTGCCCTTGGATGTGGCAAAAACTATAATTCAGACTGCCCCAGATAAAAGCTCTTCAAGGAATCCTTTTCAAATCTTGAGCTTGGTAAGTCATCGTGGTTTTCTACATTTCACGATTTCCATTAATGAGGTTGCTATTTTCTCTATTGACGAAAAGAGGGAAAAAGCTCCTTTTGTGTCCTTTTTCCTTTTTCTCCTTTCCTTTTGGGGTCTTAGAAGAGAGAAGCTGAATGGGTTTTTCTGTAATAGATTTACAGGAGGGCTGGATTTAAAGGATGCTATACAGGTTTGGGTCCTACCATAGTTCGGGCATTTCCTGCCAATGCGGCTGCAATCGTTACCTGGGAGCTAGCAATAAAAATTTTAGGCATCAAGCATGACTGAAGAGGTTATTTTCAATTACCACATGCTTCAATTTTTTTGTTCCCATTCCCTATAACACATCCAGATATACTGGTTGCTATTTGGTAAGATTTCAACCAGAAAATTGTGGACACAGCCAGACCATGGGAGTGCTGATATCTAATAAGAAAAAAAAAACTTCACTGGATATTTTTTGAAACAAGGCTCTACCATCTTATTCTGTAGTCCTTTATTTAGTGGCTGGACTGAAAAGGGGCGATGTGTTTTGAGTTATTACAATTCTTGTCTGACGGGCCTTTTGCTTCCTTTTTTTGCTTCATTTTTGCTTTATCCGTTAAGGATGGATAGAAAGATTTACTTTGTAGTCTACCAAGTCTAGCTGAAGATGTTGGTCATGATGTTCAGTTTGTGTTAGATTAGCTTGGTCTCACTGGAGATTTTTCATGACTGATTGTATCGGTTTCTTACTATTGGCATTTTTTGGAGTAATGCCATACTCCATAATCCCATCCTATTTCCATACCATCATGTAAGATGTGACATATTTATCATCATTGGATAATAAAGAATCATCTAATAAAAGATCATTCCATAGCGATAAATGTGTTACATGTTGCATAGTAGGTTGAAAGTGGTACGGTAGTGTGGTGTATATAATTTTTCTTTTTCGAGTGCTGGACTTTGGACAAGTTTGTGCTCAGGAAATATAGAAATTATTTGCAATGATGCGTCTGATGACCTCTCAAATTGTAGTTCTACAATTTAAGCAACAGACCATGTTGAAGTAAGGCCAAGAACTGCCATTTTCTCGTGCATGCCTACAGATGGAGTGGTTGCTAACTTGCTGTTTAGACTGTTGATTCATTATTTTAATGACCAAATAAATTGGTGGTTTCAAGAAAATCTCAATCACCTTTGCTTTCCCTTTCCGTGGTGGCAAGCATGATTCCCAAATATTCCATAATATACTGATAAATCTCAATAAACTTGATGGATTTTCCTTGTGATTGAGCTATTGATCTCACACCTATAGATATTAGATTGCTGTTTTGATTCCATCTCTTTCTTGCTAAGGGAAAAAGAAAAAAAAAAAAACATTCTTGTGATATATATATATATATATATATATATATATATATATATATATATATATAGGGTCTAAACTTTTGGTTTGGACACAATTATCAATGCTCAAAAGATTGTGAGTTGAGTCGAATGTCCTTGCTTATAGAACCATGGAAACAAAAGTTTCCTAGTCGTGCTAAACTACACATTTTTGGTGACCAAAGCTCACCACCCCAACAATGCACAAGAGTTGTAAAGATCATATTTAAGTAGAATATCATCTTCACCATCGTCTTTGGTGGCAGAAAATCTCTTCCTCTGCTTTTACTAACACCGCATGTGAGAGTTGGTGAGACTAATGCAATCACTCATGATCAGTATATATCATGGATCATGTTACCGCTGGCTCAAGGGAAAGGGAAGATGATACAAATATAATTATTATAAAATTATTACACAGCTTTCTAGTAAAATATTGTTATTTTTTATTCAACACATCAAAGTCAAACAAAATTAAAATAATTTTTTTAAAAATATAATATTACTTTGATAGTGTGCAAAAACACAGTTTTGCCCCCACTAATATACGAGAAAAACGATATTATAATCGTGGAATGTATATCATATAATTATTTTAAAAAAAGTGAATAAATAAAAATAGAGTACTCTTCCTTTTCAAAAGGATTGCATCGTGCTGGTAGTACTCCACAACTGTATATCTAACATTATTTCTAATATATATATATATATATATAATCCATTCCTGCCTGCCATATTAATTTGAATACCACCTTGACTCAGGCAAATAACCACGTGTTCATTTCATAATGAAGACCTATGTCTTCATCCAAAAGTATCAGATATGCATGAAGTGAATTAGGGGGAAAACTAATGTATGCAACAAACACGGTTAAAAGAGAACCTGAAAGAATATAATTCAAGAATTCAATTAATCAAGAAAGCAGAAGGAAAGCATTGATGGTGATGGTAAACATTTTGTGACAAGAAACTGATTCAAATAAACATAGGACCGTTAGTACCACAAAGGGTAGTCATAATTATAGAATAATACAGACTCAGATCAATAACAACCACCGGCAATGTTCAATCATTGGGTCGTGCCAAAATGCGGTTGGCATAATTGTTTCAGAGCACAAATAGTCTAATAGATTAAAGAGCAGTAATGCATAATTAAAGCCGATCATCAACACTTGACAGAAGATAGAGAGCCAAACACAGATCTTTGATTGATTTTTATAATATGCTTATATAGGATTTTATAGGGGAGTCCGATCCCTTTCTTAAGCTTGCTGCCAATATTTAACATAAATATGGCCTTTTCAATGTGAACCTTCTCCATAAGAGTCGGATGAGCTTTTCCGACGCCTCTCATTGTGACCAGCTAGACGTTTCCGACAACTCTTTTTGTTATCATCAAACTCTGATAGCAATTGGAACCTGTAATGCACCATTCATAGAAAAGAAATGAATTAAGTAAGGTTTTTCCATATTTTACTTCCTCATGATCAGGGACTTTATATTCTTTATTTTCATGTATCATCTTCTTATTAACTAGTCTTCGAACCAAGCACTGCGTGAGAAATAAAAATAGAGTAGATAAGGGATGAAGAAGCCAAAAAAACAAATAACATCGAATCAATAATTCAAAAAGATGTTTTCCTCCTTATTTGAAAAGTAATAACAAAACGATTTGAAAAGTTAAGTGGTGGGAAAGCCAAATAATTATCTACTATAAGATTTTTTTTTTTTTTTTTAAAAAAAAAAGGTCTTTTCTTCTCTCTATTAAATTATTAGAAATCATAAATAGTAGAAAATCTTTCATATTCAAACCTTTTTTTAATATTAATGTCAAACAATGGTTGGATGAGTTTATTAGGGTATTAAAGATCACAATACAATGAAAGATCTTCTTAGCATGATGTGATTAATGGTTGGGTGAGTTAATAAAAATAAAATGATGAGGTGGCTTTAGAAAGTATATGTAGGTAGTAGATTTCTTTTACTTCTCTTTAGCAATCAACACTAGGTTCAAGCAAAGAACTAAGCAGCAAACGTATGGTGGGACTACTTGTTGCGTGTCTTTTGGTCCATCTACATAATAGTCCAGGAAATACGAAGAAAGCAGCATCGTAGAAGAAGAGATTTATTACTCATATTTGAACTAGGGGAAAGATTAATAGATCTATTCAATCTTGTTGATTTAAGCTCTTCAAGATCAGTGGATATTTACTCAAAACTAATAAAAAGCGGAAGATGAAGATTTATATACACAAAATAATACAAAGATATGCATGTATCAGTAGATCAGACGATGAACTTCGGGAATCCTTCACCTTCATGATCAGTAGATTGAAAAGTAGAGAAGCTATAGTTCATATACAAGCTGGATGATAACCCTCAAGTAAGAAGAGAGTTAAGAATCGTAGTTCAAGTCTTTATAATTATATATATATATATATATATAGAGAGAGAGAGAGAGAGAGAGAGAGAGAGAGAGAGAGAGAGTGGTATCAAGCTGGAAAGAAGGCTATATATGGTCCAAATTCTTATACTCCCATCTTCTGATGGTAGAATTATTTTCCTAATGGTCTCCATGCCTGCTGACAAAAGCTAGCCTTCGATCCTACGTGTATAACACGTAAAGATTGTTGTGTGATGAATTTATTTTCTTCTCCTCCTTTCTACTTAATCACTATATAATTTTTTTTTAAAATAAACACAATATAAAATATTGGTTTTTCATATATAACAAACTAGTTAGGTACGTTCCTAGATGCGAGCTGGGCCGTAAGTTCACATGGATTTGGGCTATTTCAGCCAGCTTGCTTTTTGCTAGCTACCAAATACTTGCAACGATTTAATGGTGTAAATTCTGCTTCTATTAGATTTTGATAGCACCTTTTGTTGCTATCTGTCGAAGCTTCATATGGATAATTTTTTATGGTAAACAACTTAAATCAATCTTTTAATTAGCTCTCCCCAAATAACATTTTCTCTCTGTAGTTTTTGCCCCTCGCCGGTTCTCCAGCCATTGCAGCTTGTTTCCAAGGGAGGGGCGTTTTGCTCCTCCCTCCCTCCAGCCTAGCCTTGTGCAGCTATATTTCCTTATTTTCCTCTAGTTTTCCTAATTTTTTTCTATGCTTTCCTAGTATTATGTCCATAGCGCCCCAAATAATTTTTGATCTATTGCTTGTCAGGCCTCTACGACCACCACGTGCCGGGCCTTTGGACCCTATAGCCCCAAAGGAAGAAGCAGAAAGCTTAGACGAGCGGCCCATCAGTCTCACACGCAGGAGGCAATGCGCGCGAAACATGCGCCACCTAGCCAGGAGAGTTCTCCTACCGTCACGTGCGACACCATTGAATTCTGTGGCCATGGTTCATTTGGTTTCGGTAACTAGTTTCCACTCCAGTGTGGCGTGTGCTATTCATGCGTCATCACAGTCGATGGTAGACCTTCTCCGGTACATCGGTTCTTCTTCCGGTTACTGCTTTCTAATTTCCCTAACTAAAGATCAAGTTATAAAAGTGGTCGTGAGCTCAATAGAATGCAGCGCACTTCCTCTCATTGCGTCTTTTAGTTGTAGTAAAATAGTCTGTTTATCAGAGTACTTTTTAAAATCAATTTAGGCGACATCCCCTCAATTAGGATTAGTGGGAGCCACACTTGTGGCTCTGAAACTGTTTTTTATTTTGGTGTATGTAGTGTATTTGTTGTATTGGAATAATTGTTGGGGACTCCCAGCTCACTAAATTTTGTATTTTGTATCCATTTAATTTTATCTTTGCTATGCTTGCCTTAAAAAAAAAAAAACTTAAATCAATCTTTTGCATCTAAAGATGTGTGCTTTCCTTTACCAAAATCATGGAGGTATTCACAATGATGTCAAGAGAGGATAAAGCTCATGACTTTGTCATTCAAGGGAAACAAACTACCACGATGTTTGTGTGAATTTGGTGAAGAGAAGTCTTTATAGAAGCAACGTGAGAAACTCCATAAACTTTACAATACCCTGCTTAAAAAGTTTTAGTTTTGGAGATCAAGTCCCTCCATAGACCTTATTTCTCCAAATGTTTTCTTCTTTCTTTCTGTAAGTTCTTTACACAACTTTTGCTTGGATAGCTTCTCTGAAAAAGATTTTGAGGGTGGATAATTAACAAAAACACAAGTTGCTTATAGTGACTAGTGCTCCTTGTGCAAAAAAATGGCGAGACTGTAGAACAACATTGTGAGGTTGCTAGAATATGATGGAAAGATGTTTTCAAACAACTAGAGCTAGTTTGGATTATGCTTGCCACAATGGTTGAGCTTTTAGCTAGTTGGACAAACCAAGGCAGTATTCCAAAGATCACAACTGTGTAGAAGATGGTTCTTATTTGTATTTTGTGGTGCTTATGGTAGGAGCATAGTGACTGGACGTCCAAAGATAAGAAATGCTCTCTAGAGGAGATTAGATCACTTTATTTTGTTAGTACTTTATTTTATGGGCCAAAGATTTGAGTTCAACGACCTTGATTTTTATGATTTTCTTGTTTCCATTACTTCATCCTAGATAGGTGGTACCTCTTATATACCTTTTTATGTACTTGGATTATGCTTATTCCCATTAATATAATTGTTGACTTGTAAAAAAAAAGGTTTTTAGTTTTGGTTTTGAATTTTATTACATTGGTATTTTTTATTATTTACAATTCTAGTTTTTTACTATAATTAATAGTACTCAAAAGCTATCAACATAACCACCCATAAAATTCAAAGAGAGAAAGAGAGAGTGGAGGGTAGAATCTACTTCTCTCAGCAAAGAAGGTACGAGAGGGAGGAGACTTAGGAGAGTATGCTCTTTCCTATGTGCTGCACTAAAGCAACATGACACGAGTGGGTTCTCTTCCTGTGATTGAGAATGATTCCCTCTCCCTCTGCCTAGGTGAGAGTGGCGTAGGGAAAGAGATCCTTGTGGTTTTGCGGGTTAAGGAGTTAACCTATTTAGTATCCAATAATTCTGGAACTTTTGGATTAATAATTAGATCCTTAACAACTTGTATCAGAGCAGGGACCACATCACAATTCTACTCATGAAGGAGGTGACCTATAAGGTAGATTAAGATGTCTTGATATTAGATATGTGCATGGTGTCAAACTATTGAATACTGATATATAAGGGGAGTCATAAAGAGAGAGAGCTACCATTATATTAATGTTGATAGAGTGAGCTACTATGGATATATTTGAAAATGTGGTGGAATGTTACGGCTGACGACTCCAATAGCTAAAGGCATAATGAATTTAATATCTAACAATTTTAGAGCTTTTGCATCAATGGTTTGACCTTTAACATTGAAGAGGTATCCCTCTCCCTCTTTTAGAGTAGCCGCTTGAATGTTTCTTTTTTCTTTTTTTGACAAATGATGGGTTTTAAGGTAAAGCTTTGAAATACTCTTTATCACCTCCTTTTGGTAGGAGATTAATGGGAGAACTAGCCAAGGACTCATTGGGTGCGAAAGGCCCATAAAGTTTATTAGAAGGAGACTTGAGATCAGTGTAAGAAGTCTTATTCCTTCGGGAGAGGAGGAAATGAATGCTTTTGTCGGGTTCTTTTTCTTCATCTTCTTCTTATTGATGGTATTTGGATTTTGGAATTTTAGGGGTCTCAACGACCAATCAAGCAAGAGAATTAAGAAGTTCATTCATGAGCACCAACTGCGTTAATAGGCCTAGTACTGGAGACTAGAGTAAAAGAGATCAATAAAGCCAAGATTGAGGGAATCACCAAAAAAGGTTGGTCCTTTTGTCAAATTACGGCCAATCATCACCAAAAGGGAGGATTTGAATGGGCAGAGGTTTGGAAAATGTTGAACTATTGGTATTGATTGGAAAGCACAAGTAGTTCATTATGCAATAAGCCATCAATAAACATAAGGTGCACATTGGTACACATTTTTTTTAGAGCTTCTACTTATTTGACTCTTTCCCACATGCACCACACGAAACATATGATGTGGCTTTATTTCTTAATTTTTTAGTGAAATGCATGCGTTTCAAAAATACCACCCATCAAGTCTCACTCTTCCTCCAAATATGAAAGCGATATGAACAAGAATCCCAACAGAAATTCATTGTACTGAAAATGGACATGACAACATGGTACACAATAACAAGCATCAGGGACCAAATCACCAATACCCAAACCAAAGTTCTCCTATTCAAATCCAAATCCTTAGTCAATCTATAATCCCCATACAACATACACAAAAAGACAATATTATAGTGATTCTCTGGAAAGAAACCACTATGTTGGAGCTATAGTTGAGGCCCTTTTGTAGGTGAGCGATTTAGAGGTCGAAAAGGTTGGTGAAAATGGAGATTGTACCACTGGAAGAGAGGGAGGAAATGTATGAGAGCAAACTAGTTGTGGCAGACTGAAGTTCGTGTTGTGGTAAAAGGCGATGATCAGGAGGAGCTTTACGCAGGTGGCTACACCAAAGAACCATAACATATGTAACATGGATATAGCTCATTGAAGACCCATTTTTTGAAAGCCAATGAAGCCAAGACTTACTCAGGTATCTCATCAAAAACCTTGCTAACGCTTAATAGAGGCAACCTCCGATCTATTGCAATTGGATCTCGCGCAATGAAATAGAGAAAGTCGACTATAGGTGTTCAAATTTCGTTTCAAGGTCCTTCCGATTGGCCTTAATCTCACTGGTTCACCAGAAAATTGTGGGGCAAAGGGATATAAAGGGAGGGAGTCTCATTCACGAGGGGAGAGGGATTTATCACGGGGAGTGTATTTGGTGGGGATTTCTAAAAAGAGGAGACTTCACAAGAGAGGGACTCAAAGATTTTGTTTTAGTTGAACCGGACTTTAAATTAGACCGGTTTGCCACATCAAATTCATGTGGCGTGTGATAACTAAACTAGAATAAGAATATATATTCTTTTTTTTTTCTTTAATCTTTACACATAAGCATGCAGTACTTACAATATATACATGCACACACACAAATACATACATATAATCGAAAAATGCTACTCGACACCTTTCATCAATATCCACTTACGCGGCATCAAATGATTAGCATCGACTTAATAAAATATAATAAATAATTTTATTATCATTTGATGTCACATAAAGAGATGATAAAATGATGATGTTAAGAAGATGAAAAATAGCATATTCAAGATATATATACATATTCCTCGACTTAAAAATAATAGAAGTTAATTCTTTCTAATTAGAAGACAGACAGCTATACACCTGAAGGGTGTTAGGATAGTGATAAGTATGGTGGTTTCTCATTGGCAGTACTATTGGCAGCCAGACAAAAGGCACTATACACACTCGGTGGATTGAAAAAATATATCATATATAGGTGATGACCGTTTAGGCAATCTGGCCTAGGAAGTCAAGTGAAGGCACATTGATGGGTCGAAGAATTAGCAAGCTAGCTAGCAATGCGGTTATGAGTCATTGAGTGACTTGGACAATGCCTTTATTGATGGAGAGTGAGCGGTCAAGTGGGTTGTTTTGAATCGGTTCTCCTTTACTACTCTTTTATGGAGAGTACTTTATATTGAATACAGCAATTTTTTCAAACACGATGTTAAAACTTTTAATTACCGATTATATATATAGATAGATAGATACGTACACACACGCACAATATATATATAAGTCGGACTTGTGCACAAAATGGTGTTCCGCAACATAACAATATTGTCATTAATGACATATATATAGCTCATTCACAGATATTTCAACACAGTTTCTTGGGCTTGGAAGTCAATTTCTTTTTCAAGGAAACTCTTTTCTAAAATAAGCCGCAAAAAATAGGAGTGGTTAATACTCAGAGGTACTACACACGTACAAATTTCATACAACCTTAGGATAGATATACCGTACTGCATACATGCATGAACCATCTGGAATCTGTGTAGCAGGAGGAATATTGATAAAATTTGTAATGCACCAAACATCAATAAGAATAAAATAGCCACATGACCATAGAAGGAAGGTAGGACTTTGAGAGATCACACCTCAACAATCAATTCAATTCTAATTAAAATCTTGACCAATTCCATCATATTCATATATTTGTTAAACCTCTTTGTCTGCAGCTATATAGCCAAATTGATGGAAATTAGTGTACTTGCTTGTAGTACGTACGTACGATTAGAAAGCGTAAAGTTTTTGAAAATGATATCAGATGATCTGCCGAAGGCCCTATATATATATATATATATATAGGCAATAACAACTACTGTATATGTTAAGACTAGCTAGCTGGAAGCCGTTCATGTCAACTAATAAATGGAAAAGAATTTCTGATTGATATGACACTTAAAAGGGAAAGGGGGTGGTTCTTTGCGTAGTCGATTTAACTCATTGCGCGTATGGCTTACAGCTCACAATGATCCCTAGCTATCTTCTGCATCCTTTAATGGTGCATGGATACCTTTGGTTTTAGAACAGGTATAATTAGGGTTGTACTGAGAGGCTACTACTGTACTGGTTCTGATCTTGTTTGTATCTCATTCAAAATGAGATATCGTCCTCATGATCATGTGGCAGAAATAGTTAAAACTAGTAAATCAATATTCAATCTCCATTATTCTCCAACACCCCTAAAATACTGAAATGCCGTAATTTGCTTTGCTTGAAAAACACACTGATCATCAACGAGTTTAATGTACTATGATGGTTAATCTAGCTAGTTAAGCTACAATGGAAGAACAAGAGAGAAATTTGAAAACAAGTAGAGATCAGAAAAAAAAAAAAAAAGCTTGATCATATTAGAAATGATTGGAAAACTAGGGTTTCTAACCTGCTGCATTGCTGGCAGAACCTTTTATTGAGTCCACCAACGCTGACAACCGGAGCCTTGGCATGAAATTCGCAGACCTTGTGGCGGCGATGGTACGGCTTGGCTTGGGTAAAATCAGCATTGCAATTCTCCGCCTGGCAAGTAATCAGCGTTGACCCTCCACTGCCGGATGATGTTCTCCGGCTAGATGCAGGAGTCATTTCTCTGATCTTCTTCTCATCGTCGCCAAATCCTAACTCGCCTGCTTCATCTTCCTCCTCTTCAGCCTCCTCCGCCATGTTATTGTAGTACTTGAAGCTCCTCTTTCCCTCGGCTCTGCTTGTTTCCATTTTGCAAAACAAGAGCGAGCAGACAGAAAAGGGGACAGATGGAGCTAGCAAGCAGTGAAGAACAGGATTTTGAAGGCAAAAAAACCTCGAGAAAGCTGAAAAAGGAGAAGAATTTATGCGAGGACCACAAACTCCATTTTCCCCTTGTCAGCATAAGAATAATTGTGAGGTCCGGGTACAAAGCAAGCATCACGATTGGCTCCGAAAGCACAACACCAATGGGTCTCAACAGTAACCTGAATATTTTTACTTTATAGGCTGCGCTACTGTGACTTTTTCACTACGTCTTTTGTGGGTTTCTACGTACGATTCCGTTCTAAAAGGTGTTAAAGCTTTTATATATATATATATATATATATATATATAAATCTACATAATTTTTTACTATTCACACAATTTTTATACATTATATTTTTATTTTATTTTTATTTTATTTTTATTAAATATTTAATATATGGATAATAAATAAATTAAATTAAATTAGTTTAAAAAGAACAAAATAAAATAAAAATATTAAAAACTAATTAAAAAATAATAATATATAAAGTTAGAAAAATTGTATAGCATTGCTCATATATAAATATATATATATATTATTAGAATTTAGAATGTGCAAGCATTCGTGTATTATATTTTTGAAAAAGAATAAAATGTATTATTAAAAAATTAATTTTTTATTATTTAGATTTCACAGTTATTTATTTATTTTTTAAATAATTACATAATAGTTATACATTCCACAATTATAAATATTATTTTAAAAATACATCTTCCACCGTTCTTCTCTATTATATTTGATTTGCAAGATAATTTATTTATTTATTTTTATAAATCAAATCTTGTTAAGTAAGAGATTGAGGGCTGAGGTCTAGTATGTTCTCGACACCAACTCGTACCAATAATTTTTATTTAAATTTTAATTTTTTGCTATCTATTTTTTTTATGATGGGAAATTTAAGGGATTATCAAAACCTTTTTCTTTAAAAGAAAATTGTAATATATATGATCTGTATCCAGTTAAACTTTAAGATCATGCATATAATACACTTATCACAAAGATCAAGTTATCTATTGAAGATAATTACTTGCACCCAAAATATTCAATCTTAGAACATGGAAGATCATCTAGCATACCCAGGCCAAAGACCAAGACGCTGGGGTTCTACGTATTCTAATGCAGTGAAACCAGAAAACTTGCCATGGATTAACAACCAATTTGTCATATATATATATACATATATTTATGCGTCAAATTCCTAAACTCTAGGTCATTAACTTATACATGAACAGCCTCGGTTTAATTTTAGCACAAACATATGCATGCATGCATGCATACATATATATATATATATATATATATATATATAATAGATTGGATATTGGATGTGGAGCCTCACTCTCTCTGTCTCTCATGAGTGTAATAGATGACAGTCCTTTTCAGATGGAGTGGGGGATTCCTGCATCAAACCGTATTATTGAGGCAAAGGTGAAAGGGGTGAAGTATCTATATCAGATTATGAATGGTACAATGATTTAAAAGAGGTCGGCCAATCCCAATTCAGGGTGTCTCCATCATTCGTACGGCTGTTTACTATTACATGTCCTTGGAATTATTCCTTGGTCCTCCTAATTTTGTTTTCACATTACAGATTTCCGTGTAGCCAAGCTAGCCACCCAACTGGTTTGCAGCAAAGTGGCCAACTTTTCTTCTTCCATCATCCATCCATCCATCTACATGCATGCGCGCTTGGACCACGCCCCTTCACTCATTATTCATTATCATATTTACTGGTCCCATGGCGGGCGGGTAGCATCTCTCTCTCTCTCTCTCTCTCTCTCTCTCTCTCTATATATATATGCATCTATCCATATATTTATATATATATATAGATTCATCATCTGCTTGAGTTATATTGATGATCATATATATATTAGAAAATTTATTAACTGTACGTGCGTTTCGATTACGCCATGCACTTGTACCTTTCATGTCTTGGTGAATAAGCTATCAACTAGGTTATAATTTATTTCTTTAATATTGCCAAACCTGGTTGGACCTCATCCTGTTCATCAGAAAGCAAACATTTCCAGACCTAACGTTCAAATTTCTCAAATTTGAAAAGTCAATTTTTTTTTATCGCCGTACGTACGTACACCAAAGCACGCGTACCAATATACTTAACTCTCTCTCTCTCTTCTTGTATACTGATCGATATTCTTACGTAATCAGCCTTCGGGGAAAGGAGAAGAACAGTGAGAATATTCGATTTTTACAGTGTTTTATATGGTATATGGTCCAGTACTGATGAAGAAGAATATATGAAAATCAAAGTTGAGGGAATATATAATCTATGACTATTATCTATATAGATCATTCAGGGGGTCTCTGTCCCTGGTGTTGCTACCAGCTAGCTACATCAACGTATATATGGAAGGTAAAAGGAATATATTTTCCATTTTAATAAAGTGTGAAACTTTCTGTCAAAACAAAAAAGTGGAATGGTACTAGAATAGGTTTTGCAAAAGCTTATTAATTCTCTACTCTACGGGAAAAAAGAAACAATAGACAAAAAAAAAAAAAAAATCATGCATATCCATCAATTTGATCCCCACGGCCTGATCACAAGGATAAGATGTCATTCGTGGTGAGTACGAAGGCATAGAACTTTTTTTCTGGTTTCTCACACACCATTTATAAAATTCATGGGCAGGTACGTATAAGCCCCACACTACAACAAATATCTCCTTTCCCAGCAATTTTATTTTCATTGATAAAGAAGTTGTTGCAAGTAATTATTTTTTGCAGCAAAATATAAATTGTCGCAGCTTTTCCACATTGAGCGAACCATTAAGTTAGGTGGTCCTACACTTTCTAAATTTGTGGCAAAATATTAACTTCAAGTGGCAAAAAAAAGTTGGCGGAATTTTTTTTTCGATATTGCAACGAGATAAACATTGGTCTCGGGCACCAACTCCCACTTTCCATTTTATTTTCCCTCCTGAGAGACCTTTCTAGACACACCTGCCAATTCCCCCTTCTTCAAATCCCAATATACCATTTCGTCGTGGTCAGTTCCACCTTCTCCAACGTACTACGTACCACCACGACGTTGTTCCTCCATCGAAAATTGAGCGGTTGAAATTGCAAGTGACTCTCCGTCGAAGCTATTGGTGTCGTTTCCCAACCCACACAAAAATCATCACAGTGCCTCCATCTAGAAATCAATGACAAATTAGAGGATTTTCTTTGTATCGAAGGGCAAGAATATGTGATACAGAGTACTCTTGGATGCGCCTCCTTCCGTGAACATAGGTATCGTCGATGACCTATGTTTCTCTATCTCTCCCCCTTCACTTATTTGTCGGTTCTTTTACAAAAACTGTGGTTTAGTTTGTCATTGTCGACTAATTTCTTGTATGTTTTTGTCACAAAGGTTGAATTTTCTCCCGACTCAATACCATCATCATATTTGCCGCATTGTGTAGGTGTTGATGTGAGTATTAGATATTAGTAATTTTTGGACCTTTTATCTTTTCCCCCACCAGTTGATGACATATTGCAAGAAATCCCTAAATTTTCTCTCATCTTGGGAGAATGCAACAGGGTTCTTCAATTTCTATAAGTAATAGTGGCTGGTTTCTAAACAAAATGTGCACTTAAACATCTAATGGAATAAGGTTCTTCAATTTCTAAACAATTAATTATTTTAGAGTAGTTTGTAAGTGAAGTAATTTTAGATGATTTTGATGATTCATCCAAAAATCAAGAATAGAAAAAATACATATAGGATTAGCTGAACAGGATAGTAGATTTTGTACCTGATTTTGTACCTAAGGGTACGTACTATGATTATTGGAAGATTTTATTCAGTATATTGGATCTTATTCTATAGATTGGTTTATTGGGATGTTGGTATTTTATTGGGACTTTGTGAATTTGTTGATTTATTTTGTTGGAACCTTGTCGATAGTATTTTGGAACTTTTCTGATGTTGTTAGACTTTTGAAGTTTGTTAAAAATTTAATGTGTTGAAGGATTTCATTGATGTTAGTTTTGTGGAAGTAAATATATTTTTATTAAAGCAGCTTTGGCGAGTTGTAGAGTTGTTGTTGTCTTTATGATCCATGGAGTATATATGTTGAAAGTAACAGACACTAACTCCCTAGCTAGACCTCCTGGTATGGAGGTGTTAAAGTCATGTCTTATCTTTTATTTACATTTAATTTATTATTACTGCTATGGATGAACGTAAGGCCCCTGTATCTGTGCTCATTCCACTATCGTGGGCTGATATTTGCATAAAAAATTATAATCAAGCTAGTTTCCTCTTTGTTTTAATGTGTTGTCAACTAAGGAGCTTTAGATTAGCTAGCTAGACTTACAATCCAGATTTATCTTTGATATGCTCTGGTTTGTTTTTATTTAGGCTGGTTGTATCAATATTATTCCTAATAAACAAATATTGAAACAAAACATATGATAGGGTCACACTTTAAGTCTGACTCTTCTATAAGTAATAGTAGCTGGTTTCTAAACAAAATGTGCACTTAAACATCTAATAGAACAAGGTTCTTTGAATTCTGATTAGTTAATTATTTTAGGCCCTGCTTGTTTTACAAACTGGGTTTAACTCATCTCATCTCATTTCATTTCGTACTTTCAACTCATTTCAACCACTCATTTCAAATGTAAATTCATCTCAACCACTCATTTTATTACTATTCATAACCCATCTCATCTCATCTCTTAATCCAAGCGGGCCCTTAGAGTAGTTTGTAATTGAAGTAATTTTAGACAAAAGAATTCAAACTAAGGGTCTTTTAATGCCAAGATTTTGAAAGTTTAAATTCTGGTCTATTTCTAGTATTTTGAAACCCAAACCCAAATTACCCTTTTCCCCCAATCCCCCAATCTAAATGCAACATTAATTAGGTTAATGCTGGTAGTTTTGAAATCGAGCAAGGGATGAGAAGTTTTTTAACATCGACTCAAATCATTTGATTATACTGGAACGCAACTCTTCATACTATAAAACCATTTAAAATACATATATTTTGAATATATTCAACAAGAAAATGATAACTAGCAGGGTTATGCCTAAGCTCAAATTTTACATCATACACATATTTGTGATTGTTCTAGATAAAAAAAAACTTGGATCTCCCAAAGTTCTTGATCAAGTTCTTTAGTTTAGAGTGGTAGAAAGATAGTTATATAATGTAGATCCCACAATATCTCGAACATTTAATGCCGCTCAAAGAATTGACTCATGTATTTTATCTTATATTATTATTTTGTGTAATTCATGTGTCTATAGCTCTTCCCTTTAGGCCCTAAAACTTAGTTAAGAACTATAGCATATTCAAATCCTTGTTTTAAACTACTTAAGTAATAATGCCTACCACTTATAGTATAGTACCACATAACACAGGTGATTGAGGATGCCAAAATTTTCTACAATGAATAACATAATTTATCAAATTCTACTTGTAAAAATGTTAAGAGTGATGTCCTAAATTGTATCATATTCAGCTATATATTTGATACACAATCATGGGCCATTTAAATGATAAATCACTTAAAATATATTATAGCTAGAATTAAGAACAAAATTTATTAGCTTTTCGATGTCACATACCAACTGTATTAGTATTAGTTAGTTGGTAGGCAAATGGAAAATGATAATTAATGATGAATATCCACATACATAACTAAGTTGGCTATGTGATAAATAAAAGATGAGAGAGAGAGAGAGAGAGAGAGAGAGAGAGAGAGAGAGAGAGAGAATAGAATTAGTTTCCTTAAGTGATTAGGTTTATGTGTGTCTATATAAGATATATTAATATTTCATTGCTTAGTTTTCTTAAGTGATTTGATTTATGAATATCTGCATACATAACTAAGTTGGATTTATGTGTGTCTATAGAAGATATTTTAATATTTCATTGATTAGTTTCCTTAAGTGATTAGATTTATGTGTGTCTATATAATATCATATCTTGGTTTCTGCACGATGGTAAGTCATATTATTATATCTCTACCTGATCTCTCAAGAGTTGAGAATATTCCAAGTAAAATCATACATGTCTATAGGTAGATAAAATGCCTAAGAAAGTGCGTCATTTCGAAGTAGAGGTGTTTAATTTTAGATGGTATATGTGCTTGGCTAGCCTTAATTTTGATTGGCTTCCCCAAGTATTGTCGTAATTACTTATTATAGCCTCCATTCCTGAACCTGGATGGTGTTTCTTTGCAAAAAGATTGTTGTATTTTTTTCATGATTCTAGTAATAATGGTCACTTCATCCATCAGGCATACATGGCCCTTAATGACATTGATGTTACTGTTGAAAGCTTTAGGAAGGCATTAGATTTGAAGCCTAATGATAGTAAGTGTAGATATCATTTTTAAACCATTAAAACTAATACATTACACTCTCAAATTGTATAAAGCCTACACTCTGTATTCTAATTAAATTATAATCGTGAAAATGAAATAAAAATAAATGATTTAGCAGAATTTGAACTGAGAGTTCAAGGAGCAAAATCCTTAATAATCTTAAGAATACAAACTATATAAAAAATAAATCTCTTATATTTGATTTGATTTCATGTATTTTCATTGATGTCTTCAAAGTATTGATTCTCATAGTGATCTTGCACTTGAAGAATCAGCACACTATGTTACCAAATGGGCAATACCAAGTAAGTAATGACCCCATGCATGTGTCTCCCACTATAAATGCCCCCATAGTTGGAGAATGCATTAATTTATTCTTATTATTTGTTGCTGAAAGGCTTTATGTTAATTTGGATTTTTCCAGCACATGCAAGAGATAGTGATCATTTCCTTTCTTTTATTGGCTCTTATTTACAAACATGTTAATTTGGGAAGGATATGATTTTTAAATCATATATATAGATATATATATATATATATTACTGCAAGTTTTGTATATTACAAAAGTTTTGTATGTACATTAAGTTTTATGTGTTTGCCTAGTTTACAGAGGCTGAAAGTAACTTGAATGACTGGGTTTCTGAGTGTCAGCAATACCAAGATGCAGCTATAGTAGAGAGGAGGATTATGATGCGGAGGGTTGTGGAAAACTAAAAGCCTGTATTTCTCTTGGCCATGGTCGTGAGTTATATCTTATAATGTTTGTTTTTGTGCTTTGGTCAGGAAGTATGTGAATATTTTCAATAAATTTGTTCATTTGATTTAAATTAGTTAATACTTTCCTTTTTTCGCATTCTGATCGATATGATTTATCAAGTTTGTAAACGTAAAAAGAGAATGACATTATTGGAATTGGTTCTGTTAGGCAAATTACATTATGCTGCTCATATTGTAGTTTTTTTCTCTTTTACTCTTATGTCAGGCATCTCAAGCATAGATGCAGTATTGGCTTATCCAAAAGAGGAGCTTCAAGGATGATATGGCCATTCAAGCTCAAGCTGAGAAATTTTCACTGTGAATTCAAGATTTTTTTGCCTTGTTTTAGTGATAGTAAACTCCTCAGATCTGTTATAACAGTGATGTATGACTTACTTAATTAGTAGCCTAGTTTGTACTTGATATGAGTATAATGCACCACCTCAATGTATATATAGATATGATTTTGGATGAATTGATGTTTGAAAAGATTAATGAAGGTTGAATTTGTTCCTTGCAATGTGGGATTATATGCCGTTTGTTAGATGGAGAAATGAATGTGATTTCAGGAGACCAAAAAGAAGAAAAAAAAAAAAGAGAAGGGACATTGAATTATATTATTTATAACCGTTTTTGTTCTATAGCAGCAAAAACCTGGCACCGTAATTGAATTTTTGGAACATAAAAGATTTCGTGGCACCAACAAATGTCGCTAGGTATACCCTGTTCTGGTGATATAAAATTGCCACAATTAATTTTTGGTAACATTACGGTCAATAGCAACGGTTTCAAATTATGCTAGCAAAAAGAAAATGTAACGAAAAAATATCGCCGCAATAGGCTTTTGGTTAGTGTCTTTCGTAGCGGGATCAATATATGCTGGGTAAACCAGTTTGCGGTGACCATGTTTCACTACTATAGGCTTTTTGAAATTGCGGTGCTTAACGAAAATGCTGCAAAAACCTAAATCGTAGCGAAATATAATCATTGTTATTTATTTGGTAGGCGCTGCAAATAGGATTTGGTAACAATTGTAAACCTGAAACTAAAGGTTTTTAGCTACATTTCTTATCACTTTTCACGATGAAAAAAGACGCTGGGAAAGATTAAGTTTTCGTGGCGATTTTTTATTTTCGCTGTGAAGTGAAGGGTTAGTAGCGGCGATTTAGCAGTGACGGAGATCTCGTTGAGAAAGAGTGTTGGCAGCATTTTTTGGATCTTTAGTGGAAAAAATTTTCGTTGCAAAAAGTTTTATATCTTGTAGTGCCAACAAGCGTTGATGTCTCCCTCTCTCTCTCTTTAATTCTCTTGGTGGCATTGTGACCGTTCTTTTCTTGCTTTATTTAGCTTTAGGGTTAGGACAGTGAAATATTTTGAAAAGAGCAGTGATAGGGGTACAACCTTTTTACTACTCATTTACAATTTTTAGTGTATTCAATTCTTTTTCCATCATTTTTTAAAGTATTTTTTTAACATTCTTAAGCATTAAGAAAAAATAAAAAAAATGTAAATAATTTTATTAATATTCACATTCTTAATCACTAAGTAAAATTAATAATTTTTTTTTTAAAAAATAAATACAAAAAAAGTTGTAAAATAGTTGTAAGTCTATCATTTCTCTTTTGAGAATTTTGTCTTAATATTTATTATTATTATTTATTTATTAATATTATGTAGTATTATTTAATATTTTATTATTACTTTTTTTATTACTATTCATAAAACATATGAGATTACCTCAATACACTATAACAAATTTTAGTTTTAGGGATGAAATTTGTTAGGGACCAAATAAATTTCGTCCCTAAAAGTGGTTTTTAGAGACAAATTGTAAATTTCGTCCCAAAAATTGGACAAGTTGTAAAATCCGTTCGGAGGGACAAAAATCTGTCCGAACAAGACATTTGGTGATGAAAAAATACGTTCGGACAAATAGTTATTTGTCCGAATGGAATATATTTGGAGGGAAACGTGGCGGCAAAATTGCAAGTCCGTCCGGACAGAAAGTATACTATTCGGATGGAAAACAAGTTGGAAATGATTCATTTTTGTTCATCACTATTCATTTGTGTATATATATTTTTGTTTTCTATTAATTATATTTTATCATTTTCAAAATATAAAAAATGTGTTTATATTACATATTATGATTTATGGAACATTTAAAATATTTATAAATGCACAAATTAATTTTATGTAATTACTTTTAAAATATTATTTATTTTATTATCACGAGCAATAAGTAAAATAAGAAAAATAAAAAAGAAACATTGTTATGAACACCAAAAATAAAAGAAAATACTAATTACATCCCAAAATATATATATATATATATAATATTGTTTGATATAACACATAAAATACAATACTAAATAAAAATACTCCTACTACTTCAGTATCAAATATATGTCTTTCTGCTTAGATTTGATCTGTGTCTCTACATTATCTATTCTCCTCATGATGTGGTCCTCAGCCTCTATTACCACGCGGGTTGCCACTCTCTCCACCACACGCTCTACCATTGCCTCCAACTGCTCTAGTGTAAATCCTGCAGACTGTATCTAAGCAGGCTGGATAGCAATACTGATAGTAGCATCAGTCGACCTTGGAGTCCTTACATAAGGGTGCTCCTTGCTCTTGCTGATAGATATCTTGTTAAGAGCCCCTATATGAATTTCTCTTTTCTCACTAATCCGTTCTGTAACTCCAGCTTGAAGTAAGAGGCCAAATATCAACAGTCCAAATGGTAGACTGGCTCCACTCCGTGAATCCTGTCTGATTCGATAGAAAATATACAGCGCTAGATCAATTGGGTCCCCTCTCGCTACCCGCACCAGAAGTCGTGCCCGATCCATCCCAAAATTTGTCTTGTGCTTTTTCGAGTCAACGTTGTACCCGATTATCAGATTCAGCAATCTAAAAAATAGAGTGCAGTTGACCTGTTTGATGTCCTTCTCGCCATCATATGCAGGAGCCTCAGAATGTCGTAGTGGCTCATGTACCTGATCGTCTGTGAGACCATCATCAGGCACGTACTCCTCATCGCTATCATCAGCATCTGAGCCAGCATCTGAGCCAGCAGCCAGCTCCTCGGCAGTCCATGTTACAAAGGACGATGAGGATTCAACCTCTATGTCTGCCCTGGCAGATTTAGACGCTGCTATTGCGGAGGGATAAGGATATGCGTCCATCACGCACGGGATGTCCAAATACTCTGCAATCACCTGATGAGAGAAGGTGATGTTGACTCCCTGCCAATGTTTTTAATTTCGTACCGTACCGGCCGGTACGGCCGGTACATACCGTACCGGAGCAGTGGCCGGTACAGAAATGGGGTCTGTTTCGTACCGGCCCAGATTTCGGCCGTACCGGCCATGTGTACCGGCCTGTACCGGATTTGAGAATTTTTTTTTTTTTTCATTTCTTTCTATTTTTTTATCCTAATTTAGACTAGATTATTTACATATATATTAAAATATATAATTGATTCATATATTGATTATTATTTTGAAATATAATTTATATATATATTTATATATTTAATTTTTTTTATGTATAGACTATTCCGAAATGGTACACGAAACGGTACCGGTACCGAAATATTTCGTTCCAGTGCCTTGACCGGTACGCTCACCGGTACGGTATTCAAAACATTGCTCCCCGCACCATCAGCACGTAGTGGTGAATATCTCCAGGCTACTCTCCCAGTGCACGATAGAATTCGCATACCATATTAGGATATGTGATCCCCTCCTGCGTGCAGATTGGAGCCCATCCTTGCTCCATGAAGATTTAGTGGATGATGTGTCCCTCCCACTCCAGCTCTCTGAAGTCATCCAAGGTGACAGGCCGCTCTACTAGAACAGACCTACGGACAAGAGCAGTGGAGGCAGCGAGAGGGATGGGAGTGGAGGCAACAGGAGTAGCGATCACTGGCCTAGTAGCACTGATGCCAATGGGTGGAGGTGTGCTGCTACTCCTAATCATCTGATCTCTCCCACACTTTTGACCTCTGCCCACCATTCGTATAATGTTTAACGAATAAGTGATGGAAGAAATTAGACAAGTTTGATGGAACCCAAATACCTAAATGAAACCAAAACGTATATCAAATTGTTCTGTTTGGTACTTACTCATTTGGACGAAAAATAACTCATCTGAACGAGTTAGATGTACGCTTGAACAAATAGAATCATCTCCTACATCTCGTTCGGACGGGGGTCATTCCTGTCCGAACAGAAACCCCTACGAAGAGAACTGGCCGAATTGACTCGGTCATTACTTTTTTTTCTACAAAAATCAAATCTATTCAGATCAAATCAACCTAGTATCACTCCTAAAGGTCCGAAACAATGAATACTAGGAAAAAAATTACAAAAACTATGAAAAATGGGTCGGATTCGATTTGAAATCCGACCCCTACAAAAATGAGTGTTCATAATCTAGTTTCAACCAATAGGAAGGGTTATAAGGATCATTTCTTATATATTTCACTGTAGATGATGATTTTGGGAAGTTCTAGTGTCATTCTCGTGAGAATAGGAGTAACTTTTGGAATCTATCGTTCGTTGAAAAAATGAGGCGTTCGACGAGATTTGGGTATATATACCCCGACACTCGTTCGGACGAGCAAGTTGTCGTTCGAACCAGTTTTGAGCATCCAAATAGAGTTTATAAGAGTTCAAACGGTCAGGATATATGTTCGAACGAATGGGCATCTGTTCGAACGGAAACAAGAGAGTTTGGAGTTTAAGTAATCCGCTATCAGTTCGACTAGTTATAATGTTATTACTATGTACCATATGACATTAATAATATTATAAAGTATTTAGTAAAAAAAAATACTAAAATTAGTCTTTATAATATACATGCACTATATATAATACTAAGATAATAGTGTTATATATAATAAATATATATCAAGTACTTCAACTTCATATATATCAAGTACTTTGTATATACTAGTATATATTAGCTAGAATATAAATATTATACTATTTACATGTAGTACTTAGTTTATAATAACTAGATACATGTTACTTAGATTACTTAGTATATAATTAGTAGTGTCATCACTTGTTCAGTACATATAACTTATAATATATATTATTTAGAATGGTATTAGTAATACCATTGTATATACATATATAATAATAATTAAACATTATCTAGTATATTAGTATTATAATACTAGTGTAACTCTATAAGATGATATAACACTAAGATAATATATTATATTACGTAGTACAAGCCTATTATAATAATGATATAATATTTTTTTTTTGTATTATTTAGTATATTAATATGAAGTACTTGTTCGAACCGTAATTTACTATTATTCGAACGTACTTTATCTAGTAATTTGTGTCAATAATTTGGAGAAAAATTTTCGTGCCAAATACTGAGAACTGTTATACGTCCTAACAAGAAAATAGTCCGTTCGGAGGCAAAAATTTGAAATTCATTGCGGGAAAACAAAGTGGCAATTTGAAATTTTTGCGTTCGGACGAATAAATTCTACGTCTGAACACAACTTCAATGATTTAAACACTCGACTCTTTAGTTCATTTCTCACGTGAGATTGAGCTATTTTTTAGAGATGGAGACTGAGAGGGAGTCAGAGAAGGATTGTATATTGTAGGAGAATTCTTGAGTGTGAGAGAGTTGATATTCTTAAGAGGGAATATATAAATTTCATTTCTCAATACTTTTTTTTTATGTATTTCTCAACAATAAAAGTGGTTGGGGGGTTTTCTCATCTTATGATTTTTAATTGTGAATAGTGTTGTTGAATTGGACTTGAAGTTGGAAGTGCAAAAGTTGAGGTTAGTTTTCTAATTATTAAGATTTAAATATTAGAGATTTATTTTGATATTTTGGGGTGATTTTATATAGAGTTTGCATATTTGTTTTGATAATTCAAGCACGATTTGTTTATTTGAGCATTTGTTACTTATTTGCTTGATGTTGAGAATTAGTTCTGGTATTCTGTCTCACGATTAGCGTTCGAACAAAACTGTTCACGTTCAAAGGAATGTTGAATTTTGTTGAGGGCCGTCCGGACGTGAAAATTTACATTCGAACGAAACTCGTGCAAACAGAATACCATTGTTAATACTATTTATTTTTTGTTAATAATATTGTTTGTTATTACTAATATTGTTGCTTATTGTACTATTATAGTTGAATGTTAGACTTAATTGAGTGCTACATTAAACCTTAGACCCATTCGAGAGAATGATTGGGTACAACTCTTGAGTTATCCAAAATAGATAGTTTGGGTTTCTATCATCTATATGGCAGATATATTCAATCAGTACTCTTATGTTTGGTTATAAAATTCTGGTGTGCATTTCCTTACATTCTTCGGTTATGTAATATCACGATTAGTATATTTGGATAATTGTAGAAAAATGTTGCCGAAATTTTACTAACATTAGAGTTTTAAACAGAGTATATATGCGATATAGATGATAGTCTCTCGAATGGGATATGACCAACTATCTTATCAAAGTAGTATTATGAGAATATCAATTACAGTATTATTGATGATGTTTATGATATGATTTAGGTTTTTTTAATAGGTAGTGGACGGGTAACGAAAATACAATGGATAAAAGTTGGATGCTATTGAGAGATAGACTTGGGCGAGACTATAAGGAGTATGCACGGAGAGTAAAATTTTTCATAGATTTTACGAAAGATAGTGCTGACAGTCGGAGTTTTATAAGATGTCCGTGAAAGAAGTGCAAGAGCCTAAGTTATTTAAATATGGTAGTAGTGGAATCTCAATTTGTTCGTTAATGGGATAGATCTTAAATACTCGCATTGGGTTCTACATGGCAAACTATTTCCTACAGGAGTTAGATTTGAGAGTCATTCCAATCGAATGGAGGAAACTAGTGCCGAGATCGATATCAACGATACAAATGTGGCCGTTTCAGATGATAGTGATGATAATGGAGAGGATATGACTGAAATGTTAGGCGATATTGGCACAGGTATGTTTGGGGTTCGAGATGGAGAATGAATATCTTCACAATCTTTTGAGGGAAATGAGAACTTCGCAAGACTGTGAGAGGATGCACAACGACAACTGTATGAGGGGTGTACCCGTCATAGTAAATTATCATTCACAATGAAGTTGCTACATATCAAGTCAATATGCCGGATTTCTACAAAGGCCATTGACATGCTACTTGAGTTATTTGAAAAGGTTCTACCGAAAGATAACGTGGTGCCTCGTAACTTTTATGAGGCAAAAAAATTGAAATGAGAAATGAGATTTGATTACAATATTATCCATGCTTGTAAAAATGATTGTGTACTCTTTTGGAAGTAATATGCAGAATCTGGTTCATGTCCAATGTGCCACGAGTCAATATGGACATCAGATAAGCGTAATATACTGAATTAAGTGTTGAAACATTTTCCGTTGATCCTTTGACTTCAATAGTTGTTTACTTCTCGAGTGACTGTGAATGATATGACTTGGCATAATGCAGAAAGAGTTTAAAATGATTAATTTCTTTCGCATCCAGCAGATTCCTTACAATGGAAGAAGTTTGATAGGGAGTATCCATAGTTTACCGAAGAGCCTTGGAATGTACGTCTCGGATTAGAAACTAATTGTTTTAACCAATTTGGCAATATGACCACTTCTCATAGTACGTGACCTATGATATTAATGCCTTATAATTTGCCACCTTGGAAATGTATGAAGGACCCTTATTTCATGATAGCTTTATTGATCCCAGAACGAAGATCACCAGGAAACGACATAGATGTATATACAACAATTAATAGCAGAGTTGAAAGAGTTGTGAGAACTGAGTGTGAGTACGTATGATGCGGCTTTGTCGCGAGAATTCAAGATGCATGTTGCTGTCTTATGGACAATAAATTATTTTCCAGCATACTGGAACTTGTCTAGATGGAGTACAAAAGGTAAATTGGTTTGTCCTATTTGCAACAAAGATACACAGTCACAGTGGTCAACAAATGAAAGAAAATTATGTTTCTTGGACTATCGTCGATATTTACCTAATAATTATAAATGAAATTCGAATAGGACAATATTTGATAGGAAGATTGAGCGGAGCTCATCATCGCCAACATTGTCTGACAATGATATTCTTACACAACTACTTGAAATTCTAGAATATAGATTTGGGAATGACGCACGTGCGCGAAAAAGGAAATGAGATGCAGTGGAATTCAATTGGACAAAAAAAAAATATTTTTTTCGAGTTGTCATACTGGTCTATATTGAAACTTTGTCATAATCTAGATGTCATGCACATTGAGAAAAATATATGTGAAAACATTTTAGGTACTCTCATGTCAATAGAAGGGAAAACAAAAAATACAGTTAACTCCCGTAAAGATTTAAAGGAGTTGGAGAAATAAGACCAGATTTGCATTTACAAGATAATGGGTCTCAAGCCATCATGTTTCTTGGATGGTATACACTATCAAGCGATAAGAGAATGAAATTTTGTGATTGGCTATTGTCAATCAAATTACTTGGTGGGTATGTTTCAAACATGTCAAGATGCGTGCGAACACATGACTAAAAGATAACTGGTCTTAAAAATCATGATTGTCATGTATTTTTACAATGTTTGTTGGCAGTTGATGTGAGTGGAAAACTTACTCGAGATGTTCATACAGCTCTCACAGAGTTAGAGGTATTTTTCAGAAGCATTTGTAATAGGACGTTACAAGTTGACGCATTATTAAAAATAGAGGCCGAGATCGCAGTGATATTGTGCAAACTAGAGGGTTTGTACCCGCCTTCTTTCTTCAATGTAATGGTTTATTTGGTTGTTCACCTACCTCGTGAGACTTTAGTTGTTGGCCCAGTTCAATATAGATAGATGTATCCAATTGAGCGATTTTTAAGAAAGTTTAAGCAAAGTGTGAGAAATAAGGCTCACTCAGAATGTTCGATTGCAGAGTCTTACATTAATAATGAATGTCACACTTTTTGTTTAATGTATTTTCGTGGGGTTGATACCAAATTTACAAGACCAGATCGAAATTATGAAGGTGAACAAATAGGTGCCTCATCACAATTTTCTGTATTTTCACAAATTGTAAGTCCAATGGGCGCACATGGGGGTTACGACTTGTGTGGATGAGATTTTTATAGAGTTCGATGGTATGTCCTGAATATCTGTGCAGAAATTGAGTACTACTTGAGGTTAGTAATGAATTTACGTTAACTAAAATAATTGAGGTTAGTATTTTCGTATAAATTAATATTTCATATGAAAATGTGCAGCGAATATTTACAACTACTTAGTTTTGGTGGTGTAACTGACGTGCAAAAGAAGCATGAAGAGGAGTTTGCCTTATGGTTTGAACATACGGTATTATTAAAAAATTAATATAGATTCTATTGATATTTAATATTATACTAAATATATTTATTGATGTAGGTTCAATTAAAACATGCTACAAATTTCGATGAGATCTCATCAGAAATTTATGCATTGGCATGTGGTCCGAACAAGAGGGCTATCCAGTATTCGGGGTGCTTGGTGCGTGGATATAGATTCCACACACGAAATAGAGAAAGATATAGAAAAATTCAGAATTGTGGAATCGCAGTCAACTGGAGCTATGAAGATGATAACATTGACTTCTACGGAGTTATGGAAGATATTATAAGGTTAAAGTATGTAGGAGGTCATATTACTTGATTGTTCAAATGTACTTGGTGGGATGTTTCCTAGATTGGGAGTGCGTAAAGATGTGGGTTTTTTCAGTGTGAATACATCCCGAACCTGGTACGAGGATGATCATTTCATTCTCGCCTGCCAAGCGAATTAAGTTTTTTATTTAGATGGTTCAGAATACGGGAACTCATGGTGAGTGGTGGAGAACTTTACACTAAGAAATGTATATGATTATATTCCAGAGGCAAATGAACCACATGAAAAATTTGATGGTTCGACAAATAAAGAAGCGTATCAAGAAAACGAATCAATGATCAATCTATTTGTTGACCTAAGTCAATATGACATGGTCCCACTCCGTAGAGAAGACGTTACACTAGAAGTGATCGAGGGTAGAATGTCGGAAGAACATGAATTTACTGGCGTGTCTAGTGACGATGAAGAAGATTGGTCCAGCAAAACTGATAGTGAATGAATTAAATTATCTATATAAATATAAATTTTATAAATATCAACAATATTTATCTGGTGATATATTTAATTCATTACAATTTCAAATAGATATGCCTCCCAAACTCAAAACAGGTCATGCGCTATCCCCACTCCCACCCATTATTGACTCTCATGCACATGATTCACTGGCCAGCAATAGTATACCAGCATCACCAGACCCAACGTCAGGTATTTTATCAAATTATGGTATTTAACAGATGAATTAATATATATTTACCAAGTTATATACATTTGTTCTAATTACTGTACTTGTAGTTGTAAGCCAACACCGATGGCGAGATATCACGAGGGGTGTCTGCATAAAGAAAGTCAAAAAAATAGGTAAAATTAAAGTTGATATATTAAAGGGTCACACCAGTGGGCACAGTGATTCACAAGCGTGGCTTTCTACTTATATTGGTGCCTTCACTCGCACGTATGCTCTGATGTCAGCAGTCTACTGGGTTAACGCTCCCGAAGATGTGAAAGATTACATAAAAAATCGTTTTTTGGTAATGAGCTACATCGCAAGAAAATTCAAATTTAATGCTAATTTTATTTATACTAATTACTTATAAATTTTTTTTAATGATGAGTTTGATCTAGATTTTAGTCGGCGAGAGCATCAAAAAGCAGTTAAGGAACTGATGTTAGGTGCATTCCGGAGGTACAAAGGTCGGTGCCATACATAATTTGATAAATTCAGTACTGCTACAGAGGCACACTAAAATCCATTCCAAGCAATACAACCAGCTGAGTAGGAGAATGTTTGTGATCTGTTTGAAGATTCTACTTATAATGTAATATTGCATTTATATTTTTTTAATAGAAAATTATATATGTATTAGAATTTGAAATTTATAATCTCTTTTTTATTTTTTTAGCAACAGAGTGCTGTGAACAAAGCAAATAGATCAAATTTAAATATACACTATCGTGCGAGTTTTCGGTCTTTTCATCATTTGCATAAAAAAAAAATAGTCAGTACTACTAGTTCCGATCTTATATTAAAATATGCACTTCTCTCATTCAAATTCTAATATAGTTTTTCTTTTACAACAAACTAAAAATTCTGGTGACTTTGATCTAACCAATTTATATGCTAAAGCATATAAATCGTGATGGTGTTTGGACCTGTCTTGAAGCTGAGACAAATTATGTAAGTTTAAGTATATTAAGTTAAGTCTAATACAATATTCTTATTATTTATACTAACTTCAATGATTTTTTTTGTAGGAAAAGATGAAATCTTTAAAAGACGCTACTGCAAATCCATCTGATGAATAATTTGTCAATGATGCTCAGATTCTATCTGAAGTTCTTGGATTACGTTCTGGATATTTGAGGGGCTTAGGGCGTTGTGTGAAACCATCCTCCAATTCATCATCCTCTTCTAAGACTAGATCCAATGAAGACAATATTAAGGAGTTAGAAATAGCACAACTTGAGATAGAACGATTGAGATCCAAGGAATAAAAGTTATTGACCAGATTAGATAAAGTAACGGAGTTAGAGTCAAGAATAGAAAAGAGATTAAAGTTGAGAACCCGAGCAAAGTTTGAAAAATGGCAGAGGATGTCCCAAAATGCTATGCCACTACCATAATCTTAAAATCTATTTTTTATATTAATTGTATATTTATTATTCTGTTTAACAACAATATTTGAACAAATTTGATGTACAAATTACATTTTTATTATAATGGCAATACATCTTTTAATTAAATATGAATCTGTGTAGCGGTACCGTTCGAACAGAAAAAATCACGTTCGAACGATACATTACAATTTAAAAATTCATCCGAACTAAAAAGGGTTCGTTCGAACAAGATTAATTTCAATAAGTTTATTCGTTCGAACAAATAATATCCGTTCGGACGCTTACCTCGTTCGAACCAGGCAATCTGTTCGAACTAAATATTTATCCGTTCGAACGGCATGTGTTAGTTCGGACAGTTGAAAGTTTTGTTTGAACGAGTTTTTGAGACGAAATTTTTTTTATCTCAAATAAAAAAACTCGTCCGAACAGATTTGAACGGGCAAGTGAGATTTCATCTCTAAAAAATATTTTTAGGGATGAAATTCAATTATCATCCCTAAAAACTTTTTGAGACAGATTTTTTGAGACAAATTTATGATGAAAAAAGTGCAAGTTTTTTGAGTAATATTACTTATATTTTTACGTTCGATCTTACACAGATGACTAGAGGTTTTCTAAGACTTAATAAAGGCGGTTTGCCATATTTGAGAAGAAAAAAAATGCTGGTTATTTACACGATTTGTCTGTTCTTTTTAGGTTATGTCTTTTTTATTAAAACTTTGTATTTGTAATTGAATTTGTTCTTTGATTTATTAATAGTGAATTTTTGCAGGCTTGGATTTGGGGTTTTTTTTTCTTATTTGTAACCTTCAAGTGTCAAGTTGTAGTTATAGTATTCTTTCATCATAAGTGGCACTTATTAATAAAATTAAAATATTATCTTCTTCCTAAAAAAAATTAAAAATTAAAAATTTAGATATTAAACTTAAATTAAAATTAGAGTTCAGATGAATTTAACAATCAGATGAATGTACATATATTAGGTCGACTTCAGGGGTGGTGGGGTCCTTGGGGCTCACCTTCGTAACTTATTTCTTAAGTGGCATGCACGGAAACCTCAAGTTGCGGGAAATTTGGGTGGCTAATTAAATTAAAAAGCTTCCCTTGTGTCCCCCTGCCTTTAGCTACCAAACAAGAAAAAAAGCTTCTCTTTACCTGGTTTTTCGCTATACTGTCGGTCACACATGCACCGACTTCACTACGCTTTCAAATGTTTACACAAGTTGGGCCCAACAGAGCCTCCGGCAGTTTACGCCTTTAAAAGTTTACGCCTTTAAAAGCCTTCGCCAGCTGACCTATAGGCCTTTCATTTATAAGACTGTCCTTTCCTGTGAGCCTTCCAAATAATCTGAGCCCATCGGCCCCACGGATCAATATTCAACTTGAATGGTTCAGGACCACATCAAATGACTGATTAATATTGGTTGGGCATATATGGACCCACCCATCAAATGACTGAGTGAAGCAGCTTCATTAATCGCTTTAATTTGCAATATAGCTAACTCAGTTTGTATTCAAAACTCAGTTTTACTATTCATAACTTATTTCGTACTTTCAAATCATCTCAACTACTCATTTTATTACTATTCATAACTCATCTCATCTCATCTCTAAATCCAAACCATCCAAACCAATAAAATTATTTGTATTTTGACCCAAATTTATCGATAAGTGGTCCCAATCCCTGCAGGTGGTACTCATGATGCCTCCGATCGCGTCCCTCATCATCATCTTCTTCAATTGCTTCGCTTAAATGGGTTGAACCATCATTTTTTTTTTTTATCACTTTTGTAGTCCAAAATACATAATCCAAAATATTTTGATGTGATTTCTTTATTTCAAGTTTCAAACCATTAACTGGTCCCTGCAGTCCCCATTTACTTTTAATTAGGGTGTTCTGTTCTGTCTCCCAAACTTGAGCAAAGCCCTTGGTTGTTGGTATAGGGTTACCTTATGCCTCAAGACTTGGGCTACAATTTGTAGCACAACGGGCTCTGTTTTGGGCCAGTCAATGACTAAAGAATGGGAGAGAGGTCTTTGTTTGTATCTTTGGGCCGTTGAATCAATGGCTTAAATCTTAATTCAAATCTTTTAGGGTTTTTCTTTTGGTGAATTTTCTAAGGGATATTGGAGGATTACTTTTGGGGAAAATCTTAACTCCCCCGCCCACTATCTGTAATTATTTTATAATTATTTTTAATTAATCAATGCAATTATATCAATCCATTACATATAAAACTATCGGCCTCTAGTTTAGGTAGAACTGTAAAATAGTTCTAAGTAGATCAATTTTCTTACAAATATTCATCAATTTCAATTCATTGTTATAACATTATTGTTTATTTGATCACCAGTACATTGGGGTTTAATTTAATATCATCAAAGGTTTATATATATATATATATACACACTAATGTAGAAGTAAGAACTTCCTTAATTCAAGTTTGATAACGAGGGCGCCTTTTTCTTGTTATAGTTCATAATTAATTAATTGTAGTTAAAGTATCCATTTTATGTTGATATATATATACACTAATGTAGAAGTAAGAACTTCCTTAATTCAAGTTTGATAACGAGGGCGCCTTTTTCTTGTTATAGTTCATAATTAATTAATTGTAGTTAAAGTTTCCATTTTATGTTGCGGCAAAATATATATACATATCAATGATAGCAAATAAATAGACGATACAAAATTTACGTGATTCGACGAATTGGCTACGTTCACAGAACTGCAAAAATCTTATTAATTAGAGAAGATTACAATCATTCAATCTCAAGTCACTTTTTTTAAGTTTTTTTGCTCTCTCAGACAATATGCATTTACTAGACAATTATTCTTTTACAGAATATGTCGAAAAGCATGTTTAAGCAGACAAATTTAATATATTTATGGCAAAAAGAGCGTTAAAAATCTTGATTTCAAAATTCTTGCGACTTTCGCACGAGTTAAGTGTTGAGCGAGAATCTGACTCGAGCTAAGTATTAAGTCTGGGTTGAGTCAGGTGTCTAGCTTGAGTCGACTATTAAACTAATTCTCTATTTCTCGATTTTTAACTTCTAGATCAGTTTTGATATACAATTCAATACTTTATTCCATTATGAAAACCTTATCTTATTGTCCTCAACACTCATTATAAGGAACCGTACTGTGGACATTGGACAAGCTGGTTTTAAGAAATTTAATAATGCTAGCTAGAGCTATAAAAAATAAATAAATAAATAAATAATACTAGCTTAGAGCATCATGATAATTCAGTTGATCGGATCTTTTAATTAAATAATATTTACTTAATTGTACAAGGATATCATCATGTTGACAGCTTGCGAGACCTATCTCACTCACCACCATATTCTGTTTTTCTCTTTATTCTAAGAATATTCCAATCATCTTTCATATCTTTCATAGAGGTTTTTTTTTTTCGGTAATTCTTTTCTCGATGAGTGGAGAAACCTCAACTGGATAGTTTTTTTGTTTATTATTATTAATTTCTATATGTCGTAGACAAGAATTGGACCCACTCTCAGAAAAAATGAAATTTGTTTGGGCACACCCGATGAAAATACACTAGTGGAATTGTGTCCCTCTCAAGTCTCAACATCCTCAAGGTCCCACGCAGCACCGGCGGCGCATTTGAAACTTCCATAAGCTACAGTCCACGGCGTCCAACCATACATATACATATACATATACATACATACATACACACATACAAATATATAATATTTTAAGTTAAAGGGCATTATAGATTCTCTATTTAAAGACTATATATATATATATAGAGAATAATATTATGTACAGTTATAAAATTATAAGTGGTGACATACATTCACTTAAAAAAATAATAAGATTTATTATTAAAAAATTTTAATTTTTTAAAAATAAATCTCATATATATTTAATTTTTTTATTTTATTTAAATAACTACCTATCACTTACAAATCTACAACTTTATTTATCATTTCTTTTATATATATATATAATATATATATATATATATATATAATATATATATATATATATATACGAGAACCTAGCTGGGATTTTCCAACGATCTCAAACTGCTGCTGCTTGTGGCACAATTCCCATGTTTGATCAGTACTGTACTCTGTTATATATATATATATATATATATATATATATATATAACACGATCGGCCTTATCATTTCGACGAGTTTTATTTATCAGTAAATTAATCTTCTTAATTTTGATGATGCCAACCAATTAAGACTAATATAATGACAAGCCGTTTTGATGAAAAAGTTAGCTCTGTCACAAATGATATTAATAAAACTTGATTTCATTAGCAATTTTTTAAAAGACAAGTGCTCCATATTTAAAGACATTTTATAAAAATAAATTTGTAATTAATTGATATAATTTTAAATAATTTGTTAAACTTATAATTTTATACCAAGAATAACTTTACACCTATTTTTCTTTTTCAAAATCATGATATATCATCCACATATGGAGTGCGAGCTTTGTAGGTCTTCTTTATTATGATGCATTTCGTTTGGACTGGAATTATTAAGGATGTATTTTACGATTTGGGCTACTTGGTGATGATCCAAACAACTTAATCATGCAAAACAAATGATAGAAGGAGAATAAGTCGAGGTTTAAGACTAATCTGATGATAAAGTCAGTATTAGATGGGATTATCGAAAAAAAATATAGGCAAATGAGAAATTAGAAAATGTAACTAGGGGTGTAAATGGTCCGGTCTGGTCCGGTCCGGTCTAGAAAATTTGTTGACCGATTTCATTCGGTCCAAGAATTCTCTCACCCTGGACCGGACCGAACAGGAGTTCGGTTCATACCGATTCGGTCCAATTCGGTTCAGGGGCGGTCCAGTCCGGTCCAGGAGTGCCCCATATGATTTAATGGGTTAAATTTAATATAAAATTCTATAATGATCAAATATTTTTTTGGCCCAAATTTAGCTACTATAAATTATAATATGTTAATATTATAAAAGTATATATTATATATTAATATGTTAGTATATATTATATATTAAGTATGTTAATAAATTATAACTAATAGTCTAATAGTCTAATAACACTTTCACATTAGTATATATTAATAAACTATAACTAATAAGTAATAACACTACTACAATTTACATTAGTATATTATATATTTATATTTTAGTAAATAGTGATAAACTAGTAATAATATATTAAATAATAATAATACACTTATTATTTATATGTTAATATATAAGAGTATATAGTATATATTAATATGTTAGTTAATATTAAATATTAAGTATGTTAGTAAACTATAACTAATAATCTAATAGTCTAATAATACTATTACATTAGTATATGTTAATAAACTATAACTAATAAGTAATAACACTATTACAATTTACATTAGTATATTATATATTTATATGTTAGTAAATAGTGATAAATTAGTAATAATATATTAAATAATAATAATACACTTATTATTTATATGTTAATATTATAAGAGTATATATTATATATTAATATATTAATATATATTAATATTAATATTAAAATTTTTATATTATTATTTATATATACATATATTTAAAAATAAAAATTAAAAAAAAACTCTAAGAATTCGGTCCGGTCCGATCCGGTCCGGGGGGATGAACTCCCTGGACCGGGACCAGATCGGAATTTTCCGGTCCATATATTTTTTGGACCGGACCGAACCGGACTCCAACCAGTCCGGTCCGGTCCCGGTCCGGGACAACCGGTCCGGTCCGGTCCGCCGGTCCGGTTCTGTCTTTTTACAGCCTTAAATGTAACCTTTCTTCTAAAGAACTGGATTCTGTTTATAGGGTTGGTTGTGCTCAATTGGACAGTGGAGACTGTAGGGATGGTCCTTCACATTTGTTCAATCGTCATTTAGTCGGTAGTGTCAGAGTAGGCAGGTTTGTTTTGACCCGCGTCGCTTATTAATATGAACATGATTGGATCCAAATTAAGTACCATCCTAACTAATTTCATATATATCATAAATAAGATTTTGCATATGCATGCCCTCCCTCTTGGATAATTATTATGAACGACAGCTCTTCCACTCTCAGCTTTGCCCAATTGATTGTAGTGTATGATGAGTTTCCAGGTCGATTTACAAGGACTAGTACAAAGTTTATTGAATTATTAACAAAAACTAAAATGAAATGGTTGAAAATACCAACAAATATCCTCAAGTTCACACTTTGAGTAATGTATAATACTTTACTCCAAGTGTGTAGCGAAAGAGAAAATGTAAGTTGACCAAATCAAGGCTATTTGCTTTTGTGTTTTCGTTTGTAAAGCAATATTTTAGTAAAACTAATTTTATATGTTATGTAGTTCAAGAACTAAACTATGGATGAAATGAAAATGTGTATGTCAAGCTTTTATAAATAACTGTTTGAGAAAAATGGACTCTAAACTTTGGGTAACGTCTCTTGGTGAATCTTTAAAACATGGGATTTCCAACTCTCATTTAACTCAATCACGTTCCCTATGATGGTAGCATGATCAGAAGATATATGAATTGAAAAATAGTAAAAATGCGTAAGATAATTATGGAATTCACCACTATTCATCAACAAATTTAACACAAATTCAAGTTCTATCTCTCTTAAGTACCCATTGTGTTGTTCATTAACAATGAGTCAAAACAGTTTCAAAAAACCCTAATTCATCTAACTTGAAAAGGAATAAAACTCCAAAAATAATTAATAAAGCATGAGAGAATTGAAAGATCCTAAAAAATAAACACCAATCGATAGTTACCTTTGGTCTAGGGTTTTGAGAATTACTCATGCAACATCCCAAAAAATGTTCAAGCAGCTTCGCAAAGTAAAAATAAAAGTAATAAACCCTTTATCTTTTAAAACACACTAAGAGAATCTCTCTCTCTCTCTCTCTCTTTCTTATTTTTCTCTAAACCTTCCCGTCTAACCCCCACTTCCCCTCTATTTCCTTGCCTTAATTCTTTCTTCCGAAAAGTATTGCATTTCCAATTGATTCCTCTCCAATTTCATGCAATTAGTTGCTCTCTCAAATTCCATACAATTCGTGCTTAGGATTGGAAAGGGTTAGGGCATGCGTATAAGGGTTTAATGAGTGCTCAGTGTTGAGGGAAAGAAACTTATAGAGGAGTTGGGTGTAAATAATCAATTGAAGTGCCTAAGTGTTGTGGGATTGAATATGAGATCGACCATTTTACCCCTGTAGTTACTCCATTTTATCAATACAGCTCTAATTTTAATTAAATGCGTAATTAAGCCATTATTCACGATTTTTTAAATTAAAAATTGTAAAAACAATACTCGATTACTACATTTTTTCCACCTTATCACCAACCTACTTCGATATTTTTCTATAGTCATCGCGCGCCATGTTCATATGATGATCATGCTCTTCATTGCAACTGTACTCAACTGAATTGGAATTGCGAGCTTGTAGAGCTAGTTTTATATATAACAATACATCTTTTAGAGGGCATGGAGCAATTATATTATCTTTCAACAATGAAAGTGGCATAAACAAAAAGGAGCATTAATACTATAAATGACTAGGAGTGAATCTTTGTTTGCACATAATTTTGGGGGTGCAATATGATCAGCCTTAATGATATACACAATTGGCTTGGATTTGATGCTTTGGTCCCCCTTCTCTCTCTCTCTCTCTCTCTCTCTCACACACACACACACACATTAACGTGCGCGTTAGGTTTCTTTCAAGCTTGGCAAATTGGAATCTCTTTGTTGGGTGGTGGTGGAGAGGTGACTGGTGTGGGTGGATCGGACCTACTTCCACCTGCAACCTTCACATAATCTACCTCTAAAATTCACTTACTATTACTCTTCCAATGCACCCATGCTGATCTTGATCTCTCAGTTTGGCCAAGTTAGTAATCGATCTTTAAGAGAATATCAATATCCTATCATGCGTTTTAATTTACACTACTTAATTAAAGCAACAAATACCAAAAGACTTTAACTCTAGGTTGATTGTTCCATTATGCTCATAACCAATTGTGGTAACTTAAAATCAGATCAATTAGGTGGGAGGACGAGCATATCTCTTATAAATTATCTTCTTTATCCTGCAGGTTACGTGTCCACACACTGATCTATAGAGTAACTATATATGTGTTCTTTGTAAAGAGCAATTGGTCAGTATATATATTTCTATACATACTTACCCTAAAAACATGTCGGTAGTATATATTTTAGTTTATCGAAAATCAAAGTTCAACAAACAGAGGACTGCAGAACTAGAATAACGATGGAAAGTAGGGTGGTGGTGGTGGTGGTGGTGTGGTGGAAAAGATCCCTTGGGGAACTACAAAATCCGTTTGCTCCCCCAAAACTAGTTTTGCTTTTTCCATTTTTTTCATCCGGAGTTGAGCTGCCCCACCACATGATTCTGCACCTTATGAGGGCTCTACGCAGACTCCCTCTCTCCTCCAGACACCATTAACGATTTTTTTTTCAATTTATTGGATTTTTTATGATTTATTTTCAAATCAAATTAGAAGAGCGTACCGATCTTTCTATTTTTGAGTCTGAGAAGTGTTGCTTCAGGAATTTTAATTTGAAAATTAGAACTTTTTTCCAAGTCCATTTGTCGATACATGACTCTATAGAGTTTCTAATATGAGAAAATCTACCATCTAGTCCGACTGAAAAATCTAAAAAAAGTCTCTCAATGACAATGCGACACGTAAGTGAGTTCACGTAATTTGGTTGAAGTTGTGACGCGCTAGATCAACTTGGACTCGACTAACTATCCTTCATCCCTTCAATTCATCATCCTCCTCTTTAACATCGAGCCCTCCCTGAATCCTCCCTCTCCTTTTCCACACTCATAACCGACGGCGGACCCAGAAAATGGCTTTCCTTAGTTTGTTAGTGATTTTTGTTGATGATTTTTGTCTCTGTTCTGTGTTTTGACAATCTTTGAGGATTCTTGGTTCGTTATTCCATTTCGGCGCTATCTGTGTTATTCTCTGGCTTTGTTCAACATTCCGACAATCTCTGGCATTTTATGGCTGGGTTTTGCATCTCAGACAGTCAAAAACAATTTTTTCCTTTCAGAGATCCATTTCGGCATTGTGTGTGGGTGTATTGCTTCTATTTCTTAGATAAATTTTCAGATGACAGTTTTGGTTGGTTTTAGATTTGGGATTCGATGACAAAAGCTCTGAATTCTAGGGTTTAGTCCATCTCTCTTTTTTTTTGGAATTCTTTGATTGCCTTTGGTTGCAAAATTTTATTGGGAAAATCTACTTTCTGAGAAAATCAAATGAAAAATCCTAGAATTTCCCGAGAAAATTTCTCAAATTCCTGGAAAAACAAACTGCTGAAGCAAAACAATAAACTTGAAAAAGTAGATTTGCTTTGGCACTCTGTTTTTTTGTTTTCCTAGGAAAAATATACTTTGAATGAAAGATCGAATGAACAACGTCGATCACGGACTGCACTCTGATTTCCTAGAAAAAATAAACTTCGAATGAAAAACTAATTTTTCTCAGCCAAAATTGTTAAATGATAAAAGTCCTTTATTTTCTTATCTCCTTGTAAAAAAAAAATAATAATAACGAGATTATAGAGCAAAATAGATCGATTTGTGTTTTTGAGTTTTTTTTTTTTTTTTTTTTTTTTTAATCTAAGAAGAGATTACCTCCAGTGCCAGGGACAATGAGTTCTCTACCAGTGATTTGGTGTGGTCAAGACTAGATTTTTTTTTGTGTGCTAGCTGACGTGACGGCTTGGGAATGAAGGAGTGTATTTTTAGGCTTTTAAGCCTGATCGGACAGCAACATCTCCCTTCTAATATGTATATTAGTATATGGGATTTTTTTCGATGGTATTATTAATGGATCCAATAACAAATTATCTATAAGTATGATATTCCATTGAACGGTGGCCTACTGCTTCTACCTCAGGTAACCTCCTTAACGTGAATTGAGGCTTAAAACAAAGAAAAATGTTAAATATATCTAAAAAAAACTTTTATTTTTTTATTTTTTTTTCTTCACATGTCAATTATTGATATGCTGAAAATTATAAATTCTAAAATTGAATTTTTTTTAAAAAAATAACAAAATAAATTTTACAAATAAAAATATAAGTAAAATTGTAAGTATATGTAACTCATTAAATTTTAGAACAACACCGTTAATTAATTTTAACATATAACATCATCTAATAATATCAATTATTTTATTTTTAACAATGGTAGGATTTTTCTTCATGTACGACGCACATTAATGACTTTCCATCATCATTACTATAATAACATTATAAGAGTCCTAGTAATGATCTAACTATTGTTAAGTCCAAATTGAAATATAAATTTACTATTTTGGCTATAATTCATATGACTTAGTTAAATGGTCCATATTGATCTAGTTAAATCAAAATTCAAATAACAATATAATATTATATATTTAAATATTCATTTACAATAAATTTGAAACCCAATTCTTCTTCCCCGCTTTGTCTTCCCCAAAACCCTAGAAAATAAAACCAATGAAACCACTTCGTCTTTCCTAGCAAATTGCCCAACTCTAGAAGTGGAAACCAGTTGAAACCCATTTTTCTTTCTTGCTCTCTCGAGTCCTCGAAGACGAAGATGGGTCTAGTTAGGGTTGTAAATGAACCAGGCTATTCGACAGCCCATTTGGTATTTACTCGGTTAAACTTGAATCGAACTCGACTCGTGAAAAAAAAAGTTTGCTCGTGAAAGCAAATACCTGTTCGATTAGTAAATGACACATACCCGACAAAATTCGACTTGGCTTGACTAAGGTTCGTCAAGGCTCGCTCGTTTATGCTCGAGTCAACTCGCTAGCTCGACTCGATTAAAATTCATTTATATATTGATAAATATATACATATATGTTATATATATATGTATTGCTAATAATATAAGTATAGTATTTTTATAATTAAATATGTAATATATAATCTTATTACTTATATCTATATGATGAATATGCTTTATAGTTATATTTTATAATTTGTACAATAATTAACCTATAAAATTTAATAATTTTATATATTAGTACGTAAAAAACATGTAAAATACATATATGCTGTCATATTATGTATATTTATTGATAGTATATATAAGCATATAACATATTGTTATAATGAATAAATATCAATTAGTTAGATATTAAGTATTAATTTTTTATTAGTTATTTATTTATTTATTTTTAAATTTTATTCAAAAAAAAAAAAAAATTGATTTCGAGCTCGGCTTGACTCGACTCGAGTTGTAAGTTTAGTTTATCGAGTCGAGATCGAACAAAAAATAAATAAAAACTCGAGCTCGGGCTCGAGTTTAAGTTCGAACTCGAGTATTTGGAGTCAAACTCGAGCTCGACAAGCCAAAGTTTGGCTCGTCTCAACTCGTTTACAGTCTTAGGTCCGGTTCAAACATAGATTTTTCGGCATTATTCAAACCCTAGCTCCGACGGCAACATGATCTGCAACGAAAGCTCCTGACGTGATTCCTTGATTTGTGATTTAGTGAAGATGACGAGCTGAACGACGAGGCCACCCATTTTGTGATCTCTGAATCTCTCAACGGAAGAATAAAAGTGATTAAATTTTTTTTTTATATTCTTCACAATCTCCTATTATAATCACCAAAAAATTTGTTAGTCGCCCAGTGAAATTTCGATTGATGATGAGAAAATGGGAGAGAACAAAATCAAAGGAAGATTTGCAATGTTCACTAGGATGGGAAGAAAAAAAAGGGAGAGAGGAATGTCCGGTAAGGATGCTTGATCAAGAGGTGTTTGAATGGAAGGAAACCAACGCACGTTTTCCTGGAAGAAACTAGGGTTTGGGATCTGGCAGGTAGAGGAAAGGTTGTTGGACGTAACCAAGGAAAAAAACAGTGGTATTTCGCACTAAAAAGAAACGAATATAGTGGAATAAAATATTAGGATGCAAGATGAACAATAATTTGCTATATTTGGTCAGGATGGACGAGAACTGTTCATCAAAGCCAAATATTTTTTGACTTAGTCAGTTTAATATGGGAGATATTTGATCAATTTATCTTCATTTAAGATTTGCAATAGATTATAACCAGCTCATTAGCAGCTAATGTTCTAACATTTATTTTAATTTAGATCTTATTTTAATTTTGGCAGCCTTTGCCTTTTCTTAAAAAAATGGCTGAACGATCAAGCCTGCACTGCCTCCTAGCAGATGGTACCTATGCTTGGTGTCATTCACTGATGTAATTACCTGTAGCATGTAGGTGATCAGGTCTGGAGGCTATATGGATTTAGATAATTAGCTTACTCTAATCATGTTAATTACAATTGTTAATTTGATAGGAAATTATCTTTTGATTTAATACAGACAATATTATATATTAATACTATAAGAGGAATAGGTTTATATAATTAATTAATTACAAAAAAATTATATATAATTAAAATAAATTATTTATAATAAAAACAATCATTTTAATTATAATTAATTAATTATATATATCTATTTTTCTTATAATATCATTTAACTAACTCTACCTATAAGAAAGTTGTGGTAGGCTATTCAAGATTATGAAAATATAGACAAAACAACGGCAGCTTTGATGGCAATCAAAAAAGTTCAAAGCAAGAAGATCGAATTTTTTATTTATTTATAAAAGATGACTCAAGTCATCAATGACAATACTGATGTACAAAACTAAAATATTAACTCTATAATCACATATATCAAACATTATTTTTATCTATTTTCAAAATTAAAAATAATAAAAATTTATCGATCTAATAATTGATACACGCATAATTTTACACAGTTGATAGTAAAAATAGAAATGCAAACTTTTGGATACATTTTCCTAATCCAAATATCTTCATTTTTTCTGAATTTTTATAATGAGAAAGACTCTTTTTTTTTTTTTTTTTTGGTATAAATTTGTACTATATTTATCTTATTAATATATTGCTTTTATTTGAAAAAAAAAAAAGACGATGAAATACGAGTTAAGCTCTAAAGAATGGTATAATCATGCACGTACAGTAGTCGATTCAAGATTTGAGCTTGGATAAGCCGTTAACAGGACAGCCAAAAACAGTTGAGTTTGGTGCTATAGAATATGAATCATGCACGAGGCAGAGGAATAATAATAATAATTAAAGTGGAAGTGGGATTTGCGGTGTGACTTTGCATGGGGTATTGTGCAGTTCGGTCTTGTATATGGATTCCCTCCATCTATATATCTATCCACATGGGTATCTGTAAAAAGGAATTTTTACGTGGTGATGAGGACTATCATGTACAGTTTAACTATCATGTGTAAATTAATTAATTAATTAATTAAATGCTGTTTTTAATTTCTCGAACCTCCCCAAAGATTCATGATCTGTAATGTTAGTTTACCTTCCTGTCTTCTTCTTGGATTTCGAATGTCCTTCTTGGATTTCCCATTAAAATAATGGCATAGTCAAATTCGATTTTGGACTAACCCCCATCACAGGAAATTACATTAGATCAGATCAGATCAAATCAAATCAAATCGTTGCTACATAGTAATTAACCCCTCTCTCTCTCTCTCTTTGAGTCATAATATTTCAACCCCGAGCAAGAAAGTTTCACGTCGATCCGGGCCTGATCTTTGTCTGTTTACTCTTTGTTCAACGAGTCCTGTGACAGATCAGAAATGTTGGGTAACTGTGAGAAGATGCTACTCATCCCTCCAACTACAAACGAATGGTCACAGGTTCTTCTCTCTCTCTTCTCTCTCTCTCTTCTCTCAATTATTAGTCAAAACACGACCACTACGGCACTGCCCCATTTTTGTTGCTATGCTTTTGGAAGAGAATATGTCTCCTGTGTGGTTATTTTACCCTAAAACGCCACCTCAAACTCTTTTGATCTTTTCTTTTGCCGGTGCAGAATCAGATAGATGATAAAAAAGAAGACTTGATGGCAGCTTCTACGGGTAGGGTAATGGAAAAACCAGTACTGGACCAACCACACGTACAGGCGCAGCAGCAGCAACAACAAGCTGCCCTCAGGTGTCCGCGCTGCGATTCATCTAACACAAAGTTTTGTTACTACAACAACTACAGTTTGTCTCAGCCGAGGCACTTTTGTAAGTCCTGCAAGCGGTACTGGACAAGAGGCGGTACCCTGAGAAACGTTCCGGTCGGTGGTGGTTGCCGGAAAAACAAGCGCGTGAAGAGGTCTTCATCAGTTTCGGCTACTGATGGAGCTGCTGCTTCTTCAGCTCATAGTGCAAACCCAGACCCTCCATCTCAACCACACATCGATATCATATCTTCTGCCACGTCAAATCATATCAATCCTTTGTTTTATGGGTTTGATACGAGTCTTCCTTTTCGCAGATTCAATCCCAGAGTTCCCAATGTGGACACTGTTTCTGGGTATGATCTCCAACCCCATCTGAATGCTCTTGGACTTGGGTTTTCGTCTGATATTATGTCTAATGAGAACTGTGATCAGAACCGTTACAGAAATGGGTTTAACCCTTCTAAGCAAATCCAAGATGATGTTACATCAAACTCTCTTCTCTCAAGTTATTCCATCTTCAGCTCCTCAGCTTCTTCTACTACCACTTCCCCACTCACCTCTAGCTTTCAGCAACATGAGAAATTTGTCAATGGAGGTATCAAAGACACTCGAGCAGTACTAAATCATTTTCAAACCATGGCACCATTTGAAGGCTTGCAAATACTGGCCTCTAATGAATTAGCTGGGATTTCCATGAAAGAAGTGAAAGTAGAAGACGGCCAGAACAGGTTGGATTGGAATGGTTATTGCCAGAATCAAATGGAGAATGTCGGCATGTCGGATTCTTCATTTTACTGGCCGAACGCAACAAATATTAATGGTACTTCTTGGAATGATCCCGGAAACATCGGGTATTCGGTCACTTCCCTGATCTAGCAAAACCAAACATCCTTTTTCATTTGTCTCCCTCTTTTTTAGTCATCTTGGTTGTTGCTGGCATGGTTACTTAGGTTTCTGTTGATTACATCTGTTTGTAGTGAGTCTGATCAGTAGGGCAGGTTTTAAAAGGAGAATTTGAAAAACACACACCAAAACAAAAATCGCAAGATTTCACATGATGAATATTTGAAGCAACGATAGGAGGAGCTTGGATCCGAGCGATCATGTCAGCTGCAGAAAATCAGCCTGTTAGTTTTATTATCAAGGTTGAGACTCATTAATTGCGCTGAGAGGAACCTCGGATCCTCTACATCTGATCGCCATGGGACGTGTCATCGGAATCACCTACGGCGCTTCGCAGTGGGGAAGGTTTTCGTTCAGTAAGTTGGTCGAGTTTGTTGAATGTAAATATATGACCATGTCTTTTTTTTTTTTTTTTTTGCTTTCTTTGTTTCTAAATGAGCTGGGGGTATATGTTGCAGTCTTCAATGAAGATCATCTGAGAAACTAATTATTTTTACTTAAGTTTACCTTCTTTTTTATTCTTCTTATTTCTTAATTTAAAGTGTTTATGATGAAGGGGGAAGGGGGTATAATCATGGTATAGAGAAAGAGGGAGATTTCTTAATTTCTCAATGTGTCTAGTTATTAGTTTAATTATATATATGCTTCGCATTGGCATGTTGTTTTGATCATTGTTAATTATTGGTAGGACTGTTCACCGATCCGACTTGACTAATAATTAGTTTTCGGCCGATATTGCATTGTATATATATTTTTATAGTAGTTTTTTCTCTCCTTTCTACCGACTTGGTTTTCGTCAGATCTACTGTACTTCATCGACCACCCATCGACACGTAACCCACCATGCAACTCTATGGTACCCGATCTATCGGGACGAAAAGAAATTGTGGAGAAAGTCTCGACATGTGACTCTCACGTGTGGAGTTTTTTTTTTCGTGCGTGACTTTCATGTAATGTCGTGCCGGGATGAGTCTGTCAGCTACACGCATGCGCCAATAGATTCCTCACCTCAAGATCTTTTAGACCTGCTTTAACTAATCTCACAATTACAAGTGCATGGTCTCCTCATGCCACCACAGGTGTGCATGAAGAAAGATGGTCTACAATAGTCCACTCCACCTTATGTTTTTTTTTTTTTTGATGTTATTGTTTTTCTTAACTAATGATTTTGAGGAAGAAAATATGAGTCTCTTTATAAAATATCTTAAGAAAATAAATTATTGTATTCCTATAACTTCCACTACTTCTAATGGTAGCTCCACAGTCCGCATAGTTATGCAAACTATAAAATTTGTTTTTTAAGACGGTGGTCTAGTCTTTGCACGCTAGCATGGGTGGGGACCAAGTAAGATCTTTTTTATTTTATTTTTACCTTTTTTTCTCTAATGTTGCTTTGTGATTATTGTACTGAAGTGTTTGTTGAGGAATCACACATCCTCCTCGTATACCATAATATTCTTCTTTATCTGAATAAAAATTTACTAGCTTAAGAAAAAAAATAGTACAAGTATCATTGTATTGGGTTTTATCTAGGATTGAACAAATTACCTGCTCGATACCAATTCTAATTTATCGACCCTATTAACGTTTGTGAAATCACCACACATTTTAGTGGTGAGAGTTTTGCATATATATATTCATTTACAGAGCGTATAACTTAATTACTCATAAAGATATGGTTACAAAATAAATGGAAAGAATGAGCTAAACAAGCTCCTATAATTGAGGGTCAATGGTTTGATATGGAAGGCCGTAGATTAGGGTAGAGGATCCTCAACACCTCCCCGCAAGCTGAGCGTCGGATTGGAACAGACGTGTAGCTTGGATCTAAAAAATTGAAAGAGAGGCCTAGGTATACTTTTGGTGAAGATATCAGCAATCTGCAAGTGGGAGGGTACATATTGTGTCCGAAGTTTGCCAGCAAGAACAAGTTCGCGAAGAAAGTGGTAGTCTAATTCAACATGCTTGGCCCGCTTATGAGAAACAGGATTGGAGCTCAAAAAAATGGCACTTTTGTTGTCGCATAATAGGAGAGGCCGCTGGGGAAGAGAAACTTTGAGATCACGAAGGAGATGCGTAAGCCAAAGAAGTTCTGCGGCAGTGAGAGCGAGAGCACGATATTCAGACTCACAGCTGGAGCGAGAAATGGTAGGTTGCTTCTTGGCACTCCAGGAAATCAAATTGTTACCAAGATAAATGGAATAACCAGAGGTAGAGCGACGAGTGTCAGGACATCCTGCCCAGTCAGCATCAGAGTAAGCAACTAAAGTACCGGGAGTAGTAGATGGACGAAAAGAGAGACCAAAATGCAGTGTGCCCTTGACATAGCGAAGAATGCGTTTGACAGCAAGAAAGTGGTCTTCAGTCGGAGAGTGTAGGAACTGACTGACAGAGTTGACAGCATGAGCAATATCAGGATGCGTGATGGTCAAATACTGAAGAGCACCAACAAGAGATCGATAAAGAGTAGGATCCGAAAACAGAGAACCATCAGAAGATAGGTGCTGGGAAACAACCATCGGAGTGTGAACAGGCTTGCTGTCAAGTAATTGAGCACGATTGAGAATGTCACGTGCATATTTCAGCTGACTGAGAAAAAGACCATCAGTGGTTGGTGTAGCTTCAAGACCAATGAAGTAACTGAGAGAACCCAAATCCTTAGTAGCAAACTCAGAGTGAAGCTTACGAGTAAAGCTGTCAAGAAGAGAGGAATTGTTGCCTGTAATAATAATGTCATCAACATAAAGCAACAAATAAATGATGTCAGAGTCCCTGTGAAAGACAAAGAGCGATGTGTCCGCACGACTGCAAGAAAAACCAATGTGAACGAGAAAGGAACTGAATCGCTGAAACCAGGCACGGGGTGCTTGTTTGAGGCCATAAAGAGCTTTCTTCAACTGACAAACATGATTAGGGAAGCGAGGATCGATATACCCTGGAGGTTGTTCCATATAGACTTGTTCAGTAAGGTGACCATTGAGGAAGGCATTTTTGACGTCAAGTTGACGGAGAGGCCATTGGTTGGTCACAGCAAGAGAGAGTACAACACGGACAGTGGTAGCCTTGATGACAGGGCTAAAAGTATCCGTGTAATCAAGACCAAGTACCTGTGTGTATTCCTTGGCAACAAGGCGGGCTTTGAGACGTTCGATAGATCCATCGGGCAAATATTTGGTCCGAAATACCCATTTGGAGCCCACAATGTTGGTATTGGCAGGGCGAGGGACCAAAATCCAAGTATGATTATTTTGCAAAGCTTGAACTTCTTCATCCATGGCGGCAAGCCAAGCAGGATTCTTAGCAGCAGATTTGAACCCTTTAGGCTCAGTGGATGCCAGAAGGGTAGAGAGAAGGCCAGAGGATTCCAAGAAGGCAAGGTTCGCCGGGTGGCGAGGTTTGAAAATACCAGCCTTGGCTCGTGTGAGCATAGGATGAGAACTCATCGGAGTGGCAGCAACAGGAGCAACAGAGGGCAGCTCAGTGGACTCAATAGAAGGTGAGCCAGAATCGGAGGACTGCAGAGATGGGCTGGCAGGAGAATCAGGTGCCTGCAAAGACTTGTCTGCCGGATCAGTACAAAGAACACACGGACGGGATCCGGATTGAGCAATATGCCAGGAATGGGGCGCAGGGGAAGGTGGGGTTATGGCTGTAGGAGGAAGATTTGGTTCCAGAAAATTTGAAAATTGGAGGGAGGACAATGGTTGGGATTGAGAGGTATCTAGAGAGGGAAAATGGGTCTCATCAAACTGAGCATGGCGGGTGATATATAGCCTAGAGGTAGTGGGGTCAAGACAACGGAACCCTTTATAAGAAGAGTTGTATCCCATAAAAATGCAAGGAATACTACGAGGGGAAAATTTATTGGGCATGTAATCACGTAAACAGGGATAAACACGACAACCAAATGGGTGAAAATTTTCATAATTTGGAGGGGAACCGTATAGAAGCTCAAAAGGGGACTTACCTCCGAGAAGTGGCGTGGGCAAGCGGTTGATGATGTAAGCCGCAGTGCTAAAAGCGTCAACCCAGAAGCGAGGAAAGTGTGAGAATGGAAAAGCAGAGCCAAACCAGTTTCAGTCACATGACGGTGTTTTCGTTCAGCACGGCCGTTTTGGGCGGGAGTATATGGACAAGATAGTTGATGATGAATGCCAGAGGTACGGAGGTGTGCTTTAAAGCAGTTACTAGTAAATTCTGCACCACCGTCACTTTGAAAAATTTTGATACGAGCAGAATATTGATTTTCCACAAATTTTTGAAATTGAATAAAGGTAGCATAGAAGTCAGATTTTAATTTCAATGGATAAAGCCAAGTGAAGCGGGAATAATCATCAATAAACAAAACATAGTAAACAAAACCCAAATTGGATTTTACTGGTGAAGGGCCCCATATGTCGCAATGAATAAGATCTAACACATTGGACGACCTATGTTCATTACGAGAATAAGGCAAACGATGACTTTTCGCAAGTTGGCAAGTATCGCATAGTTTAGGAGATGGCAATAAAGAGGTAAGATAAAGCTGTCCTTTTTTATTCAATAAAGAAATAACAGAATGATTCACATGACCCAAACGAGCATGCCATAAATCATACGAAGCATGAAGAGATTTATTTTTAAGGACAGAAATAAAAGCGGAATTGCCGCGTTCTAGCACATATAGGCCGCCATCACGTTTACAGGTTGCCACCACCTTTCTCGTTTGGCGATTCTGAACAGTAAAAAAATTATTAGTAAAAGTAACGGATAAAGGAAAATCATTCGTTAATTTACTAATGGACAAAAGATTTTAGTGAGATGGGGAACAACCAAAACATCCAACAATTTAATATCCGGGAAAGGGGAAATTGTACCGGTGTGGGTAATGGGTAGGGATGCACCATTCCCTACAATTACACAATCCTTACCCGTGTAGGTGGAAGACTGATCTAAGGTGGAGTGGGCTGGAGTCATGTGGGCCGAAGCCCCTGTATCCAAAAACCAGTCGGAGGCTTCAGTTTCGGATAAAGAGCAGGAAGAGGCCAAAGCCTCTGCAAGTTGTGCCGTGGGTTCAGATCGAGCATACCGCTGCCTACACCGATCGGCATAATGGCCTTCTTGTCGACAAATCTGGCAGCGTGGTGGACGGCGACCATGGGTGGCGTTGGCACGGCCCTGTCCGTGACTGGAGTTGCTGCGGTGATCATTTCCACGGCCACGTTGTTGGCGAGAACCACCTCCACGATGAGAAGAGTTCCGGGTAGCGGTAAACGCAGCAGCTGAGGATGCCGGAGTCTCTAGAGATTTTTGAAAGATTTCAAAGCTCTCTGCTTTAGACACAAGGTCAGAAAACAGGGGAGGGGGGTTTGTGCCATCTGGGCAGTGGAGAAGCTAGAGAAATCGGGACCGAGACCACGCAGGAACCAATGGACTTTGTCGGTTCCATCAACTGGACGCCCGATTGCATGTAGTTGATCACACAAGGCTTTGAAGGCACGGGCATAGACAGTGACTGAACGGGTGCCGCGTTTCATCAATTGGAGGTCATCTTTGAGATGAAGTTCGCGGGCTTTGGACCGGTGGCTGAAGGTGTTTTCGAGGGCAGTCCAGACCTCACGGGATGTAGAGAGGCCAACAGCTTCAGCCATGGCTTCCTCGGTAAGGGAGGAGAGGAGAAGACTCAGGAGGCGTTGGTCGGTTGCTTTCCACGCCAGGTGTTTGTTGTTTGGCGTCTGAGAGGTGGGAGGATCGAATAGAGGTGGCGGCACAAGGGTGCCATCCACGTGACCCAGCAAACCTTGGCTTTCAAGGAGGGGAAGAAGTTGACTCTTCCATAGAAGATAGTTTGAGGAGGAGAGCTTGATGGTAACCATGTGAATCATGGTGTTGAAGGGAAGGAGGGTAGGAGAGGAATCGGGAGAGGAATCAGCCATTGAAGGGATCGTGGGATGCTAATCCAGGTATTGCTTTGATACCATATTAACGTTTGTGAAATCACCACACATTTTAGTGGTGAGAGTTTTGCATATATATATTCATTTACAGAGCGTATAACTTAATTACTCATAAAGATATGGTTACAAAATAAATGGAAAGAATGAGCTAAACAAGCTCCTATAATTGAGGGCCATTGGTTTGATATGGAAGGCCGTAGATTAGGGTAGAGGATCCTCAACAGACCCTACCCCCAAACAAAAAAATGCCTGACTCGAAAAGCCAGACAGTGGAAAGCAAAAATAGCCAAACCGTTTCGATAACAATTGATTATTAACCGAGACCAAATTCACACAAAACACACGTTCTATTCCGTTTCCACTTTCGTCGCTTAGACCCTCAGCCCTCAACTCCTCTCTCTCTCTCTCTCATATGCAAGAGCTCTTCTTTGTTTTTCAATATTCGCATTTTTTGCAGATTCTATCATGCTTTGCACTACTAGATTTTAATTAAACAGCGTAAAAAGGGATCTGGATTTTTTTGTCTGGGTTAGGCGAAGTTTGCTCTGCAACTCCTCAAAGGATCTAGATTTTTTTTTTGGGTTAGGCGAAGTCCAGTTTCAAGCTGCCATTTCAACACCCAAAAGAAAGAAATCACTACATACATGCAAATCTCCAGAAGATCCTTTTAGAAAAATGGTGAAAGCTGCTGCAAATAAGGACAAACTCCATCCCCCTTACTTCAAGGTCCTTCGATTTTTCTATCATTTTTACTCTTTCTCTATTTCTTCTTCTTCTTCTTTTTTTTTTTTAATCTTTATTTTCATCTTCATCTTCTTCTTTTTTTAAGTGTTTTCTTTTCGGTTCTTTGGCAGAAATGTTGTATCTTCTTTTCATTTTTCAAAAGTAGAGAAGATGGATCTGGTTTCGAGGACCAAGACCTTAAAAAAAAGTAAGAAGAAGAAGAAAAAAAGAGAGGAAGGGTCAGAATACCCGTTTTATTTCGAATCTGGTTTCGAGTCGATAATCGGGTATTGGATAATCTGAATGATGGTATGGGACAATTTTTGGGTAAGGTCGGGTCGAAAGTGCTCTAATCAGTCCAGAACGACACGGGTGAACAATCCTAGTTTTATCCCTATCATGCACGTTAATGGATGCATCGGACACAAAGAATTAATAAATTACCACATCATTCTTTCTTGGAAACCTTCAACATTAGATGATACTTTGCCATCTAAAAATCACCAGCTAGCTTTAACCACCCACCTGGGGGCCAGGAAATATCAATGAAAATTCACTACAAGAAAATTAGTTTTTTGTGACGTTAAATTTTGTCACAAAAAATAAAAAGAATATTGTAAAAAAATATTTACAGTAAAAATAGTTATTTTGACTGTAATTAAAATGTCATAAATAATTTTTTTTTTTTTGTAGTGATTAAAGAAGTGATCATGTGCCTATGGTCAGTTCCCAGCTGCTTACTACAAGTAGTCCCCCCACTCCCCTATCATGTTAGTCAAATGAAAGAAGGTACGTAGTACTATGTCCGTTCTTCTCTAGAGCATGACCCGTTTGGATTTGGACGCATGGCAAACCACGTCGAACCATATGGGTGATGCGATGGATTCAGTATTGTTGCAGATATTATTTGGTTAATGGCAACCTCTTGTCATTTTTGCATTCAAATAATTTATTATTATTATTATTATGGGTGCCGCTGGGTAAGTCCGGCTGCCTCTAATGTAAAAAATAGTTTATTTATATTTCTTATAAAAATATAATAAAAAATACGATAAAAATACAATAAAAAATATAATAAAAAAATAAAATTAAGAAAATAAAATAAAAAATACAATAAAATAATAAAATAAAGAAAACATAATAAAAAATATAATAAAAAATACAATAAAAAAATAAAATGAAGATAAATTTATAGGAGGCGTTCAGCCTTAGTCCAGCCTCCGCCGCCGCCGGCCACCGTGAGGGACACCGCCCATGCTATCGGAACCGGCTCCCTCCGACTAACGGACTCATTTCGAGTTTAAGGCTATCGGGAAAACGTAAGAAGTCGCCGTCGTAAGAATAAGGTCGAACCGATTTACTACAGCGGCAGAAGCTGTTTTTGTTAAGGGGGTCGGTTGGACCGACCTCTAGTTTTTCTTTATTATTATTAGAGAAAACATGGACAATGATCCAGCTACTCTCTCTCAATAAGCAGCTTTCCAATAATTGTGTGACACATAAGCAGTTTATAGTGTTTACTTTGCACTTGTATGCACCTGATTAGAGACCTATACAACCCCTTCCCTCACTCCTTCGTTTTCCATGCCTTCCCAACCCAAACGAAATCCATTGCCCACACTCATTCTCGACAGCACTCAACGCAAATGGTGGCAAGGATAGAGCTCGACCTAGACGGTGATAAAGCTCGACCCATATCAACGTCTTCTCAATCTCGCTGCCATTGGCATTAACCTTCGTACTACATTTCTAAACATTCTTTTTTGCTCTCTCTCTTTTCACCTTCTGACAAAATCGCTTGGATTTTGCAATCCACCGTACCAAGCTCTTCAAGAAATTTAATCTCATATGAATCTCTGAATCCTAACACACTTGGATCCGTAAGATTTAGGAAATTTGGTTGATGGGTTTAGCTTGTATTGAATTTTGGGTTTCTGGTGGTTTGAGTTCTGGTGGGTGCGTTTCATTTTTTGGATCTAGCATATGTGTTGCCTGCAGTTTAGCAATTTAGTTTTATTGATTAGATCATTTCGATTCAAAACTCTCATCCTTAAGTGGTGTTTTTTTATTTATTTATTCTAAATTTCATTTAATGCATCTGAAATGATAAGTAGAAGCTGCATGATATGATGGGAAAAAAATATTGATATATTTTGAAACTGATGATGAATCTATTTGAAGAATCTAACTATGGAGACGAAGACAAATGAGGAAGGCGCTGTCCAAACAACAATTTCTGCCTCTTTTGCATGTGGTGACTCTATGTGATGAGATCTTCTAACTAGTTTATTGTATTTTCTTTCTACGTGTCACTGTCTCAATTGAGGGCTTCTCTTCTATCTATACTAGCCCGGCCATCCTGCAGCGCTTCTGTTATTATTATTATCGTTGTCCTCGTCGTTGTTGTTCATGTTGTCTTTAATTGGATAAACTCATACTAATGATATAAACCGACGTCTAATTCTACGAAGTTTTAAGAGACTTGTATGTACAGTCTCATTAATATATAGGAACAAAAGAAGAAAAGTTATCATTTAAAAAAATATTATTATTGTTAAGGACGTATTTTGCAGTCTGGTTTATCAAATCCCGACCGACCGTAACCTGCAAAACAAGAACAAGGAATATCGGGGTCCGGGACCGCTCCAACGATCAAGTTAGTTTTAGGAAGAAAATATATGGACGTTTGATTGAGAGAATTTGAGAATGTACCCCTTTTCGTTTTTGGTTTGGTGTTATTTACAGGTGTTCCTTTTGAAGGAGGGTTTTTTTGATAAAAGACTGAAACATTTAGAGTTTCAGTCTCCCTAGTTGAATTCGGACACCGCGTGGTGATGGGTGCAGATTACGGGTCTTGGGCCTGACAACCCTTTTGGGCTCGGGTCCGGATGGGTTGGACACCCTTTCAGTACCCCGGGAGTTTTTATCGAAGGAATTTCGATGGAAATTCTAAATGTTTTAGGGCTAGAGTCTTCCTTTTCTTTGTTTGCGCTGTCCTTCAATACCGAACAGTATTCTTTTAATTCTCCTTCCGAGCAGAAATACGGGGTGGGATGTACTCGGGTGGTTCCCATTGGTATGTCGTTTCGTTTACTGACCAGATTTCAGGGGGACGATTTGAATTCTGATCAATTAATGCTGAATCATGACTTGTCATATTCCGTGTCAGGCATTTAATGCAGTTCAAAATTTAACTGTGCCGTTGTTCCGATTCCCGAACCGTCAGTGATCCGCGATTAACTAGTGATACGCACGCGCGTGACTATCATTAACTGACTTATCATTTTGGCGCACGCTTCTTACCTCTGATTGGTCAGTTTAGGGCATGCCTTCCGTTCCCAAGAGTCACATTTGAGGTGACGGTTCTGGCGTCGCTTCGTTTCCCGTTCGCTTTAAATTTGGCTTTTGGGTATAAATTACCCAGAGGACTTCTCACTGTCCTTCCTCCTTCGTTTGCTTCCCTGTTCTTCCGTTGCCATTCTTTCTTGCTTTCGTTCTTCGCTGCTTTCTCTGTTCTTCCGTTGCGTTCCTTTCTACTTGCTCCCATGGCTTCTTCTGATCCATGCCCTTTCTTTGCTGGTAATGGTTGGATTTCCTCAATGCAGTCTTCCAATGTGGACGCGCTCAGGAAGAAACATCGTGTTTCCTGGCGGCATACCCTGGAGGCCCCAGGGGATGGCGTTAGGGCTTGTGAGTGAGATGGGAGGGCACAGAAGGTTGTCCTCTTCTCTCTCATGTTTTCGAAGGGTTTCCGCCTTCCCTTCATCCGGCTAGTTCGCGAAGTTCTGCATTTCTTGGGTTTGGCCCCTGTCCAACTCACGCCGAACGGGTGGCGTATTTTGTTGGCCACTTGCGTGGCGTTCCGGATCGTCCTCTCTGAGAAGAACGATCCCTACCCCGACTTGACAGCTCGGGAGTTTTTTTCGATGTACCGGCTCCTCCGTCGGGACGAGAATGTTGCTGGTTTCCAAATAAAGCCGAATTGCAGGCTGATTCGAATGGAAGAGAGACATTCGAGTGCCCGAGACTATCACAAAAGGTTTTTCTTTGTCTCGGGCAGGAAGTGGGAATTCCCGGAGGGAGAGGGGAATGATTTCCCTATTCAGAAAGATTGGGGCTTCCTCCCTTCCCAGACACACATGGAGATTACTCTTACAGCCCAAGAAACTGAGAGGGTGAAGGCCGTCCTCTCTTAGGGGCAGAGGATCCCGACCGGCTATGGTCCGACAATCTTCTGACCGAGGAGAACATTGAGGAGTTTCTGATCCGACCAAACCGGTCCTATGCCGAGGGTCAAAACTTCTTCAATGTTTCGGAAGAGCCTCCTACCTCCTCTCGCAAGCGGGCCTTCGATCGGGAGGTAGGGAAAGAGAGACGCACCAAGAGTCGAGCCGGCGAAGCCACTCCGAGCCGTGGTGCCCGTCCCAAGAAACAGAAGAAGGGGAAGGGTCCACGTACCGAGGATTCGGACGAACGTGTTGCCCCCATAGACTCTCCCGCTAGCTGTCCCGAGCAGGCATCCTCATCGTCGTCCTCGGACGGGCTTCGATTCCTGCAGACCGAGGGAATAAGGGCTGAGGCCAGAAGGTTAGTCATCGAAGCTTAGATTGAAGCGACCGATCTGGCCGGGGTCGAGTCCTCAGATGGAGAGGAGATAGATCGTGCTTTCCAAGAGGCTTTGGATCGTGCCGCTGACTTGACTCCGGGGGCCATGCCTTTTGCGCAAGTCTTCCGACAGGAGTCGAAGGAGCAAGTTGCCATGGCGAATCAATTGCCCACCCCCCCTCCTTCATCTTCCGAGCGTCACTCGGATGCTTCTGAGGGGGAAGATGAAGTTTTTGGTGGGGCCGACTCCGAGGGCGTTCGTGGGGGAGTCGGTCAGCAAGAAGTTTCGGACGAGGGACACCGGGAAGAGGCCGTCCCCGAGAGGTCGAGCGGGTCTGGTACTCCAGTGGAAGGGAGCCATGTGGAGGCCTCAGACGAGGGCGGGCGACCCGCCATCGAGCCCGATGAATCTCCTGAGCGTCCACCCCCGACTTTCGAGATGGGGTCGACTTCGGGGGTTCATTTCGAGGATGGGTGTTCATCCCCGGACTCGGAAGTTCTTCCCTGACCCCCGTCTCCTTTTCGATTTCGAAATGGGGTCGCGGTGCTCGGTCGGCTCTTCGAGCCGGATTCAGAAGGGGGACATCAAGCCGGTGAAGCTGGTTCAGAGCGGCCCTCTCGTTTTGAACAAGCCAAGGCGGACGTTTCCGAACGAGTGGCCTTGATGTTGGACCTCTACTGACACAGGTTTGACCTGTAGATTTTGTCGAACTTTGCATGGTCTTTTCTTTTCGAGTTGCTAATTTCTTTTCCTGGTGTTCAGGTCGCCAATGAGATATCCCAGGCTGTGGGTTCCGAGTTGGCAGAGCTCGCCGAATTCAACAATGAGCTCAGAACTATCTACAAGTTCAGGTTTTACAAGTTGCAGCAGGCGAGAGATCAGCTCGAGCTGTCGCAGGAAACTTGCGGGGGCCTGATCAAGACGGTCGAGGAGTTAGGGGCGGATAAGAGCAGGCTGGAGAAGGCCAACGCTTCTCTTCAGGCTGAATTGGAGGCGACCCGGGAATCACTAGCGACAGCCCATCGGAGGAACGCCCGCCTCGTAGATGCTAGATCGGCCACTGAGCAGGACAAGATCCTCCTTCAGTCTGAGCTAACTGCTCGGACGGCAGAACTAGCTGCTTCTTCCTAGATTCTTTCATTCAGGGAAGAAGAGCTAGAAATTTTCGAGCAGGCTCGGATTGCTCGGGAGGAGGAATTGGCCGGTTCGAGGCGCGCCCGAGAGGCTTTGGGAGCGGAGCTAGCACAGTCTGAGGAAATCCGGGCTGCTCGAGAGTCCGAGCTGGAGGGGGCTCGCCGTGCTTTAGAAGAGGCTCATTCGAGAATTGCTGATTTCGAGCAGCAGATATCTCGAGTGGTGGCCATTCGTAATTCCGCCTGGGGGTATGGCTATGCCGAGGGCCTCCACCGGATAGGAGCCCAGCTTCTGGTGAATCCTCAGCTCGATCCCCGGAAGATAAGTCCGAAATCTCTTCGTCCAGACTGAACTGCGAAGAGATATGTCAAGAAGATCGGGAAGCGTGGCTACCCTCCTTTTGACGACTTGAATCCTCCTCCTCCCCCTCCTGAGGCTTGACCTGGTTGATGTATAAGTTGTTGTTTTGTTTTTTGTTTTTTGTTTTTTTTTTGTAACTGAACATAACGTTCGAGTTCGATTCGAGCGAGTTTGTATGACTGAATATATATGACATTCGAGTTTAGTCTTTCTTTAGATGCTTTATTTGTTCTGTCTTTTCCCTGCGAAATTTTTGGTTAAGTGTAAACTTAAGAAAAAATTTTTCGAGCGTACTGTGTGTTCTTGAGATCGAGATTTAGGAGTTGTGAATTGCTTCGCGTGGGTGGGTAGACCGACCCCGCGGGATTCCGAGAGCTTTTACTTCGCGTGGGTGGGATTGTGAATGTTTACTTCGCGTGGGTGGTAGACCGACCCCGCGGGATTCCGAGAGTTTTTACTTCGCGTGGGTGGGTAGACCGACTCCACGGGATTCCGAGAGCTTTTACTTCGCGTGGGTGGGTAGACCGACCCCGCGGGATTGTGAATGTTTACTTCGCGTGGGTGGTAGACCGACCCCGCGAGATTTCGAGAGCTTTTACTTTGCGTGGGTGGGTAGACCGACCCCGCGGGATTCCGAGAGCTTTTACTTCGCGTGGGTGGGTAGACCGACCCCGCGGGATTCTGAGAGCTTTTATTTCGTGTGGATGGGTAGACCGACCCCACGAGATAGTGAATGTTTGCTTCGTGTGGGTGGGTAGACCGATCCCGCGGGATTCCGAGAGCTTTTACCTCGCGTGGGTGGGTAGACCGACCCCGCGGGATTGTGAATGCGTGTTGAGAATTTTATAATTTATAATGCATTGGATATGAATAACAACGGGCTTTTTATAATTTCAAGAAGTAAATTACATCAGTAAATGTTACACATAGTACCTCTTAAGCCTCTCACTGTTCCAGGGGTGGGGTAGGTCGGTTCCAGAGCTGTCTTTGAGTCGGTAAGATCCGGGCCTGTTTGTTGCCGTCACTAGGTAAGGCCCTTCCCATTTTGGTCCTAGTTTTCCTTGTGCTGGAGTCGTAATGCCTGTTTGTCTTAGCACTAAGTCCCCGACTTTGAAGTTGCACGGCTTTACTCTTTTGTTGAAGTATTGTTCTGTCTTGCGTTTGTTGTTGGCAAGTCGGATACTGGCCTCTTCTCTGTGTTCTTCTAAGGAGTCTAAGCGTTCCATCATCTTGGCATCATTGGTAGCAGCGTCATAGTGCTGGATTCGTAGCGTAGGCATCCCGACTTCGACTGGAATTACTGCCTCGTAGCCATATGTAAGGGCAAACGGTGTCTCGCCTGTGGGGGTTCAGACTGTTGTGCGATATGCCCATAGGACTCCCGGCAGCTCATTGGCCCAAGCCCCTTTGTGCATTCCGAGTCTTTTCTTCAGCGCATTGAGGATGGTTTTGTTGGTTGCCTCGGCTTGCCCGTTAGCCTGCAGGTGGCCGGGAGAAGAGTACTTCACTTTGATTTTCAACTCGGAGCACCATTCTCGATAATGACTGCAATCGAACCGCTTTCCGTTGTCTGATATAAAGCTCTGAGGTATCCCGAACCGGCAAACAATCGATTTCCATAAGAATTTTGTGATGGCTTGAGAAGTGATGCTGACGAGGGCTTCGGCTTCTACCCACTTCGTGAAATAATCCACTGCCACTATAATGAATTTAGTTCCACCCCTCCCTACTGAGAATGGTCCTATAAGATCTAGTCCCCATTGATCAAAGGGCTAGGGGGATGTTATCGAAGTGAGTTCCTCCAACGGGGAATGTAACGTTGAGCTATATTCTTGACATTTCGGGCATCTTTTAACGAACTCTTTTGCTTCCTGGAACAAACACAGCCAGTAATACCTTGCACGGGTGGTGCGGGCGGCTAATGTTTTAGACCCCGTGTGAGCCCCGCAGATTCCTTCATGGATTTCGGCTAGTATATATTGCCCTTCTTCTTTCGTCACACACCTGAGCAGTGGTTCAGAGAAACCCTTCCTGTACAGCGATCTGTCAATTAGTGTGAATCTGGCTGATCTATTCTTTATCTTGCGGGCCTGGCCCGGGTCAGGAGGTAATGTGCCTGTCCGGAGGTATTCTGTGATATCGGTTGCCCAGTCGGGATCTGCAACGGCCACTACTCTGACTTCGCTGCCGGTGGAGGGAGTGTCTACTGTTCTGATCTCTGTGTTTTCTGGGGGCGGGTGTTCATCTTTTCCTGATGCTATTTTTGCCAGTCGATCTGCTATATGATTTTATTCCCTTGGGATCCGCAGCAAACGGAAGTATCTGAATCGATCTCTCTCGATGCATACTAGCTCCAGATATTTTTTCAATTTTTCACTCTTGGTGATGTATTGGCCGAGTACTTGATGAAACACTATTTGAGAATCAGTTCGGGCCTCCAGCTCTGTTGCCCCAAGGACCCTAGCAATTGTCATTTCTACTATGAGGGCCTCGTATTCTGCTTCATTGTTGGTTACTTTGAAAGTTAGGCCTATACCGTAGTTGTGTTGGACGCCCTGGTCGGTGACGATGTGTACACCTGCTCCACCCCCAGCCCGACATGAGGACCTGTCAACATACAGCTGCCATGCCTGTCCCTGAGGTTCACCGGGGATCTCTTCTGGAAACCCAGTGTACTCTGCTACAAAATCCGCCAGTGTTTGTGCCTTCATCGCTGTTCTGAGCTGGAACGTTAGATCAAACTCGCTCAGCTCGATTGCCCACTTGGCTAATCGACCGGAGGTATCAAGCTTCTGGAGAATGGTTTCGAAGGGCTGATCGGTCATTACTCTTATGGTGTGGGCTTGGAAGTAAGGACGCAGCCGACGCGCAGCTGTCAGTAAGGCGAATACCATCATCTCTGCACGGGGGTACCTGGCTTCTGCTCCCTGAAGTGCCCTGCTAACATAGTATACAGGTTTCTGACCCTGATCGGTTTCTCTCACTAGAATTGCAGATGTTGCATGAGGCGAGACTATCAAATAAGCCACAAGGGTTTCTCCGGGAGCCGTCTGGCTAAGTAACGGAGGACATGTCAGATAGTTTTTGAGTTGTTCGAATGCCTGCTCGCACGATGTGTCCCACTCGTGTGCTTTCTGGACGACTTGGAAAAAGGGAAGGCATCGATCGGTTGACCTTGCTATGAATCGGCTGAAAGCGGCAATTCGACTAGCCAATCGTTGAATTTCATGCAGGTTCCTCGGGGATGCCATTCCTAGGATAGCCTGTATTTTCTCGGGGTTAGCTTCAATTCCTCGTTCAGAGACCATGTACCCTAAGAACTTCCCGGATTCGACCCCAAAGGTGCATTTGGCGGGGTTGAGCATCATCTGATAATGCCGCAGAATAGAGAAGGCCTCTCTTAGGTCCGCCACATGGTCGTTAGGGGAGTGGCTCTTGACTAGGAGGTCATCGACGTAAACTTCCATGTTTCTCCCGATTTGGTTTTTAAACATACGATTGACCAACCGTTGATAAGTAGCCCCCGCGTTCTTGAGTCCAAAAGGCATGGCGGTGTAGCAATAGAGTCCACGATCTGTAATGAACGCCATTTTTTCCTCATCGTCTGTGCTCATTTTGATCTGATTATAACCCGAATAGGCGTCCATGAAGCTGAGGAGAGAGTGTCCAGCAGTTGAATCTACAATGAGGTCGATGCGCGGCAGAGGGAAGCTATCTTTAGGGCAAGCCTTGTTCAAATCGGTGAAGTCAACGCACATACGCCATTTCCCACTTGTCTTCCTTACCAATACTACGTTAGACAGCCATTCCGGGTAGTGAACTTCTAGAATGAACCCAACGGTCAGGAGTCTGTCCACTTCTTCTGCAATGGCGGCATATTTCTCAGCACAGAAGCTTCTTCTTTTTTGTCTAACGGTTCGGGCTGTCGGGTTGACACACAGCCGATGTTCTATTATGGACCTGTCGATTCCGGGCATGTCAGCATGCGTCCAAGCGAATACGTCTTTGTGCTCAATGAGGAGATTCTTGAGCTCTGCATGTATTCCCGGATCCATTCTGGTTCCGACTCGCACTGTCCGATCCGGGTTGTCGCGATCGATCGGAATCAATTCCAGAGGCTCGTTAGCTTCCGCTTGACGTAGTGTCGCTTCGTCCCTGATTTCATCGTCCCAAACCGCTCGGGGAGGAGCAGGCGGAAACTCGGTACTCTCACCCTCTAGGGAGATCGTAGCCACGGAATTGACCTTGTGTTTCAATTCCCGGGCGTAGCATTCCCTGGAGGTGACTTGTTCTCCTCTGACTTCACCTATTCCTCTGTCGGTCGGAAATTTCATTTTGAGGTAGTAGGTAAAAGTGACTGCCCTCGGGTTATTCAGGGTTGGCCTCCCTAGGATGGCATTGTATGAGGATGGAGCTTTTACTACCAGGAATTCGGTCATGACGGACATGGTTCTGGGTGCGGAACCCATCAAGACCGGGAGTGTTATCACGCCTTCGGGATGTATTGCTTCACCCGTAAATCCTTTAAGGGGGGCTTGGATGGGCTGAAGCTGGTGGGGATCGATCCCCATCTGCATGAAGGCCTCCCAGAATAAGATATCGGCTGAACTCCCGTTGTCAACCAGTATCCTTTTGACTGTGAAATTGGCTACCAATACTGATATCACCAATGCGTCATTGTGCGGAAAGGCGATCCCCTTTCCATCCTGTTCGTTGAACACGATTGATTCTCCTTTAGGACCCGGGTTGCCCTGTCTCGGTGCTCGCCCCAATGTGTAAACTTCCGCATATCTGGCTCTTCGTGATGTGCCCTTTGAGAGGAGGATGTAGTCCCTCCTTGGGACGGTCCTCCAACAATGGTTCTGATCTCGCCTGGCGGGTGGTTAGGTATGGGCTCGCCTCGGTGTCGGCTTGACTCTCGTTCCCGACGGGAGGTCCTCGACCGGGTTCTATCTCTTCGATTGTTCATCTGTTCATCTCTTTGTCTATTCTTCAAAGCCTGGCAGTCTTCAGTGTTATGGCCCTTAGACTTGTGATACTCGCAATACATATTTCCCCTCTTTCTTCTAATGGACTCTCGTCTCGATTCAGATCGGTTCTAATCTTCCACCGCCAAATTGGATTGAGGCCATGATGATAGTCTGTGTTCCCATGGGGAGTCTCTTCTCCTCGTTTCATCTGGGAACTTCCTCCCCCCCTGATGCCGGCTGGAACTTTCCCTGGCATTGGTTGTTTTCCAATCATGCTGTCGGAGTTCTCCTCGTCGTGGGGCTACTAGGGCTTCGAGCGTATCTTCGGCGTTGATGAATCCGTCAGCTTGATCCATAAACCCGTTTAGAGTGGTGGGAGTCTTGCGGGCTATCTCCGCCATGAAGGGGCTCCTGGGCCATATGTCGCCCAGGAGGGCCGCTAGGGTGATCTTTTAGTCTTGGTTGTCAGTGGTCATTCTTTCTTTGTTGAACCTGGTCAGGTACCCTTTCAGGCTTTCCTTCTCTCCTTGCTTGACGGTCAATAAGTACACCACGGGGCGCCTTCGTTTCCTACTAGCCATGAATTGGGTGATGAAGAGTCGGGCTAACGTCTCGAAGCTACTGACTGATCCCGGATGAATGGTTTCGAACCATGTCCTAGCCATCCCCTTCAGTGTGAGAGGGAATGCTCGGCACGCTACTTCGCCATGATAGCCATATAGGCTGATATGTGCTTTAAAGGCTTCTAGCTGTTCCACGGGATCCTGAGACCCATCATACGGTTCTACCTGTGGGACCTTGAATTTAGACGGGAGAGGGACGGCTAGGACGTCTGTACTGTAAGGTGTCCCTATGCTTCCTTGCGAGGAGAGGTGCCCTGCGGCCGGGCTGATTAGTTTTGCCATTTCAGCATACTTGTCCCCTAACTCCTTTAGCTCGGTGTGCATCCGGCGTCGTTCTCCTTCAAAGGCCTCGCTCTCCTCCGGAAGTCGGGAGCTCACATTCTCTCCAAGATTGGTTTCGCCACGGGCCGATGCCTCTTCGCGGGGTTGCCGAAGGGCGGCGTTCTCCTCCTTCAGCTTCCTCACCATTTCTTCCAATACTTCTAGTCTTTCTTCCATAGCCGGGTCTGATTTTCGGTTGTGCTCGGCCGTTTGGGATAATGGTAGGGTAGACATGCAAAAAGTACGTTTATCAGAAACAACACAATCCCACAGACGGCGCCACTGTTAAGGACGTATTCTGCAGTCTGGTTTATCAAATCCCGACCGACTGTAACCTGCAAAACAAGAACAAGGAAGATCGGGGTCCGGGACCGCTCCGACGATCAAGTTAGTTTTATGGAGAAAATATATGGACGTTTGATTGAGAGAATTTGAGAATGTACCCCTTTTCGTCTTTGGTTTGGTGTTATTTATAGGTGTTCCATTTGAATGAGGGTTTTTATGATAAAAGAGCTGGAAATCGGGACATCACTCGATCGTCATCCTCGATAGGGAAAAACCTGATCTGATTCAGTCGGTCTCATCGCATTAATTGAGTATCCCTTCATTTAATGTTCAATTAGACCCTTTTGGAAATGGGCATTAAATGCCGCTATATCTTTCATCAATCTAGCAATTAATGATGTGCGTTTATAGTGTCTCCGCATTTAAGAGGGGAGATCTGTAGACCGGCGGTTGTCTGGTTCCGCATTTAAGAGGGGAGATATGTAGACCGACGGTTGTCTGTCGTTCATAAATGTGGGAGTGATCTTGATGAGGCGGATCCAGGAGATATATCAGCACGTGAACCGTCGTTTTGGCCTTAGCGTGTCCTCAAAGCAGATTTAATCTCATTTTGCAGGTTCGGGATAACCAGGGACTTGGATCGTCCCCGGTTTCAGTCTCCCTAGTTGAATTCGGACACCGCTTGGTGATGGGTGCATATTACGGGCCTTGGGCCTGACAACCTTTTTGGGCTCGGGTCTGGATGGGTTGGACACCCTTTCAATTATAATTTTAAATTTTTTGAAAAATAATTATATAAATTTGTATGAGTTTTTATTTGAGAATTAATGTATGTAAAATCTATGTTAATTGATTAGAGGAAATTAGTATATATATATATATATATATATATACTGTCTTGATTGCTCGTGTCATATCAATGTCGGCCAATTGGATGCCAATGCTAAGACATCTATGTCTATGTTGATTACGAACAGCTAGCTAAATTAATCCAAATGAATGAAAGAACGGCCGGGGGGGCTAAATTAACAAAAAGAAAGCATGCCTAGCTAGCGTTCATTTACTCGCAATGGGGAGTGAGAAATCGAGCTAAATTAAGTTGATTATTTCCAATAATTATCGGTGTGTTGCGTTGAGCAGAAATAACTGCACGTACATGGTACGTATTAGTTAGAGGGAAGACTACGTACGAGGAATTAATCACACGTTGAAAGGCTTAGGGAAAAATTAAAGTAGCTATCCAAAATTATATATATATACAAACTAATTAAGTCCCATGCATATTGTACACAAAGTATTTAGGTTTCTGTATGTAATGATGTGTTAGATTTATTTTATGATAAAAATAATTTAGCATATTACAAAGTAATAATTTTATGATTTAACATACTACATGATAATCAAATTATATTATTTTGTAAAATTTTTGTGTGTAAATTTTATGTGACTAAAATTATTTTTCCATTATTAATATAGGTTGGGACATTTATTCTTTTCCCCGTGACTTAAGTTTGTGGCGTAGGTATACAAAGATTGAGATTCTTTGAATTTCGATTACGTTTGGATGGTAAGAATATTGAGAAATTTGTAAATAATAATAAAAAATAATTAAAAAATAATAATAAAGTAATTAATAATAAAAAAGGTAAATAATAAATAATAATAATATAATAATAATAATAAAATATTATGTATTCTTGTCGCCAAACGTAGTAGATCACTTATTGTATATTGTAATAAATCAATAGTTTGTTATTTTTTTAATGTCTCTTATTGTGATGTAATAAGGACGGTGATGTAAACAAGCTGTTACTAAAGTAACAGTAGCCAGCTACTTAAATAACTTTAGTTTTAGTTCATTTACTTGAGATTTAAACTAGTATGAATATCAAGTTCACTATGTTGTAAAAGTTAAGTTGAATGAAACACGTTTTCTTATTTCCAGAGTCGAGAATCTTCTCTCTTGGTCTTAGACTTGTATCATGTTATCAGAGACGAAAATCTAGGGTTTCTTCGTTTCTGCTTTGCTCTTAGTTTTTGCTACACAATCTCTCATTTTCTGAACATCGATTCGTGAATCTCTCTCACGATGGCTAATTCATACTCCAGTACGCAAAATAGGGAAGAGTTGAGTCCCTATCAGCTCCAAAATGGTTATTCATTAGGCTCTATCCTTGTTTCTACTCTGCTTAGTGGTGATAACTACCATAGCTAGTGCCGATCTATGGATATGACACTTAAGGTGAAGAATAAGATAGGTTTCATCAATGGAACCATATCTAAGCCAAATGCTTCAGAATCATTGTTTGTTGTATGGGAGAGCTGTGACAGCATGGTTCTTTTGTGGATTTTGAACTCTGTAACCAAACACATTGGCGAAATGGTTGTATATGCAAAGCACTGCACGCGAGATGTGGGAGGAGTTGTGCAGCTAGTTTTGTCAAGGTAATGGCTTGAGAATTTTTCAATTGCAAAAGGAATTATCCTCTCTTTCTCAAGATCAAGCTTTGGTGAGTGTTTACTATCGAAAATTTAAATGTTTATGGGATAAATTGATTAATTACAATCAAATAGCCAATTTTACATGTGGTGCTGCACGTTTGTTCTTGGATTACCAGTAATGTTAGCATGATCTTATGTTCCTCATGGGACTAAATGAAGAATTCTCACATATAAAAGGCCAGATTCTACTAATAGATCCATTATCGCTAATTACTAAAGTTTTTTGTTTAGTAATTTAAGAAGAAAAACTGAGAGGTGTTGAATCTAAGAGAAAATTGTTATTGATAATATAATAGCTTTTATGAATAAGAAAATTGAACAACTGAGACCTAACTCTGAAAAACAACAGTATCAAAGGGAAAAAGTTCTTTGCACTCACTGTGGCATGACCAACCACACCATGGACAAGTGCTATAAGCTCCATGGCTATCATCCAAATTATAAGCTAAAAGGAAAGATTTCCTCAACCAATCAGATCATGACTCAATCTACGAGTACACCTTTTGAGGTTAACAATTCTGTGTCTTTCTCTCAAAAAAGAGTACCAGAAGTTACTTGCTTTGATCCATCCACAGCCAACAGAATAACCTCATCAAGCATCTCGTGTCACCTCTAATATTTATTGTTTTACCTTCCTATTCAGGTAAAACTAACCTTACACAAAATTCCTTAATTTTTCATTCTATTTTCTTTTCAAACACAAATGCATTTCCAAGAATTTTATCACACTTGGATCATCGATATAGGTGCCATAGATCGCATCATTCACTCCATCACTTTGTTTACAACAATTAAACAAATTTTGAAAACTTTTGTCAAGTTACCAGATGGAGATAATGTTACAGTCAAACATATTGGGACTGTTCATCTATTAGATTGTTTAGTTTTGAAGGATGTGTTATGTGTACCTAGTTTTTCACATAATCTTCTTTCTATGTCTAAACTAATTGCTGACCAGAACTGCTGTTTCATTTTTATGCCTGATATTTATTATATGCAGGGCCTTATCCTATGGAAAATGATTGGGAATGGTAGAAAGACAGCTGAATTGTATTTCAGTGAGTGACATTTGTAATCCATCTACTTTTTCATTTGTTCATTCAGTTTCCATTTCTAGTTAAAAATTGTTGCATAATAGATTAGGTTATTCTTCTCCATCTAGATTGTTAGTTCTTACCAAATCTCTTCCTGATTTGGTCTTCAATAAAAATGTACATGAAAATCATTGTACCATTTGTCCTTTAGCAAGGCAGAAACGTTTGTCATTTCCAACTCATTTATACAAATCTAGTTCGATTTTTCATTTAATTTATTGTGACATTTGGGGTCCTTTCTCATTAGCTACTCATGATGGTTTTAAATATTTTTTAACCATTGTTAATGATCATTCTCAAGATACTTGGGTCTATTTGATGAAATCTAAATCTGAAGTTAGATCCCTTCTTATATCCTTTTATAACGTGGTTCTTATACAATTCAAACAGAAAATTCAATGCATAAGAATTGTCAATGGTCTTGAGTTCAAAATGTTTGATTTTTTCTCCTCCAAAGGTATCATACATCAAACCTCTTGTGTTGAGACTCCTCAACAAAATTCCATAGTAGAAAGGAAGCATCAATATCTTCTTAATGTAGCAAGAGCCTTGAAATTTCAATCAAATGTTTCATTGAAATTTTGGGGTAAATGCATCTTAGCTACTACTCATATTAGCAATCTCATTCCTTCACATGTTCTTAATGACAAATCACCATATCACCTTCTTTATGGTGATGTTCCTTCCTACTCACATTTGAAAGTTTTTTGTTGTCTTTGCTATGCTTCTACATTTAGTCAAAATAAATCCAAATTTTCACCTTGTGCAAGAAAATGTGTGTTTATTGGTTATTCATTTGGAATAAATGGCTATAAACTATTTGATCTTGATTCACAAAATTTTTTTGTGTCTCAAGATATTGTTTTTACGAGTCCATTTTTCCATTCCAACACACTTTTCCATCCATTCCTTTATATCTTCCTTCAAATATTGTCATTCCAAATCTAATTCCAGACTTTGTTACTCAATTTTCAGATTCTATTACTCACATTCCAACATCCTACTCTTCACAAAATCATGCCATTACATCTGCATCTTCTCCATCTAGTTCACACATTCATTCTTTACAAGATCATGCCCATTTTTCTTCACTCAAAAGAACTGCTAGAATGCATAAACAGTCGAGTTACTTGCAAAATTATCACTACAATATGGTAGCCTCTACTTCTTCCCCTTCAGCTTCTACAGGTCAATTTCTTTCCAAATCAGGTAAACAATACAATATTTATGATGTCTTATCTTATAAACATTTATCTCTATCTCATAGTGCTTTTAGCATTTCCATCTCATCAGACATAGAACCAGAATTTTATCATCAAGCTGTTAAGCACTCTTATTAGAAAGATGCTATGTCCTTTGAGTTGGCTACTCTTGAGTCTAACCATACCTAGAACTTAATTGCCTTGCCACTTTATACAACCTCAATTGGTTGTAATTGTAAATGAGTTTACAGAATCAAATTCCATGCTGATGGCTCTATTGAGCTGCATAAGGCAAGATTATTTGCCAAAGGGTATATTCAAAAGGAGGGTCTTAATTATTTAGAGATTTTTTCTCCCATTGCAAATATAGTTACAGTCACGTGTTTTTTATCATTGGCAACTATTCATAATTGACATTTAATTTATCTAGATGTCAACAATATTTTTTTGATGGAGATTTACAAGAAACTGTTTATATGAAACCTTCTCCTGGATATTTTAGAAAGGGGGACACAAATGTGTGCAAATTAGAGAAATCTCTATATGGTTTAAAATAGGCTTCTCGTCAATGGAATTCTACTAAACTTACTGCTGCCTTGCTGGATTTTGGGTTTATTCAATCCAAATATGATTACTTTGTTTACAGGAAGAAATGATGACTCTTTTATAGCTTTATTAGTATATGTTGATGATATACTTTTAGCTAGCACTGATATGCATGTTGTCCAGTCCATTAAGGCATCTTTGAATGCACATTTTAAGTTAAAGGACTTAGGACCAACTAAATATTTTCTAGTCATGGAGATTGCTAGAACAAAGTTGGGCATTTCTCTATGTCAAATAAAATATGCATTGGAATTAATTTCAGATACTTATTTAAGTGACTATAAACCAGTGAACTTTCCCATGGACTCTTATTCAAAGCTGTCTAGAAATGATGGTGAATTAATAGCTGATGGAACTAGCTATAGAAGACTTATTGGTAGGTTGCTCTACCTTACGCATACAAGGACTGACATCACATATTCAATGCATATTCTTAGTCAGTTTCTTGACTTTCCTCAGGTACCTCATATGCAAGTTACTTTAACAGTATTGAGATACCTTAAAATGGCTCCTGGTCAAGGTGTTTTCTTTCCAACATCAAGTAAGGTACACTCGAAGGCATTTGTTGACTCAGATTGGGCTAGTTGCCCTAATACAAGAAGGTCAATTTCAGGTTTTTGTATTTTTCTTGGTGACTCTTTGATTTTTTGGAAGTGTAAGAAGAAAATTAGAATCTCTAAATCTTCTGCAGAAGCTGAATATAGATTCATGGCCTTTGCTATTTGTGAGTTTATTTGGCTTCAATCATTGCTATCTGATTTTCACCAAGACAACCCAAATCCATCTTTTCTTTTTTGTGACAACCAAGCTGCCCTCTATATTACAACAAATCCAATATTCCATGAGAGAACAAAACACATTGAATTGGATTATATCTTATCTGGGAGAAAAATTCAATCTAGAGTACTTCAGACCTTACATGTTACATCTCCTTATCAGCTTGCTGATCTTTTAACAAAGCCCCTTGGATCTATGCGTTTCCATTTCTTGCTTTCCAAGATAAATGTTCTTAACATATACCATTCATCTTGAGGGGGACTATTGTATATTGTAATAAATAAATAGTTTGCTATTTTTTTAATGACTCTTATTGTGATGTAATAAGGACTATGATGTAAATAAGTTGTTACTAAAGTAATTGTAGCCTTTAGTTTTAGTTCATTTACTTTAGATGTAAACTAGTATAAATACCAAGTTTATTGTGCTGTAAAAGTTAAGTTGAATGAAACATATTTTCTTATTTCGAGTCGAGAATCTTCTCTCTTGGTCTCAAACTTGTATCAAGAGTGAATTTAAAGGTTGAGAATGAAAATAATAAAGAAAATAGATATTGTTGGCCAGTTTTTTTCTCTGCCTAAAATATTCAAGTTCTTGAGAATTACGTGACATTAAGGTCCCACTTGGATTCACGGATAAGATGAGTTAAAATGAGATGAATTTAAATATTAGGAACAAACATGAGGGACAAACGCCAGACAAATGCCAACTAATTACTTGTAGTATTTGTACTTGCTGTGTGCTGCACAATATCTGTAAATCGAGAAAGAAAAAATAGATCCGAAACAAATAAAATAAAAATAGTACGTTTTGTTTATCATGCGATATCAGTTAGTTTTTGTTTAATATTTTTTTCTAACATTTGTTTTTAGTATTGTTTAAAATGAAAAATTGAATAAAATATTATTTTTTAATAATAATATTATTATTATTTTAAAATTTAAAAAAGGTTTATTATTTTTTATATTTTATATAAAAAAATTAAAATTTATAATAATAAAATTAAGAAAAAATGAGATGAAAGAAATCCAAACAAGTACTCAATTACTCAATGCGGAAACCAAAGAAGTGGATCGAAGAAGACGAATCTTTTCTGACACTAACACTTGTAGACCCATATATACCACCAAGGCACCAACTTCCAAGTGGGAGTCGCTATCGACCAAAACATCATGGCAAAACATCATCATTTCCTTATTTCAAGTTACGTCTGATTTCAACCTACCCAGATTTTCATCTTACCTTATCGTATCAAACTCCGTGATTAAGGTTACATTTAGGAACGGGTATATTTTCAAAGGCAAATGATAGATCTATTATTATTTTTTGTATTTAATTTTTAATTGTATTAGTCATTAAAATTATTATTTTTTATTTTTTTATTTTTTTAATGATTAATAATGCTAAAAAAATACTTTAAAGAAAATAATAAATAAATAAATAAACTCGAATACACTATAAATATTCCCAATAAATAAATAAATAAACTCAACTAAATTACTCATTTTCAAATATTCCCAATATATTATATTAATATCTATTATTTTATTATTATTTTTATCTATTTATTATTATTGTTTATTACTTTTTACTATTATTTAATATTCTATTATTATTTTTTACCTATTTATTATTATTATTCAATAGTCACAACACTTTTCAACACCTAAACATAACCTAAAGCATCAAACTCTCACTAACTCTCGAAATAAAAATAAAGATAATAATACTCTTAAATCTAATTTTGTTATCTAATCTTTTTTATCCGCGGTTTTTTAAATTTTGATTACAAATATTAAAATATGATATTTTTGTATAATCTAAAAGAAATTAAATTAAATTAATAATGTTATCATATAGTTTTATTAAAAATAAATTCCATTTTATAAAAATTGACTTGAATTTATTTTTAAATAATTTATATGATTACTTTGGTTGATTGAATTTATTCTCTTCTAAATTATGCAAGAAGAACATATTTTTCGATTTTTAATCCAGAATTAAATAGAAAATGAGAAAAATATCTAAATAGTAAGATAATAATAAAAGAGATACAAGAATATTATTAAACTAATATAAATATGGGAGCACTAATGATCAGTTTGTAGTCTTCCATTTAGTGGGCCTCCTGAATACATTGGTCCGGACCCCTTCGGGGTTTACTTCTCGTATTTTGGGCTTGTAGCTTTTGAAAAAGGTTGGGATATAATATTATAAGAACATGCACACTAGAAACAATTGTGGGCTTTAAAATGGGCCTTTGCTCGAGGCACGAGTCTTCAGCCTGCTGAGTTTAGGCTTAAAAACCTTTTCAAGACCATTACGCCCCCCATAGGCATGCATACTCTTTGTAGCTTTGATAATTACATGATTTTGGAAGGAAAGATGATATATATCTTGATTAGGTTGCTGAATGTAGGCCTAATCATAGTAGAGAATTCAATTTGGTATATCTCCCGTCCTCACAATGACAAAAACTTTCCCTACTTTCGTTAAAGGGGTGGAGTTTTGAGTCTGATTGTTCCATTTAGAGACCACACTTTATACTATCCGATTAAAATACCTTAAAAAATTCTATTTTTAAAGGAAAATCTATGATCACTTGGACACTAATTAAGGTCAATGATGTTAACAATTGATGATAATTGACGAAGAATATAATAAATCCGTGCTTCAAAAATATTATCCTAATTTAGCAATCAGCCTCTGCTAATAATTGATACACTGAGGCTACAAAATTTTCCACCCATATATGCCGACCGATTATAAGTCTACTTCAATAGAGTACAATTATTACTTCTCAGGAGGTATTTCGTCCAACACACGTACATGTAGTACTAATCCATTCACCACCACCACCGACAAAGTTCCCACGTTTTCTTTTTCCCAATCCAAGTTTTAAACACTATAATAAAAATGAGTATTTATGATGAATTATTTGTGGCTAATATAATTTTTTCTAACCAAAACAGAATCATTTTGACAGAAAATAATTATTTTGATAGTAAATATATAACTGGTCATAAATAAATAATTTTCTTCTAGTGAAGCGAAAAACCTCAATTTTTTTTTTCATTTATATATATTTGCAAGGTTTATTCTAAATTTCTAATGATATATACAGTTTTAATATGACTAAATGTCATATATTCTTTTTAAAAAATAGATTAATATGAGACCTTATATATATATATATATTAAAAAAAAAAAAATTGTGCGTGCATGACACATACAAACTGATCTATAATTATATCTAACATTATTCTTTAATCAGTCTTCTACCGTATATCTCGGGCCTTTATAATTACAGATGATCCATCCCTAGCTTTTTCCGGTCTCCAACGAACGTCTAATTCGTACTTTATATGATACGTGTATTAATTTTTGCTCTTCACGAGTTATGAATTAAATAGCTAGCGCACTAGTAATTATGCGATACGTTACCATCGCATTCAGCTTTCACTATAAGAAGGAATGATAATAGGAGATTGAGTAATTGAAAATCTACTCCATTTACGCTAATATTTCGGGCCACTGACACCATGCACGGCCTTGAAAGCGATAGTACTTTATTAAACTAAAAAAATAACGTTATTATTGAAGACAAACACATGATGTCCTAGGTAATCTTAGTCCCAATGTTCTGTTCTAAACCCCACCAACTACATTATAAATCTTTGAATACTCAAGCATTAATGTAATATATATAATAAATTAATAATGTTGGCACCATAAGAAGCTGAAATCATTATCGATGTGCCAAAGAGAAGAGGACAAGTAGCCCAATACGAGAAAAATAGGACCGGCCATGAGCAGTTAATAATTAGATGTTGTTTAATAATATTTAGGGTTGGTGCTGGATGACACGTACGTAACGTACGTACGTACATGATCCGGCCCCCAAACACACCCCTAATTTACTAGCCTAGCTCTCGCAATTTGTAAAGATGATGAATGAAATGAGGACCAAAGCAAGCTAGCTAGCTAGCTGCGAATTAATTTATAAGCATGTGAGGGTCGTTTTCTTGTTGAATCATGGTGCCAAACCTTTGCTCACAAGCAACTAGGTCTCATCCATTAATAATCCCACCGATTTTTTGAGGCTCATTGCCATTATAATTAGTCAATCCCGGCCCTCGGTCCTGGCTTGTGTCTCTACGGTTGGACCTCTCTCTCTCTCTCTCTCTCTCTCATTGCAAATTAATGCTGCTACGTACGTACACGTCTTATATTTTCTCTTTTGCAATTATAATATATAATTTGAAAGCAATTATTTTGATATAAACAATATTAATTTCTAGAAAACAATCGTCCTCGATCCATTTGAACAAAAGTACGTTTTAGCATTTTGGTCGTTTAACCTGATGATCTGGTTTGGATCTGATGATCATCAATATCGACTTTAGGATCGAAAGAGAACATAATCAACCTTTTTGATCTTTTCAGTTTCCTGTAATAATTTGTGTCTATTTTTGGTGGAAAAATTAAAAATAAAAAATAAAAAAACCGGCCTCAATTGTAACGAATGAATAACTGAGCTTAAGAGTTTTTATTTTAAAGAAAGAAAGGACACATGTCCATGACTCACCCCTCCCAATTTCATTAATAACTCTCGCCTATAATATGGTGGAGAAAAACCGTAGTTATAGACACATTTGGGGGTTACAAATTAATTATCAAAAGATCCGAAACCCAGGCACCAAAACCTTAAATCCATCAACCAAATTAATACAAGAGTCCAAGGAAACCAGAAAAATACAACAATTAAGCACACCTTAGAAATTAACTAATAAAAAAAAACCTGCAAGACAAATTAAGTTAGTGCGCATCAAAGAAATAATCTACACAAGAAAACCGATACAAAGAAAAAAGTACCTCTCTGCTCTAGCTTAACTAGAGTACTGTTAAATTATCCCTATCACTTAAATATATAATGTTATATTTTTTTAATCTGAACCTTATTGGAATGTGAAAACGAAAGTGGGAGCTCATGCATGGCTTGTCATTATATATATATATATAGTTATAATATAATGAACTCGAATAAACTTTTTAAAGGAATATTTATGAATATAATTAATGATCTGTCCATGTTTACCTGCATGAACAGAAGGTTTTTTTTTTTTTTTTATAGCAAACAGAGGGTAATTAAACAAGCATATATATACATATTGATCAGATTTTGTTAATAAATTCCTTATCGAATCCCACTCATATTATTATTAATTAATATTTCAGTAGCTGCGCATTATTCTCACTCACACTTCGGCCCGGTCAAGATCGTGGGGATATTAAGGGAATGATACTCTCGATTAATTAATCTAATCATGATATATACTCGATTATGGTCATGACATGTTATAAATGTGGTGAAATATTCTTTGTAATTTGTATGGCTATTTTAACATATCTCAGAGAGTCAACCTAATCCTCCAATGAAATGTAGAGAAGGAGGGATTTTGTTTGTAATGCGCAAAGTGCATGGGTGATTGAACTAGCTAGGGTTCATATATGGGGATAAAAGCACATGGAAAGCCTCAATATATATATAATACTTGGCCGAAAATAAAGTAATGAATCATTATCTCTAGCTGCGGACCACGACCTTCGTAATTTTGGGTTGAAATTTGGCTTGATCAATAGATCACGTGAATATATAATTATCAGTTTTGAATTAAGTAGTCCTTGAGCGAGCATATATAATTAACTTTGACGTTAGTTTATTCGTCTTCAATAACTATATATTATGATTAAGATGACTAAATTAATGTGATGTCCTTAGCTTGGTGAAAAGTTGTGGAAAATTAGATATGAATTAATCTATCAACAATAAATTAGATCAGACGTACTCTAGTATTAATCAAACACATTCACTACAAGAAAAATAGATATATATATATATATATATATAGGTTATGTTACGTTCTAGGTACGTACTTCTCTACCTACGATATATAGTATTTAATTAATTTGTTGTTTAGCTTCGAAATATAGATACTAAATCTTGTTATTATTAGGTAGGAGAATAATTTGTTTTTGGATTTTCTCTTCAATATTGAAGTATATATATAATGAGCCAAAATCAAGCAGCTTCAAATATTGTATATATTCCATTATTAATCCACCTTCAAATTAATTTCTCAATATTAAAATACAATTTAAGTGATCAAGTTTTAAATTAACAAGTTAAACTCAACCCGCACGTTTTGTAGGTATACATAGCGTTAGCCTAAATGATCAAATTGAACTTAAATTGCTAATTACTAGTCGTAAACACTTGAAATACGCTAACATTACTAAATGGGAGAAGTATTACTATTATAATTTTCAATTTATACCATGATTTGAAGTACTTATACCAATGATGTATGCATATATACCAAAATATCACTTTGTGACAATTATTACAATCTGAATTTGATATATTAATGATCGTCATGAAGATTTGTGGTTTATCTTATTTTCATCAAATCTTACGACATTAAGGTGGAAACCGAAAATAGAAATTGTTAAGAAGCAAGAAGTTGAGATCATATATATATATATATATATATATATATATATATATAAATTGATGGGTTTTAATTAAAGGTGATACTACTCACTCCGGTGAAAGAACAATTCTTTTTTACAGTCTATCAAATATGGACTGCCAGTCCACATAAAAACGCTTCTAACTAAATAAAATGAATTTTTTAGATTTTTAAAATTTTTTATTTGTAAATAAATTTATTTTAATTAATCTTATCTAAAATAGTAATTTCCCTATTTATTAATTCCTTAAACTCAGGGATGGAACCACCATTTGGCTTGAGGGGTTTTGGCTCCTCTAAAATTTTTAAAACTTGATAAAAATTAAATTTTGAAAGGTATTTTTATGAAATAAATTATATAAAAAATTAATAGTTATCTCTTTTCAAATTTTATTTTATAAATTGACTCCTCAAAACTAGTTTTACCCTTGTTTGGGCTACAAAAAAATTTAATTTTTTAGACTGTACGTAGCATTGTCCCTGGTGAAATGGGTCTCGTTTGGATCTCATTTCATCTTTTTATTTTTAGTTTTTTTTTATCTTATTTTTAAGTAAATTTTTTTTAAAAATATTTTAAAATATTAAAAAAAATCATATAAATATTAAAAAAAACTAAAATAAAAAATAAAAAATAAAAAAGTGAAACGGAATCCGTTTCACGAAAAACTTAACGTTTTCCTTTAATTAACGGTTGGGAGTGTAGATACGTGTGTGTTTTACACATGCACGTGCTGACCTCAGATCAGCATGAGGTGGCAAATTATAGATTCCACGTTCGGCCGAATCATACAAACGTTAGTTGAAATTAAAAACCAATTTGTCTCGGAAGTGTTGTGCTGCAACAGCAAGACCCACTTTCAGTACTGACCAAATGATGAAGTTTGTAAGGGGTGCCCGCCTGCCTTCGGCCTATACCGATGGTGAAACGATCGATGGGATGTTTCGATGGAAAGTGTGAACCCGGCCCCCTCAATACTACTCTAGCTAACCAATGCTAGCTAATGATATTTTCAAAAAGAACTAAAATTATATATATATATATATATATAAAGTATAAAATGGTCCCCCGCCCACACATGATCAAAATCTTGTACATGGAGCTGTGATGGTAAAGCCAGACACTGGATTATTGTTCCTCCATGCACCATTAACCCATTTCGAAGGACCGCATGAGCCTATATAGCTTTGGAGGAATTAAAGTCGACATATAATGCAAGGGGGAAACAGTACTGCATGAAACCTCGATCATTATGTCCTCCAGTACTACTGCAAGCCGCTGTTCACCAGCACACTCCATCGGAAAAGATTATTATTTATTTTTATTTTTGATTTTGACCTAATTCCTAAACATGCAGTAGTAGTACTAGTCCAATTATCTCTAGATCGATTACGCCAGCTTGAATGTCAAATAAAAGACAAACTGGGAGCTTTAATATTAATATACGAGTCTAATTATAAATCGAGTGTTATGAAACTTAAAGAAAGGAACTACTATTGCAAAAGAGAAATAAGAAATTCTCTCTGAAACTCTTAAGAACTGAAATTTTCTTTCTCTCTCTATATTTTCTTATGAATTTCATTACAACTGAAGTCCCTATTTATAAGCTTTGAAATTACTATGCAAGTTACTATGCAAGTCACTATGCAGAATTTAAAATAATAGTGGTGGGGTCATTCACATAATTTAGTGGTGGGACAGGGGCGGCTGATAAATTTCGTTCGTTCATTTCACTCCCCCTTGAATGACCGCCAATAAGGAATCTGCCTCGTTAAAACCTTGCCAAGTAAAAACCCAGTGGGAAGAAAAACCAATGGCGAAGGAAAAAGAGTACAGTCTTCTTATGTATCCACAAGTGCTTTAAGATTGCCTCATTAAAACCTTGCAGAGGAAAACCCAGTGGGACAAAACCTCAGCGAAGGAAAAAGAGTACAATCAGCACATTTACTCCCCCTGAAAAGTGCATGACAAAAGATCTTTGAGTCTTCGCATTCCAATGTTATGCACAATCTTCTTGAATGTGGAAGTTGGTAACGCCTTTGTGAATAAATCTGCCAGATTATCACTAGATCGTATCTGCTTGACATCAATTTCACCTTTTTCTTGAAGTTCATGAGTATAAAAGAATTTCGGTGAAATATGTTTGGTTCTGTCACCTTTGATATATCCTCCTCTGATTTGAGTGATACAAGCAGTATTATCTTCATATAAGATTGTTGGGCTATTATTGATCATGGGAAGTCCACACTTTTCCTGGATATGTTGAATAACTGATCTCAACCAAATACACTCTCGACTTGCTTCATGAATAGCAATGATCTCTGAGTGATTTGAAGAGGTAGCAGATAGTGTCTGCTTAACAGATCTCCATGATATGGCAGTATCTCCATAAGTAAATAAATATCCAGTTTGAGATCTACCTCTGTGTGGATCTAAAAGATAACCTGCATCTGCATACCCAATCAATTCTGGACTTGAACCACGTTGATAAAATAATCCCATATCAACCGTACCATGAAGGTAACGAAGGACATGTTTAATGCCATTCCAATGCCTTCGAGTTGGTGCAGAACTATATCTTGCAAGCAGATTAACTGAGAATGTAATATCTGGTCGAGTGCAATTTGCAAGATACATTAAAGCTCCAATTGCACTGAGATATGGTACTTCAGGACCAAGAATTTCTTCATCGTCATCACAAGGACGGAATGGATCTTTCTTCACATCAAGTGTTCGAACAATCATTGGAGTACTCAGGGGATGAGATTTGTCCATATAAAAATGCTTTAGGACTTTCTCAGTATACATGGACTGATGAATAAAAATTCCATTTGGCAAGTGCTCAAGCTGCAGGCCGAGACAAAGTTTTGTTTTGCCAAGATCTTTCATTTCAAATTCATTCTTTAAATATATAGCGATTTTTTATATCTCTTCAGGAGTTCCCACAATATTTAAATCATCAACATAAACCGCAATAATGACAAATCCGGATTCTGATTTCTTAATAAAAACACATGGGCATATAGGATTATTCTCAAATCCTTCTTTCAATAGATATTCGCTTAAACGATTATACCACATGCGTCCGGATTGCTTCAACCCATATAAAGATCTTTGTAGTCTGATTGAGTACATATTTCTAGATGTACTTGTAGATGCTTTAGGCATCTTATATCCTTCAGGGATTTTCATATATATGTCATGGTCTAAGGATCCATATAAATATGCAGTGACCACATCCATCAACCGCATTTCTAATCCTTTTGTAACAACCAGACTAATCAAAAATCTAAATGTGATTGCATCCATAACGGGAGAGTATGTTTCTTCATAATCAATCCCGGGTTTCTGCAGGAAACCTTGTGCGACAAGCCGTGCTTTGTATCGCACAATTTCATTTTTCTCATTACGTTTTCGTACAAATACCCACTTATATCCAACAGGCATTACACCCTTTGGTGTTTGGACAATAGGTCCAAATACTTCTCGTTTTGCTAGCGAATTTAATTCAGCTTCAATAGCTGTTTTCCATTTTGGCCAATCATTTCTACGTCGACATTCTTCGACGCTTTTTGGCTCACTTTCTTCATTACTTCTGGTAATATCAAGGGCCATTTTATATGAAAATATGTTGTCGACAACAGTTTTATTTCTATCCAGAATTTCTCCAGTTTTCATGAAATGTATTGAGATCTCATTATTTTCAGGTACCTGTTCCTCTTCAGGGGAAAACATTTCATGACACACCTCTTCAGGAGGTCCCTTTTTAGGAGATTTATACTCTTTAAGAGTTTCCTCTTCAGGAGGTTCTGGAATAGAAGATTTAAGCTCTTTAGGAGCACCAATTATATTTGTGGCCTGTATTGTGGGTACGTGTTCTTCAGGAACACCAAATTCATTTTGTATTCTTTTCCTTCTGGGAATTTTATCTTTTGCACCAATAGGTCTTCCACGCTTCAGGCGTATTTTAGATTCACCTATTGCTGCTTTGACAATTTGTCCTTCAGGGACTTCAATCCTTGTTGGAGTATTAACAGCAGGAATATAAGATTTTACTACACCTTTAGTGTCAGTAAATACATCCGGTAACTGATTTGCAACATTTTGCAAATGAATAATCCTTTGAACTTCCCGTTTACATTCATTTGTAGGAGGATCAAAATGAGACAGGGTCTTATTATCCCAAGTAATATCTTGTCGTGCTTCAGGCACCGACTTTTCTTTACCCATTAACGGAAAATTTGATTCGTCAAAATGACAATCCTCAAAACGTGCTTTAAACATATCCCATGTAAGGGGTTCAAGATATCTAATAATGGATGGAGAATCAAAACCAACATATATCCCAAGTCTACGTTGAGGGCCCATTTTTGTACGTTGTGGAGGTGCAATTGGAACATATACAGCACATCCAAAAGTACGAAGATGAGAAATATTTGGTTGTTGACCAAATGCAAGCTGTAATGGAGAATATTTATGATATGCAGATGGTCTAATGCGAATTAGAGATGCTGCATGAAGTATAGCATGTCCCCAAACAGAAATAGGTAGTCTTGATTTCATAAGTAAAGGTCTAGCGATTAGTTGAAGCCTTTTGATCAAAGACTCTGCTAAACCGTTTTGTGTGTGTGTATGGGCAACAGGATGTTCAACATCTATTCCTATTGACATGCAATAATCATCAAAAACTTGAGATGAAAATTCACCTGCATTATCCAATCGAATGGTCTTAATCGGATACTCAGGAAATTGTGCTCGTAGTTTAATTATCTGAGCAAGAAGTCTAGCAAATGCAACATTTCTAGTGGAAAGAAGACAAACATGTGACCATCGACTAGATGCATCAATTAGAACCATAAAATATCTAAATGGTCCACTTGATGGATGAATAGGCCCACATATATCTCCGTGAATCCTTTGTAAAAAGGATGGAGATTCAACAATGACTTTTGAGGGAGATGGTCTAATAATTAACTTACCTTGAGAACATGCAGAGCACGGAGATTCATTGGGTAGAAATATCTTTTGATTCTTTAAGGAATGCCCATGCGAATTTTCAATAATTCGTCTCATTATTATAGAACCCGGATGTCCAAGGCGATCATGCCAAGTCATAAATACTTTAGGGTCAATGCACTTCTGGTGCATTACCACATATGATTCAATTGTTCTCATTTTTGTATAATACAATCCAGAACATAGAGCAGGCAGTTTTTCTAATACGAGCTTCTGGCCCGATACTGTTTTAGTAATAAGAAGATGCTCTTTACTGCCTTCATTGGTCGTTTCAATATGGTAATCATTACGACGTATATCTTTGAAACTCAATAAATTTCTTCTGGATTGTGAAGAGAATAGAGCATCATCAATACAAAATTTGGTGCCATTAGGCAACACAATATAAGCTCTTCCGGAGCCCTCAATTAAATCCGATGAACCTGATATGGTATGGACATAGGCTTTACTTAGTGTTAGATTTTGAAAATATTTCTTTTCTTTGAGAATTGTGTGAGTTGTAGCACTGTCAGCCAGACATATATCTTTATCATTCAACTCAGAGATAAAAAGCTCATCAATGTGATCTATGATTCTACAAAATATACAAAACTTTATTACTGATAGAAAGAAAATACATTAATTAAGTGGAACACTTCCATCTCCAATTAAGTGTTCAATACTACCATCAGGATGATTAAAGAAATCAGATACATCAAGATGAGTAACGTCTATATCTACTGAATCTAATAAATCATCTGATGGTTCTACTAAATTTGTTTCATGCACTTTATTCTTTCCTTTAATAGAAGCTTGATATAAATCAGCTAAGTGCCTGGCCGTACGACAGGTACGTGACCAATGTCCAGTCATTCCACATCTATGGCACACCTCTTCACTTTTCTTTGAAGAATTATTCTGAGGATTTTTACTCCTCTCTGAATTGTACCACTTCTGGTGATATGGTATATTATAATCCCTTTTAATGTTGTCATTCCTGGGACCAACATTTCTATAATTTCTCCTACCACGTCCACGCCTCTGATTTCTTCTAAAGGATGCACCATTCACTTCTGGGAATGATGCAAACCTATTACCATTCACTTCAGGGAATGATATTGAGCCAGTAGGGCGTGACTGGTGGATTTCTAATAAGAGCTCATTATTCTGCTCAGCTACTAGAAGATATGATATAAGTTCAGAATATTTCTTGAACTTTCTCTCTCGATACTGCTGCTGCAGGAGCACATTCGAGGCATGAAATGTAGTAAAAGTCTTCTCTAGCATATCTTCATCGGTGATTTTCTCACCGCATAATTTTAATACTGAGCTTATTTTAAAAAGTGCGGAATTATACTCACTAACACTTTTAAAATCTTGCAACCTCAGGTGCATCCATTGAGAACGAGCTCTTGGGAGGATGACAGTCTTCTGGTGTTCATACCTCTCCCTTAAATTATTCCACAAAATATAGGGATCTTTTACTGTGAGATATTCAGTTTTCAATTCTTCATGAAGATGGTGGCGAAGGAAAATCATTGCTTTAGCACGTTCCTGCAGGGATGCTTGATTTCCTTCTTTAATAGTTTCTCCCAGGTTCATTGCATCAAGATGTATTTCAGCATCAAGTATCCAGGATAAATAATTTTTCCCAGATATATCAAGAGCAACAAATTCCAATTTTGTAAGATTTGACATTTTCTACACATATAAATAATAAATATGTGTATCTCAGAAAATATATTTATAAATTCACACAGATAATCATCAATAAAATATATCAAAGATTTCAAATAATATATTGAAAAACTTACAAAGGAATAAGGCCACTAGCTTCAGAATTGGGAGAACCGTCGTGCTGATTACGTGTTATGAAACTTAAAGAAAGGAACTACTATTGCAAAAGAGAAATAAGAAATTCTCTCTGAAACTCTTAAGAACTGAAACTTTCTTTCTTTCTCTATATTTTCTTATGAATTTCATTACAACTGAAGCCTCTATTTATAGGTTTTGAAATTACTACGCAAGTTACTATGTAAGTCACTATGCAAGTCACTATGCAGAATTTAAAATAATAGTGGTGGGGTCATTCACATAATTTAGTGGTGGGACAGGGGCGGCTGATAAATTTCATTCGTTCATTTCATCGAGTACCACTTTTACTGACATTTTCACGACGAAATTTATAAGGTTATATATATATATATATATATATATATATATATATAAAAATCTAATTGCAAGCAATTATGCATACTAATATGTGAATCCAATATCCAATATGATTGATTAAAAAGTTAAATTTAATCAAAAATTGAATTTTATATATCAAGACAACTAATAGATACATATTAGTGCACAATCGGTACACTAACACTATAAGAAAAATGGATAATAGTAACCCAATATTAGCGACAAAAAAGACTATTAGCGATTAAAATAGACTATTAGCGACTAAAATGAATTATTTGTAACTAATAAAAATACAGCAAATAAATAATTTTCTTGTAGTGTAATTTATTTATATCTAACATTATTCATATATATAATACATGCATAATATATATATATATATATATATAATGTAATTATAAGCTAATTACTGCTGCATGCATAACTCAAGCGGTGGTTTAGTTGATGAATTGCTGCAATTTGCATGCCACTAGCTTATACACACACACACACACATATATATATATATATATAATTGATGCCGTGCGTCATACTATATGAAAAACGAATATTTGTGATATTTTATTTGTAATTAGAAGAACTATTTGTGATTAAAACAGTCTATATATATGTTATACATATCTATTTTTATTATTGGAGATCATTAATCGATGATAATTTGAGGGTAGTAAAAATAAATTATTAGATATATACATCCTATATATATAATATATATGTATATATACAACTTTCAAAAATATACTAAACAGCTGGTCATGTTTTCAGCAGGGTCGGCTCAATGTTTAGGTCATTTAAACCATTGCTGAAAGCCCTCACTCTATATAAGGTCTCAAAAATATAAACGATCAGTTTTTTTTTTTCTATTTTTTTGGAAAAAAAAACATCTCATTAAATAAAATTTAAATAAATATACTTTTCAGCATGTGCAAAGCTCTATAATACTAAATTTAATATTTAATATAATAAATTATTTTTATTTTTAAATATAATTTTTTTAAATCATGCTAAATTGAGGCATAAAATTTACGTAAAGTTTTATTTTATACAAATTGATGTATTAAATATAAATTCAAAAATAATTTAAATATAAATTTAAATAAAATCTCATTTATTTTTATATAATAATTTATATTTTATTTTATTATATATAATTATAAATAACTTATTTAAATTTTATTTTTAAATCTCAATATATATTAAGCCGATCCTGATTTTCTCGAGGCGAGGGTTCAGCTGGCGGAGATCAGGGTTCGTTTCCATGAGATTGAGGGGTGTTTGGGGTGTGGCTGCAGTAGCTTGTATATTCAATCAATAATTCAGTAATAGTGATCATGATATCCGATCAAGCAGCTTGTTTTACGTGTTTGTACTTTTTGTGATGACCAGATCAGATATGTACTGCATGCACGCCACTATCAGCCATTTTGTTTGGTACGTCGAGTACAACAAAGCATCCACTAATTGAAGCCGCATCATCTTTATTTTTATCATAGCAATTTAACTGCGACCACACCACAGACAGACACTGAGAGAGAGAGAGAGAGAGAGAGAGAGAGAGAGAGAGAGAGAGAGAGAGAGAGAGAGAGAGAGAGATGAGACTTGAGGCCCTGGATTCTGGAATAATTCAGCAGACAGGTAAAGCCATCGTATTAGGCTACTGATGAATATATACGAAGGGATCCGCTAGTACTACGCGATCGAGGATCCTGTCATTCATCTTCTAATAACTTATTTAAAAAGCCCAAATAATTTCATTGCATTGACTTTTTTATCTTGTTCCTAAATTATTAACTGGGCTTTTTTTTTTTTTACATTTTTGGAGAAGCACGTTAGAGGCCGTAACTTTACGAAATATTCGATTATTTATTAAGCGATTTTAAATACAGTAGAAAAAGTAGGCTAAGTACCAAAAAATATATGTATGTTATATATATATATATATATATATCTATAGATAAAAGGGAAAATCAACGACATGCCCTAAAAATGTGGAGTGTACGATTGATCATCAGTATCTGTGCCAGTATGCATGAGTGATGCCGATGAGCATTTGGAACTGAAAAGTGAAAAAGCTAAAGCGTTTTGATTCAGTTATCCACATGCATGCCCCGAAAAATGAACCATCATGTCAGCTGTCGACTTTTCTAAGAAGGCATACAAGCTACCCATCTACGTATTCGATTTACATCCTCTTTAATTAAAGATAAGAATACGGGACACGATACATTAATTCAATATAAATATAATATAATAACAATAAATTAGAATTTAATTTTAAAAAATTTCAGATCAAAATAAATTAACCCGTTATAACATAATTATTTAACGAGTTTATAGCGGATCAATCTTTTTTAACTCACTATGACACGTTATAACACGTTAAAAAAGTTAAAATTAAAAGTATACCTTTATATTTAAAGGTAAAATTGTTAAAATCATAATTTTAATATTTTTATTATTTGTATTATAATTCATACTTGCAATTAGTATTATAAATTTTATAAATATTGTAATTTTAACATTTGTATAAAATTATACAATTTATTCTAAGTTTAATTAAGTCAAACGGATTAATTTTAGACATATTCAACACATTTACATAAACAAGTTGAAACGTATTATATTTTATCGTATTAATGTATTTCGTAATATTCACTAATGGGTCATAATGGGTTGACACGACGCGACACGACACATTATGTTAACGGATCGTGTTAAAATTTGAGATTTTGACACGAACATGTCTTGACACGATACGAACACAACTCGTTAACACGATTTGATATTCCTATCTTCAATTATATATATATTCTTTATATGTATGTTATGTATGTATATATATATATATATATATATGTCTTCATGCTTTTGGATTTTTTATTTTAGAGGATGTAACTAAAAAATTAAGAAGGAAAGCCCGGCTTTTAAGAATCATTTTACTCGTTATAATATGCACAATAAAGCAAAGATTAAAGCAACCAAACCAAAGCTCAAACATGGTATTAACTTTAATCAGTTTATGAACTTCAAAACAACCCAGCTCAACCCAGAAATTCTGTTCGATATATAAAGAACGAACACGATTGCCCCACTAATCTTTCATTTACAATGAATACCCAAATCACAAATTTCTAACCACTCTTTGTTCTATGAAGAACCAAATCATACCCTAAACCATCCAAAGTAAACCAAGTAGACAAAAAGGGTATACATAGAGGTTTAATGGGCTTTTTTTTTTTTTTTGTGGGTGGGGGCGGGGGGTATGCAAAAGTAAAAGAACTCCTCAAATTATGCAGCTAGCTGTTTGATCTTTGGAGCTCGAGAGAGCGTATAAAAATGGCCGAAGAAGGTCAGGGAGGAGGGCCATATCCTGGCAGATCATGAGGCCACTGACCTGGACTCGAAGTAGAGCCACCATTGTTATTGCTGTTAGTAGTGTTACCAGCAGCAGTAGTACTGGCGATGGTGCTAATACTCCACAAAGAAGTATCTGGGGCCGCGGGGTTAGTATTGTACAGAAAGCTCTGATGCCAATCATGGGAAGAACTGGCCGGAGGCCGCCTTGACTGACTTAAAGTTTCTTCAGTAGGATGATAGAGATCAGATTCCACGTTTCTATCTCTGTTGCTCATTTGATAAAATTGCCTGTGCTGAATTTGCCGCTGTTGTTGGGATCCAAAAGAAGGGACGGCAAACCCTTGTAGCAGATCCAAATTTGAAGAACTCCCCAAATCAGCGCCAATGTCGAGAGCTTGAGTGCTGAAAGCTGAATGTGATTGATTCAGTGAATGGATTGCTGCCAAAGAGGACAAATACCCGCCTCCCGCATAGAACGGCGCAATTGACTGGATAGATGGAGTAGACAAATTATCAGCAGATTCTGTGGACGTTAGAATTGGACTTGTCGTGTTAACTGGATTGGAGGGGATTAAAGCTGGTCGGTTGGTCAAATTTTGCTGTATTTGTTGTGTTTGCTGAGACCGTGAATTCTCGACGGCAGAAGATGATGACGAGGTTTTGGCACGTTTTCCCTTTCGACAACCGCCGCCAACGGGGACGTTTCTGAGGGTTCCTCCTTGAGTCCAGTACCTTCTACAAGCCTTACAGAAGTAACGCGGCTGAGACAGGCTATAGTTGTTGTAATAGCAAAACTTGGTGTTGAGAGACTCACAGCGTGGGCATTTTTGAGGCTGATGATGCTGCTGCTGCTGGTTTTCGGCTTGAATATTAGGCTTCAGTCTCCGGTCTTCTTGTTGTTGCCTTATTTCTTCTGGTGCTCCTCGGCCCCCATCTCTCTCTTGGTGCATCTTTGTCTCTCTAAATTGTCTGATCTCTTTCTTCCTTTTTAGTGGTTTCGTCTCTATATCAAGAAAGGATTTTTTTTTTTTTCGGTGGGTTGTTGGCTTTAATTGGTGCGCATGCAGGTTTTGGCGGACCGGAGGACACAATTTGGACCGTTTCAGTTTTGGAAACTCAACGTGTCTGTCTTTAGCTAGGCTTTGAGAATCTATACAGTGCAAAAACTAACGGCCATCGATTGTTACCCTTGTGCATGCAATCCTCTTCTCGTTTCCATCTATCGACCAAAGCCCTTAACTTTAGAATAAAAACCAGATGGAAAAATAAAAATAAATCAAGAACTCATGAATCGATCTCTTTATGTTAGAACCCAACAAAATCTTCCAAGATTTTTACCACCCTCTCTGATAAAGAAGGTAGAGCGACAAATTAAGGTGGGAAAAGAGAGCTGCTTTTTCTGCTATGCTATCTGGAGAGAGGAGATACTCGCGGATAAAGCTCAGAAAGGAGAGGTTTTAAATCTTTGGAGAAAGGGAGAGATCTCAGGCAACACAGAGACACATGAGTCGTCTCATCTCTGATCATCACCAACCCATGATAGGCCGATCGAAATGGAACAATAATACTATAATAGAGCCTGAAAACCCAAGTTCAGTGCTTTGATCAGAGCGAGCATCCTATATATATACATATACATGAGAGAGGCAACACAAACACACCCAAATAAAATCATAACTCTACCTGAATCTTGCAGAGTACCTGACTCGAATCTTGCAGTACTCGACCGTCTGACTCACCCAAGAGCTAGCAATTCTAATCACCAAAAAGAATAATCACTAGAGGAGGGTGGAGGAAGAAGTATGATCCACTAGGGAAGAGGGGAGCGCGAGACGGCGAAAGAGCAGCCTAAGAAACGATGTCCAGGTGGTCGTTGATGGGTGGTGGCTGTGTCGGAACACCTCAGCACAGCTTCTTTTTCCTCTGTTTGCTTTAATTTTCTCCTCCTTTCGTTGCTAGCTCCTTTCTACCTCTCTCTCTCTCTCTTTCTTCTTTCTGTCTTTTCTTCTCTCCTCTGTCATTCCACTTTCATGTACAGTCTCCCTTCGGTCTTCCATCCTATTTTTTCCTTCTTGATTTATTTTTAACTGACATCATGTCGTGCCATTTGTGCCTTGTGGTCCCGATTGAGTCCGTGCAAACCGACCCTGCGCGGTTCCGTTTGTTGCCCAATTCGAAGGGCTAACCGTTGTGATTCGGCCCTTCGCGCATCAACCGTCGACTGCGTAAACCGTTGGGGCATTTGAGATCCATGTTGGGCCGGATTATTTCGTGCAGGTTTGAAATTGTGATATAAATATTATTTTCAGTTTAAGATTTATAATTTAAAATTTAATTATATTAAATTTAATTATTAAAAAATTATTTATTATTTATAATTTATATGTCTAAAGCATTTTTAATATTAGTTATGATAATTTTTTAAAATATATGATTATCTACATGAATTTTTTGATAAAAATTTCAATTTAATACTTTTGAAAAAGTTGATTTTTAGTTTTTTAAACCAACTAAAATACTAAAATTATCAACCATATCATTTTTTCTTTAAAAATATTTTTAACTATTTAAAAGTATTTTTTAAGCATCGAAACACAACTCGAAATAGGTTCGCCTGCATTCTTGTTTTGTGACTTTTTGTTGGACTACGTGGATATATCATATAATTAACTCGTGAATATATTATATTGTTAATTATTATTTTTTATAAGAAATACTTCATTTTATTTTAATAAAATCGAAATTACAACTGTGACTTGATACAGATTATAAGTCAAATTATTCAATTATTTAAAGCACTCTCGTGCACAATTTTTTTCTTTTGTAATGGACATTGTCTTAACTTCTTTATCCTCTCAAGTGATAAAACCTATATAAAATTCAAAATCGATTTATCTGAGAATATGACTATCTATAAAACAGAAAAAATACAACCTCCGTCCTCTATAGAAGGAGAGAGAATTAATATCACCATCCTCCAAATGAGAAGGGAGAATCAACATAATTATCTTTCAAAAGAGAAGTGAGACAACTAAAGAAAATTATTTTTTCCTTTTTATTATTATTATCTAAAACAACAACAATACAAACAAAAACGAAACGAAAAAGAAACAATAAAACACAAAAAAAAAAAAAAAAAACCACACAAGATACAATTGAAGTGGCGCGCATAAAACATACGCCATGTAGGGAGAGGGCAGACAAAAGACCTTAAAGCCATTAACTCGTGGAGCCCATAAACGCTACACAGGGTGGCAGCAAGAGTGTTTGAAAGGAGGCGCGTGAAACAAACGCGTTCTCCAACAACCCACCCGTGTGGAGCACGCTCCGGTCCTTATAGCTGATCCTTCAGCCATCATGGATAGGGGTGTAATTGGTCCGGTTCGGTCCGTTTTTGGATAAAATCTAGAACTGAACCGGTACCATTGGTTTTCTATTTTTAAAACCGATTACGCACCGGTTATCCTCCAAAATCGATAACACCGAATTTACTGATTTCAGTCCGACTCGGTCCAGTTTTCCAGTTTTAAATAAGTCTATATTAGTTTATTAAACTATTAATATATATATTAATATTATTTATAATGATTAAAATAATTATATATTAGTATTTGTTACAACAAGTTTAATTTTTTATAATTATATCATTGATATTTATAACTAATATTAGGAAAATGTTAAAAGAAATCGTCGTTTGGGAAATTGGCGAAACCGGGCCTACGTGTCAAATTGAAAACACTACCGTTTTCAATTCAAATTAAAATTTGAATTCAGCCACGTTTTCCCTTTCGTCTGTTTTATTTTCGTTTCCTTCATTTCAAGAGCCAGTCGCTGAGGAAGGAAGGCGACGTTTTGGTCGTTCTGGGACGCAGAGGCTGGGTCCGGACCCTAGAATGGTGCCGAAGCAGATCCAGATCGTGGATCCAAGATCTTCGCCGATGAACAGGAAGTGTGACATGTACGCGGGGTCGACGTTTGCGATATCTCCAACGTTGAGCTCGCTGTCGCTTCTATCTTTCTCAAAAAAGAAACAAGTTTCAGCCATTGTTGATAACTCTGTGAGAGGGGTAATTGCGATAAAGAATAAGGTAGTAGGCACCCTTCGGAATGGCGCCCGCCCCCTACCCTTCTTCCAGAGACTTAGGAGGAATTGAATTCGGTAAAATTTATTCAATTGGATTCCGAGCACTTCCAACTCAAACTAAACTCCTCCCACATGAATTATTATTATACAAAGACGATAAATTTAGTTAGCTCGTTATAGTTACCCCTGACGTATTAATAGTGTGGTGATCGGGGATCTTATAAACATTTAATGCGTGACAGGGTGGCATGTTGCATTAAATGCGGATTGATGTGAATATCCAAAGATATCTATTGAACGATCGGAGGTAATCATATTACTAAAGATATTATTGAGAAGAAACAAAACTAATAAATGGCCTCAAGAAATCTAGGATGGGAATGGGAGAAATCTGTTCTTCGATATTCCCAGATGATTACACGTGTATCTGATCAATATTTCAGCTCATATAAAAGAAAGAATAGATCACTTGAAAAAGGTATGAACATCTATCTAAAAGTTTTATGAATTATCTTCTGATTTTTTTTTTCACTTTCATCTCTAACTAAAGCTTCAGAAAGTTCTCAGGGTCGAGGAACCCAACCCTATATCTTTGTTGTTGCAGATTAGGACTGGAAGTTGCAATTCAACTCAGGAGTGCAGAACACACATCAACAAACTCGACCACCAGAGATCTGAGGCAGCTGCTTAGGCTTGATTTGTGAGTTCCATTTCGAAGCAGGTGAAGAACCTGGTTTCCGGATCTAGAGACCATTTGAATCCGAGAGAAAACTCTCTCTCTCTCTCTCTCTCTAAAATCTTCCGTGTTGCACCTTTCGCCTATGTTACCTTAATCTGAGTTTCAGGATCTGAACTGACCATGATTTTTTTAAACAGTAGTTGATCCAACATTTGGGAGAACTATGGAGCAATGTTTTGAATACCGTACCGGTACCGGTACGGTACCGGTCAAGTCACTGAAATGAAATATTTTGGTACCGGTACCATTTCGTGTACCGTTTCGGAATAATTTATACATAAATAAATTATATATATAAATATAATTATAAATTATATTTTAAAATAATAGTCAGTATATAAATAAATTATATCGATAAATATATATATGTAATTAATTTAGTCTAAATTGAGGTTAAAATATAGTAAAAAATTAAAAAAAAAAAAAACCTCAAAGGCCAAAATCCGGTACGGCCGTTAACGGCTGTATTGGATATTTTTCGGTCGTATCGGCCGGTAAGGCTGAAAAATCAGCCGAAACGAAATGTTGGTTTTTTTGTACCGGCCGACCGGCCGGTACGGAAAATTCCGGCCGTACTAGCCGGTACGGCACGGTATTTAAAACTCTGCTATGGAGGTGAGTTAGATAATATTTGCTCATTATACCTGCAGATTTGTAATTGTTGGGGATTGTTTCTAGGTAGTTTTAGTGGTGTAATCTGTAATGGAAAATAAATCTTATGTAAAAAAGAAAAAGAAAGAAAAGAAAGGAAAATGGTAGAGTGTGGAAGATGGCTTGTAATATGTGGACTGTGTAGTCTGTTCTGAATCTGTGAAGACTTTTGTTTTCCCTGTTGTACTGTAAAATACTATAAGCATAAAGGATAACTTAAGAAAGTAATGCTTACTGGTTAGTTCTTTTAGATTTCATCTCTCAAATTCTATTCGTTTTTGGATAGTCCTGAGCTTTGGTCTAAGGAAAATGTGAAAAGAAGTCGAGGTCGGTGAAATGGCGTGCGAAACAAGTCTAATTTCCCTCCATTTCGTTTTGCATTTCATGTGTTTTTTTCACATAAAAAAGTCCAGCCACGTCAGCCGGTTTCGTATGGTTCCGCGTTCGGTGGTTGTATATAGCAGTATTACTAATATTATTAGTATTAGCTTAAAAAAAATTGCATTAGTATTATTATATCAGTATTTTATGTGTAATTATTATTGCCCAGATGACTAACATAAGAGGGAGGTGAATTGGATTATATTATAAAAATTAACACTTATAAATCAAATACACAATATAAAATATAAACAGAATATAAAACAGCAAGAAATATAAAGGGTAGGGTAAGAAGAAACAAACTCAGTATTTTTACGAGGTTTAGCCCCACTGCCTACGTCCTCGCCTCAAGCTACCCCTTGAGGATCCCAAATTTACTATTCAATCTCCTTTAGGTGGAAATAGAAACCTATTACACCTTTGAGCAGCACCACTCCAAAGAATCCGTGTAGAACACCCTCTACACTTCCAATCACCTCACACTTGGTGATTTAACTATTCTCCGTGTAGAACACCTTCTACACACACAAGAGTTATACGCACCCTCTTACTGATACACGAGTTGATAGTGGGTAGACTATCAAAGTACACTCCTCAATGAGTGAGCTAGAAACAATACAGTGTAACTTATATCCCTATAAAAAAGAACAATAATTAAGGCTCAAAATTTTAGAAAAGAGAGAATAAGAGTTTTGAAAGAATGATGCAAAACTTAGCAATAGATATGTAAGCTCTTGTTGTTGTAATTTTTACAAAATACAAGTGAGCTATTTATAGGCAAATGAGTCCCACTCAGTCATCTTTCAAATTTAAAATTCAAATTTTGATGAAGTCATTGCATATGTCATTCAATTTTCAAAATTCAAAATTTTGAATGAAGTCATTGCATATATCATGCACATGTAAAATATAATTTTTGAAAATAAAGCTTTTAATGAGATCATTGCATATGTCATGCACATGTAAAATATAAATTTTCAAATTAAAGCATTTTTGATGTCATGCATATATCATGCTTATGTCATGTATAAAAAAATACAATTTAATACTTCATGAGAAAAGATTAATTTTTGAGCCTTAATCTAATTTCGAATTTTATCAAGAGATGTACAAAAATAATCTATGAGCTTTATTTATAAACTTGTTCTTTTATGCTTGATGTGCGCTTCGCTCCATTGCGTAAATAATTTGAACTTGAGATTTGAATTTATTTGTTATCATCAAAATCTATACGTAGATACAAGATTTGAAACTTTGGATTCAACAATTATTTAGTATAATAATTTTTATATAGACTTAAAATATATTACTAATAGTAATATAGTATTATACTATTAGTATTAGGCCATAAAATATAAATTGTAACTAATTTATACTATTTACTAATGTATAACATATTATATATAATTAAAAAAAATATTTTATATTATGTATCATATTAAAAAAAATTAAATTAAATTATATGTATTATATTGAATCGATCAGGCTCGGTCTGGTCCAGTTTTAAAAAGTTTAGAACTGGAACCGAACTGGTACCTATCGGTTTTAACATTATGAAAATCGATTCCGAACCAGTACCTACCCAAAACCAGACCGATTTCACCGGTTCGATCCGGTCCAGTTTACCGGTTCACAAATTTTTTCTTACACCCCTAATCATGGAGATCGACGGAAGATGAAGCTCCATGTGGGGCGCATGGTTGACTTGGGTCACCGGAAAACAATAAACTCACCTACATGCTTAGAATGAAAATAATACTGAAAACAACCCAAAACGCATAACGAAAAGAGGTCTTCTGTTTTTGCAATGCGCTTCACATTATCAGGAAACTCAATTAAGGAGAATTTATAACTGCATTTTATTTGTTAACAATATTATATATAGTCGTAGAGTGCGTAAATGTCATATTTTACAACTACAAATATAATTTTTTTTTGTTTAAAAATAAAATTATACCATTAGTTAATTTTTGAACGTTAAGATCGTGTTATATATGTCGTCAATATTTGGTTCAACTTCGGTTTCTGATCTTAACGAAAGGGAACACACTTAGGGAGAAAATTTGGTGTGTAGAATAAAAAGCAAGAGACAATCCGTGGATAAAAATTGTATCTAGCTAGGTTTATTCATAAATAAATTAATCATCTCGATCGCATGCGCATGTTTTTTTAATGATAGAAATAAATCTTTCTAGTCTTAGTACGCACTCTTCCGATTCGATTTTTTATATATATACGAAACTGTATGATCATAAGATACAAATGATAAATAATATTGCCAGTACTTTTTGAATCTAGCCAACAAAGCCACATGCAATATTCTTGTACATTCTTGTAAAACAACTTCCCCCGGTCCAATAAAATCATAATTATTACATGTGAAATTATTATTATTATTATTATTCCAACAGTTGCTTCAACACTTACGGTTAACATATAGAAGACATATCAGATACGTATAATAAAATCCCATGTGACATTTTTTTTAATATATAGATTTAATACAGAGAATCAATGTCGAAACAGTTTGGTGCTCGACCCCGAGATACTTCCATTGAGACATATACAAAAGAGGGGGGGGGGGGGGGGGGGGGGGGGGGAAGGGGGAATCATTGCTCGGTTTTAATGGTTTGGGTCTGTAATCAGGAGATCAAGTGGTCTAAAAGGGCAGGGAAGATGCAGAGTCATGGTCCATGGACCACGGGGCTGGGCAGGATCAGCATGGGAGTTGCACGTGCCCCGTCGACCTACCGAACTGATGCAGAGTCAGGCAACGCTGCCATGCACAGCTTACTTCGTACGTACAGGCGCTAATGTTCTGTTCTCTCCCACGTGGGGATGACTAACCTTTTTTTTTTTTTTTTAAGTAAACGTGCGTAGGAGTTTTGCTTTATACAGTTACTTTTATGTTTGTTTTTTATATATATTTTATTAATGTGATTAATTAAAATAATTATTTATATTAAAAATTTGATGCATTTATAGAGTGTATAAAAAATATAGAAAATTGACTCCTCATAGAGTTTTTATTTAAGATATTTATCTCCTTCGTTTTGATAATCATTTTCATCTCATCTTACATAATAATTATAATATTATAGAATTTTTATATAAAATAAAATAAGTAATATAATTTTTTTAAATTTTAAAATAAGAATTATATTAAAAAATATATTATAATAATATTTTATTTAATTTTTAATTTTTATCTTTATTTAATTTATCTCATTTACGAAATAAACGATATTAAAAAGAGGGTAATTTTATAAAATTAAAAGTAATTTTAATAAAATGATATGTTTATACTAATTGATTGTAGAATGAATTATAATATAATCGTGAAAGAGTTTTGAACACATTATTTTAATTAAAAGTATAAATTAATTAAAAGTATAAAAATAAATTAAGTAATGTGTATAGATGTAGAAATGAATATTGTGTCTATCGTTGAAGTAGAGTTGTCGGGATCCCCACTAAAAAACGTGGTCCTATGATGTGGGACAGTGGAGTGTTGACGAATCATGAGGATTAGTTTCTATTTTATGAGCCGTGGACCAGAATAGTGGTGAAAGAAAGAAAAAGAAAAAAAGGTGGTCGTTAATTGTTTATATCTGAACTAATTAGTGGGCTGTAGTAGCTCCCTGGCACGGTCCCTTCCTCCTCCCAAATAAACTTTTGGATTCGGTTTTTTTGGAAAATCCGAAAATGTTCACATCGACAGCTACATGTCCTGTCCTCCTCCCTCGCCCCCCCTTGCCTTTTGTTGTTTCTCCACTGCAGCTACAGTTTCTCTTTCCTCACCTTTACCACATGAAAAACTCTAGATACAACGGTCTCATGCCTACGTAACTTATTGAAGACGATATCATTTTCATTTTCTCTTATTGTACCGCAGTCTGCTTTGTTTATATCGGCAAAAAAGCTCCACCACGGAAGCAACGAAAATTCTCAATTGAACCAAAAAGCACACAGACAAAAATCGAACCAAAAATTTCTACTGGTCTTTTGTTTGCTTCTTGAGAAAACGAGAATCGAATAAAAAAGGAAACAAACGAAAATTGAATAAAAAATTTCTGTTAGTCTCTTGTTTACTTATCGAGAAAACGAAAATTGAACCAAAAAGCAAATGGACAAAAATCGAAGGGGTCAGGCATTCTTCAACAATTTTTTGAAATTGGAAAGAGTCCAAATCCTATAGACCTCCGGCTCTATTACTTCTTCGACTCCCTTCCTCAGACTGAGAAATGTTGAAGTAGAGGGAGCATTTAATGATGGAACCCTTATACCTTTCGTCTTCTTCAAGCCACATACCTCTCTTCATTTGACCCCCATTCATCGGTCTGCCTCCATCGCTGTCTCTATCAACCCACGACTAAGAGAACAGTAGTGATACTTGGAAAGTGTCATGTGCCTTAAATTGTATTGAGAAGGAAGAAGTGCAGTTGTTATTAAAGAAGGAAGGCAATTATGTTAGTTATTCTGTAATAATGTGAGTGTGTCGTTTCAATTAGTTGATATTATAATAAGTAGGAATGACAAATCGTGTTTCAATTACTTGATTTGTAATAAGTGGAACAGCAAGTCATGTAAATGAGTAGCTGAATAAGAGATTGTGTCGTTTATGTTAGTAGAGTTAAACGAAGTCGTTTAACTAAATTGTAATAACAATCATCTTCTTGAGTTAATCCAGTATAAATACAGATGCCATGAGTTAAGTTGAGGCTAAATCTGGAACTAGTAAACATTTGTCTCTTTCTCTCTCTCACTTCCTCTCTCTCTCTCTCTTATTCTACATTCACTCTTATCATTCTGTTACGTTCAATTCATTCAGTTCAAAACAAGGGTCCACTACATTTGATATTAGCAGTTGGACATATGGCAAAGACTCGCTCGACAACAAAAGCTTTTAGTTAGATTCGAGTGGTGCAAGAAAGGCAACAAAAGAAACTCGAAGATGCTATTGCAATCCTATTTCAGCAGTAGGAAATGACAAGGTTGGAAAGGGAGAAGCAAGAAAAGAGGTATGTCAATATTTTGGAATAGATTTCTAAGATATCGTGTAATGGTTCTAATGGTCAAGAAAACAATGCAAGAATCAATCAAAAAAATAGTAATCAACCACAAAAATGAGAATTTCCGTAATGAAGATTGGGAGAAAATCATGTTCATGATGATGGTGATAGATCATTGTTGAAAGGTATCAAGATCGATTTTCCTAGGTTTTTGGAAAGAATCCAACAGTCTAAGTGTACAGAGTGAATCAATATTTTGAGTTTCATCAGATTCCAGTTAATCAGAAGATTTTTGTGGCCTCATTTGATTTAGATGATGAAGTTCTCATTTGGTATCAAGATGCCAATGAAGCTAACCAGTTTTCTATTTGGGATGATTTTTTGAAGGCTATCCAAGTTAGGTTTGGATCAGTAGCTTACGATGATCCAATGGAAGCTTTAACAAAATTGAGACACTGCATTCTGTTACTACTTATAAGGCTGAATTCGAAATGATATCCCATTGGGTTAGGGATGTATCAGATAACAACAAACTTAATTGTTTCTTAAGTGGATTGAAGGATGAGATTAGGTTTCCAGTTAAAATGTTCAATCCTACCACTTTGAATCAGGCATTTGCTTTGGCTAAAATGCAAGAGTAGTATATGTGGTCAACCAAGAAGGCATAGAAGAGTAACTTTGGTGAACATTCTGAGGGAATGATGGTAGGTGTATCTAAAGGGTCATCTACAAATAAGCTGCCATATTAGAAAGTGTCTGGAAAAAAATGTAGAAAAGAAGGAAAAAAAATTATGTTTCTTTTGTGATGAGAAATTCCAACTAGGGTACAAATGTACCAAACCAAGAATTTTTCTCTTGAAAGGTATGGATATTCTAGATGAGGAAATGGAAGAAAGTCAAGAAGAACAAAAACTGGATAATGAAGCAAAACAATTTGGTGAAATTGCTTTTGTTTTTTTGCAGGCCATTGAAGGTATTTTACACCCTAAAACTATACGTGTTTTAGGCCATATTAATAAGAAGAAAGTAGTAGTATTATTTGATACAGGCAAAATCCACAATTTGTGGATACTATTATGGCAGTAAAGTATGGACTATAAAGTGATAGAACAAAAGCTATTCGAGTAAGGGTAGCTAATGGACAATCTGTTCATTGATTGGGTAAACTTACTTCTAATCCTTTGTTAACACAAGGAAATCAGTTTTTGGTGGATTGTTATACTTTTGATTTGGGTGGCTATGATATGGTAATGGGGGTCCAATGGTTGCATACATTGGGATCCATAACTTTGAATTTTCCTCAGCTAATAATGCAGTTTTCTTATGGGGGTAGAAATATGATTTTAGAATGCTTATCTTCATCAAAAGATGTATTGGTGGATGATATAAAGTTGACATCTATTTCTAAGGTGGGATTAATGGGCTTTTGGCTACAAATGGTGACTATGGGAAATGAAGAAAAATAGTCTGAGATTCCAGTGCAGGTTGAGGAGTTGTTGCAGTTGTTTAACAAGGTTTTTAATGAACCTAAAGGCTTGCCCCTACATAGATCAAGAGACCACCAGATTATTTTAAAGGATGAATCTATATTTGTGTCCTTGAGGCCATACAAATATCTACATAATCAGAAAATAGAAATTGAGGCAATAGTTGTTGATTTGCTTAAGAATGAGTGATTCAACCTAGTCAATCTCCATTGTCATCACCTATGTTGCTAGTTAGAAAGGTTGATGGATCATGGAGGACGTGTATGGATTACAGGCAGTTAAATAAAGCGATAGTTAAAGATAAGTACCCCATACCTGTAGTTAATGAACTACTTGATGAATTATTTGGTTCAGCTATCTTTTCTAAACTTGATCTGAGATCTGGTTACTACCAAATAAGAATGAGACGTCAAGATTTACACAAAACAGCCTTTAGAACACATGAGGGGCATTATGTATTTCTTGTAATGCCATTTGAACTCACTAATGCACCTTCAACCTTTCAAGCTCTCATGAATGATGTTTTAAAACTATGTTTTAGGAAATTTTTTATAGTGTTCTTTGATGATATTCTAATGTATAGCAAGGACCTAGAATCTCATATTGCATTTGCAAACTATGTTGAAAGTTTTAGAGAGGAACCAGCTATATATTAAGAAGTTAAAGTGTAGATTTGCATGTTGGGAAATTAAGCATTTAGGCCATTTAATTTTCAAAAAGGGTGTAAAGACTGACCCTAGGAAATTAGAGGCAATGAGGAGCTAGCCTATCCCTAGAAATGTTAAAGCATTGAGGGGGTTTTTAGGTTTGACTGGTTATTACTGAAAGTTTATTAGACATTATGGTCAAATAGCATCACCTTTAACTTCTTTGTTAAAGAAGAAGGCTTTTTTGTGAAATGAAGCAGTAAATGTAGCATTTGAAGAATTGAAAAAAGCAGTAACAAGTCCCCCCTATGTTAGCCCTTCCCGATTTCGATAAAAGATTTGTTATTGAGTGTGATGCATGTGATGAATCAATAGGTGTTATGTTGATGCAGAATCAGTAGCCTATTGCATTTTTTAGCCAAGCATTAAAAGGCAAAAGTCTTAATTTATCAACCTACGAACATGATTATTGGCATTAGTACTTGCCATAAAAAAATGGAGGTCTTCCATACTTGGATCAGTTTTTACTATAAGAACTGACCACTTAAGTTTGAAATACTTATTGGAACAGAAGGTGAGGACAACAACTCAGCAGAGATGTGTTTCTAAGTTGTTGGGCTATGAATTTTCCATTGAGTATAAGAAATGGGTAGATAACAAAGCGATTGATGCTTTGTCAAGGAAAGAATGTAAGGAGGAAACTACTTCAGTTTTTTTCTATTTCTCTTCCAACATTTGTTTGGTTAGAAAAGTTAAAACAGGTTTACCAGCTCGATGGAAGTATTCAGAAGCATCTTAAGATGTTGGCAGTAGGTCCTATTCCTAATTCTAAATTCACTTTAAAACATGGAGTGATTTTTAGAAAAAGGAAAATATATGTTCCAGATTCCAAAGAGTTAAAGAGTAAATTGCTAGAGTATATTCACTCAAATTTATTTGTAAGTCACTCAGGGTTTCATAAATCCCTACAAAGAGCCCAGTCTGAGTTTTATTGGCCAGGTTTGAAGAACAGTGGGAAGAAATTTATTAGAGAATGTGAGATCTATCAAAGGAATAACACTGAGAATGTGCATTATCCTAGTTTACTACAACCTTTACATTTACCTTAGACTATATGGACATAATTTTCGATGGATTTTATTGAAAGTTTGCCTATATCCAAAGGTTACTCAATGATATTTGTGGTTGTTGATAGATTATCCAAGACTCTCATTTCTTGCCTCTTAAACATTCATTTATAGCAGCTAGGGTGGCATTATTGTTCTTTAATCATGTCTTTAAACCATATGGCATGCCACTCAATATTGTTTCGGATAGAGGTGCTACATTTACGAGTTCTTTTTGGAAAGAGATATTTAGACTCCAAGGTGTCACTCTTTCATACTCTTCAGCATACCATCCTCAAAGTCATGGTTAAACAGAGGCTGTGAACAAATTCTTGGAGCAATATTTGAGGTGTTTTGCTGTCGATAAACTAAGGTCATGGGTTGAGTGGCTTACTTTAGCTGAATGGTGGTATAATACCACATGACATTCATCAACCAAAATGATCCCATATGAAGTAGTGTATGGTAGACCTCCAACAAGATTACAAGCTTATCTACCTAGCTTATCTGCGAATAAGGAAGTTGAAGATGTGTTGAGAAGAAGGGAAGAAGTGATGGCTGTATTGAAGAAGAACTTGGTACTAGCATATGATAGGATGAAATTTCAAGCTGATAAACTGAGAATCGAGAGAGAATTTGAAGTGGGAGATTGGGTTTTTATAAGATTACAGTCTTATAGGCAACATTCCTTGGATGTTAGAAATAATCTAGAATTATCTTTCAAGTTTTATGGACCTTTCCAAATTCTTGAGAGAATAGGGAAAGTTGCATACAAACTTAACCTGCCTCTAGTTTCAAATCTGCATCCAGTTTTTCATGTTTCATGTTTAAAGAGAAAATTGGGTAAATCAATTGCTCCTCTTGCCAAATTGCCATCAGTAAATCTCAATGGTGAATTAGCCCCCGAGCTTGATTATATTTTACAGAGAAGAGTTAGAAGGGTTAATAATCGGCCTTTAATAGAAGTATTGGTGCAATGGAAGGATGCTCCTTTGGAAGATGCAACCTGGGAATCCTATTAAAAATTAAGGAAAAATTTCCTAACCTTATGGACAAGATTTTCTAAAAAGGGAAGGGATATGTCATGTGCCTTGAGTTGTATTGAGAAGGAAGAAGTGCAGCTGTTATTGAAGAATGAAGGCATTATGTTAGTTACTATGTAATAGTGTGAGTGTGTTGTTTCAATTAGTTGATGTTGTAATAAGTAGGAATGACAAGTCATGTTTCAATTACTTGATTTGTAATAAGTGGAATGGCAAGTCGTGTAAATGAATAACTTAATAAGGGGCTATGTCGTTGATGTTAGTAGAGTTAATCGAAGTTGTTTAACTAAATTGTAATAACAATCATCTTCTTAAGGTAATTTACTATAAATATAGATGCCATGAGTTAGGTTGAGGCTAACTTTGGAACCAGTAAACATTTCTCTCTCTCTCTCTCTCTCTCTCTCTCTCTCTCTAATTCTACATTAACTCTTATCATTCTATTACGTTCAATTCATTCAGTTCAATACAAGGGTCCACTACAAAAAGAAGCTTGCTGTGTGTTTACAATTTGTGCAGCGAACTTCCTAAATAACTTAGAAATTGAGAAGACCAATATTAGACTTCTTGCTTTTGCAAAACCAAAAACGAAAAAAAATAAAATTCAGGGATGCCTATTCTCCAAACCCAAATCCGTATAGCTATGTGAGTTGCATCCAAAATCAATATTCAAGACACATTTTCTGCTTTTGCAAAACTAAAAAATGGGTCTCTAAGATAATATTTTTTCAAATAAAGCACCATAGCATAATCCCAGAAGAAATGTAGCAAGTTTCATCAGAAATGTTTTTTTAGTATCATTTTCTTTTCGATTTTTTTCCGCAAAAATGGGTCCTTAATGTTTTCTTTTCCATCTCTACGGAAGACTAATGGATAATATTCCTTTTGTGTATTATTTTTGGTTTTTTTAATTATAATCAACTGACGTGGAAGTTGCCACATCAACCCCGAAGTCATGGTGGGGATCCGTCATGGGGTTCCTTAGCATTGCTCTTACTACATTGTCATATAATGCAATATCTTCAAGAAAAATGCTAAATGATCTCTTCTTTTGGGATTGCTCGTATATTTTATTTTATTTTTTTAATATTTAAAATTGACTATTGATAATTTATATTTTAAAAAAATAAAAATGTTTTAAAAATACACTAAAGACTCGGTCAATTGATTTAACCTATTAGCAACTTATTGAATGGATAAACTTATTCAGAGAGAAAAAAATAATGGATAAACTTAATGGACCGGACTCAATAACTGAACCGGACCAACCTTCAGCTCACAAGACCCATAAGTCATAACCATTAATGAATAAAAACTGGACCACAGGCCCGTAACACCAGTTCGAGTTCAGTTGAGTTCGTTTAAGCCTATGCTGATGCTGAGGCCCATTTTTTGTTTCCAATTCGTAAGGCCTGATTCTGTCTTTGTTAGCCAAAGGCCCAAGAACTTCAAACTGTCCCTTTGACGACTGTTTGGATTTGAGAAATTGGTTATTATTTTTAATTTATTTATTAAATATATAATGTTATTTTGACGCAGAGTGCTAATGTGAAGCGTTTCTATCTGGATTCGCTGCACCACTACTTTCCAAAGTTCCACTTGCCGTTTCACCTGGTGACAGGTGACCACTTTCAGGTAACAATCAGCTCCTCCAATTTTCACTACGAAACAGACAAAAGTTTGACGAATTAACATCCTCTTGATTTCTCTTTATTTTTCACACTTAACATGCTTGTAGAATGTTGCTGAAAGGGGGTCCAACTTGCCCGGGCCCGGGCCCACAAGGTTATCAGGCCCAAGGCCCGTTATCCGCACCCACCTCGACGCAGCGTCCGAATTCAACTGGGGAGACCGAAATCGAGGACGAGCCGAGTCCCTGGTTATCCCGATCTGGGCAGGAAATGGTTAAACCGGCTTCGAGAACACGCTAAGGGCAGAACGGCGGCTCACGTACTGATGTATCTCCTGAACCCGTCTCCCATCAAGACCACTCCCGCATTTATGAACGACAGACAGCCGCCGGTCTACATCCCCCCCCCTTTTTAATGCGGAGACACTACAAACATACACCATTAATTACCAAATTGACAAAAGATACAGCAGCATTTAATGCCCCTGTCCAAAAGGGGCTAATTGAGCATTAATTAGGAGGATACTCAATTAATGCGATGAGACCGACCGAATCAGACCAGGTTTCCTTATCGAGGATGACGGACGAGTGATGTCCCGATTTCCGGCGCTCTCGTCACACGGACCCTCCTCCCAGGGGGAACACCTATAAATAACACCCAACCAATGACGGAAAGACGGTACGCTCACAGATTCTCTTACTCCCTCTATCATATACCTTCTCCCATACACTAACTTGATCGTCGGAGCGGTCCTGGACCCCGACCCCTCTTGTCCTTGTTTTGCAGGTTCCCATCACACGGGATTCGGTAGACAAGATAGCAGAATACGTCCTTAACAGTGGCGCCGTCTGTGGGATTCGATTGTTTCTGATCAACGTACTTTCTGCATGTCTACTCTACCGCTGTCCCAAACGACCAAGCACGACCAGCAGACAGATCCGTCAATGGAAGAAAGACTGGAAGCGTTGGAAGAAATGGTGAGGAAGTTGAAGGAGGAGAATGCGGCCCTCCGGCAACCACGCGAAGAGGCATCGGCCCGCGGCGAAACCCATCTGGGAGAAAATGCGAGCTCCCGACTCCCTGAGGAGAGCGAAGCCTCGGAAGGAGAACGACGCCGGATGCACACCGAGCTAAAGGAGTTGGGAGACAAGTACGCTGAAATGGCAAAACTGATCAGCCCGGCAGCAGGGCATCTCTCCTCGCAGGGAAGCATAGGAACACCCTACAGCGCAGACGTCCTGGCCGTCCCTCTCCCGCCCAAATTCAAGGTCCCACAAGTGGAACTGTATGATGGGTCTCAGGATCCTGTGGAGCACATAGAAGCTTTTAAAGCCCATATCAGCCTACATGGCTATCCCGGCGAGGTAGCGTGCCAAGCTTTCCCTCTCACACTGAAGGGGATGGCTAGGACATGGTTCGGGACCATTCCTCCGGGATCCGTCAGTAGCTTCGAGGCGTTAGTCCGACTCTTCATCACCCAGTTCATGGCTAGTAGGAAACGAAGGCGCCCAGCGGCGTATCTATTGACCGTCAAACAAGGAGAGAAGGAAAGCCTGAAAGGGTACCTGACCAGGTTCAACGAAGAAAGAATGACCACCGACAACCAGGACGAAAAGATCACCCTAGCGGCCCTCCTGGGCGGCGTATGGCCCAGGAGCCCCTTCATGGCGGAGATAGCCCGCAAAACTCCCACCACTTTGAACGGGTTCATGGATCAGGCTGACGGATTCATCAACGCCGAAGATACGCTCGAAGCCCTAGTAGCTCCGCGGCGCGGGGAGCTCCGACAGCACGATCGAAAAACAACCAGTGCCGAGGAAGGTTCCAGCAGGCATCGGGGGGGTAGGAAGTTCCCAGATGAGACGAGGAGAAGGGACCCCCCACGGGAACACAGACTGTCGTCATGGCCTCAATCCAGCTTGGCGGTGGAAGATCAGAGCCGAGCAGAATCTAGGCGAGAATCCATCAGAAGAAGAAGAGGGGATATGTATTGTGAATATCACAAGTCCAAGGGCCACAACACCGAAGACTGCCAGGCCTTGAAAAACAGTCAGAGGGATGAACAGATGAACGACCGAAGAGACAGAACCCGGTCGAGGACCCCTCGTCGGGAGCAAGAGTCAAGCAGACGCTGAGGCGAACCTGCATCCAGCCACCCAGCAGGAGAAATCAGAACCATTGTCGGGGGACCATCCCGAGGAGGGACTACGTCCTCCTCTCAAAGGGCACACGCCCGGAGAGCCAGATATGGGGAAGTCTACTCACTGGGGCAGGCGCCGAGGCAGGGCAACCCGGGTCCCAGAGGGGAATCAATAGTTTTCAACGAGCAGGATGGGAAGGGCATCGCCTTTCCGTACGATGACGCTTTGGTGATATCAGCATTGGTGGCCAATTTCACAGTTAAGAGGATGCTGGTCGACAACGGGAGTTCAGCCGATATCCTATTCTGGGAGGCCTTCGTGCAGATGGGGATCGACCCTCGCCAACTCCAGCCTATCCGAGCCCCCCTTAAAGGGTTTACGGGTGAAGCAGTACACCCCGAGGGCCTGATAACTCTCCCGGTTTTGATGGGCTCCACGCCCAGGACCGCGTCCATCATGACTGAATTCCTGGTCGTGAAAGCTCCCTCCTCCTACAACGCCATCCTAGGGAGGCCGACCCTAAACAACTTGAGGGCAGTCACTTCTACCTACTACCTCAAGATGAAGTTTCCGACCGACAGAGGAGTAGGCGAAGTCAGAGGAGAGCAGGTTACCTCCAGGGAATGCTACGCCCGGGAATTGAAGCACAAGGACAGTTCCGTGGCTACGATCTCCCTGGAGAACGAGCATGTTGAGTTTCCGCCTGCACCTCCCCGAGCAGTGTGGGACGATGAGATCAGGGACGAAGCGACACTGCGCCAAGCGGAACCCAACGAGCCTCTGGAATTGATTCCGGTCGATGGCGACAACCCGGATCGGACAGTGCGAGTCGGAACCAGAATGGATCCGGGAGTACATACGGAAATCAAGGCCCTTCTCATTGAGCACAAAGACGTATTCGCCTGGACACCTGCTGACATGCCCGGAATCGATAGGTCTGTAATAGAACACCGGCTGTGTGTCAACCCGACTGCCCGGGCAGTTAGGCAAAAAAGAAGAAGCTTCTGTGCTGAGAAGTATGCTGCCATTGCAGAAGAGGTGGACAGACTCCTGACCGTTGGGCTCATCCGAGAGGCTTACTACCCGGAATGGCTGTCTAACGTAGTACTGGTAAAGAAGACCAGTGGGAAATGGCGCATGTGCGTGGACTTCACCGATCTGAACAAGGCCTGCCCCAAAGATAGTTTCCCTCTACCGCGCATCGACCTCATTGTGGATTCAACTGCTGGGCACTCTCTCCTCAGCTTCATGGACGCCTATTCGGGTTACAATCAGATCAAGATGAGCACGGACGACGAGGAAAAAACGGCGTTCATTACAGATCGCGGACTCTATTGTTACACTGCCATGCCTTTTGGGCTCAAGAACGCGGGGGCTACTTATCAACGGTTGGTTAACCGTATGTTTAAAAAGCAAATCAGGAGAAACATGGAAGTTTACGTCGACGACCTCCTGGTCAAGAGCCGCTCCCCTAACGATCATGCGATGGACCTGAGAGAGGCCTTCTCTATCCTGCGACATTATCAGATGAAGCTCAACCCTGCCAAGTGCACCTTCGGGGTCGAGTCTGGCAAGTTCTTAGGGTACATGGTCTCTGAACGAGGAATCGAGGCCAACCCCGAGAAGATACAGGCTATCCTCGGAATGGCACCACCGAGGAACCTAAATGAAGTCCAGCAATTGGCTGGTCGAATTGCTGCTCTCAGCCGGTTCATAGCAAGGTCGATCGGTCGATGCCTTCCCTTTTTCCAGGTCCTCCGAAAAGCACGCGAGTGGGACACATCGTGCGGGCAGGCATTCGAACAACTCAAAGATTACCTGACGTGTCCCCCGTTACTTAGCCAGACAGCTCCCGGAGAGACCCTTGTGGCTTATTTGGCAGTCTCGCCTCATGCAACATCTGCAGTTCTAGTGAGAGAAACCGATCGAGGTCAGAAGCCTGTGTACTATGTCAGCAGGGCACTTCAAGGAGCAGAGGCCAGGTACCCCTGTACGGAGATGATGGTATTCGCCTTACTGACAGCTGCGCGTCGGCTGCGTCCATACTTCCAAGCCCACACCATAAGAGTAATGACCGATCAGCCCCTCGGAACCATTCTCCAGAAGCCCGATACGTCCGGTCGATTAGCCAAATGGGCAATCGAGCTGAGCGAATTTGATCTAACGTTCCAGCCCCGAACAACGATGAAAGCGTAAACACTGGCGGATTTTGTTGCGGAATACACTGGGTTTCCAGAAGAGATCTCCAGTGAACCTCGGGAGCAGGCATGGCAGCTGTACGTTGACGGATCCTCATGCCGAGCCGGGGGTGGAGCAGGTGTGCACATCGTCACCGACCAGGGCGTCCAACACAACTACGGTATAGGCCTAACCTTCAAGGTAACCAACAATGAGGCAGAATACGAGGCCCTCATAGCCGGAATGACAATTGCTAGGGTCCTCGGGGCGACTGAGCTGGAGGCCCGAACTGATTCTCAAATAGTTTTTCACCAAGTACTCAGCCAGTGCATCACCAAGAGCGAAAAATTGAAAAAATATCTGGAGCTCGTATGCATCGAGAGAAATCGATTCAGTTACTTCCGTTTACTGCAGATCCCAAGGGAAGAAAATCATATAGCGGATCGGTTGGCAAAAGTTGCATCGGGAAAAGATGAACATCCTCCCCCAGAGAACACTGAGATCAGAACGATAGATACTCCCTCCACGGGCAGCGAAGTCGGAGTAGTGGCTGTCGCAGATCCCGACTGGGCAACCGATATCACAGCATACCTCCGTACAGGCACATTACCTCCCGACCCGGGCCAGGCCCGCAAGATAAAGAATAGATCGTCCAGATTCACACTGATTGACGGATCGCTGTACAGAAAGGGCTTCTCTGAACCATTGCTCAGGTGTGTAACGAAAGAAGAAGGGCAGTATATACTGGCCGAGATCCATGAAGGAATCTGCGGGGCTCACACGGGGTCTAAAACGCTAGCCGCCCGCACCACCCGTGCAGGGTACTACTGGCCGTGTTTATTCCAGGAAGCAAAAGATTTCGTTAAAAGGTGCCCGAAGTGCCAAGAGTATAGCCCAGTGTTGCACTCCCCATCGGAAGAACTCACTTCGATAACATCCCCCTGGCCCTTTGATCAATGGGGACTCGACCTTATAGGACCATTCCCAGTAGGGAGGGGTGGGACTAAATTCATAATAGTGGCAGTGGATTATTTTACGAAGTGGGTAGAGGCCGAAGCCCTTGTCAGTATCACTTCTCAAGCCATCACAAAGTTCTTATGGAAGTCGATTGTTTGCCGGTTCGGGATACCCCAGAGCTTCATATCGGACAACGGAAAGCAGTTCGATTGCAGTCATTACCGAGAATGGTGCTCCGAGTTGAAGATCAAGGTGAAGTACTCTTCCCCCGGCCACCCGCAGGCTAACGGGCAGGCCGAGGCGACCAACAAAACCATCCTCAATGCGCTAAAGAAAAGACTCGGAATGCATAAAAGGGCCTGGGCCGATGAACTTCCGGGGGTCCTGTGGGCGTATCGCACAACGGTCCGAACCCCCACTGGTGAAACGCCGTTTGCCCTGACCTATGGCTGCGAGGCGGTAATTCTGGTCGAGGTCGGGATGCCTACCCTACGAATCCAGCACTATGATGCTGCTTCCAATGATGCCAAGATGATGGGACGTCTAGACTCCTTAGAGGAGCACAGGGAAGAAGCCGGCATCCGACTCGCCAACAACAAACGCAAAGCAGAACAGTACTTCAAAAAAAGAGTGAAGCCGCGCAACTTCAAAGTCGGGGACTTAGTGCTAAGACAAACGGGCATCACGACTCCAGCACAAGGAAAACTGGGACCAAAATGGGAAGGACCTTACGTAGTGACGGCAACAAACAGACCTAGGTCTTACCGACTCAAAGACAGCTCTAGAGCCGACCTACCCCACCCCTGGAACAGCGAGAGGCTTAAGAGGTACTATGTGTAGCATTTACTAATGTAATTTACTTCTACTGATGTAATTTGCTTCTTGAAATTATAAAGAGCCCGATGTTATTCAATGTTCATATCCAACGTATTATAAGGTTCTCAACTCGGAATCCCGCGGGGTCCGGTCAATCCACCCACGCGATGTCTCCGCCTCGGAGTCCCGTGGGGTCCGGTCAATCCACCCACGCGATGTATCCGCCTCGGAGTCCCGCGGGGCCGGTCAATCCACCCACGCGATGTATCCGCCTCGGAGTCCCGCGGGGACCGGTCAATCCACCCACGCGATGTATCCGCCTCGGAGTCCCGCGGGGACTGGTCAGTCCACCCACGCGATGTATCCGCCTCGGAGTCCCGCGGGGTCGGTCAATCCACCCACGCGATGTATCCGCCTCGGAGTCCCGCGGGGTCCGGTCAATCCACCCACGCGATGTATCCGCCTCGGAGTCCCGCGGGGTTGGTCAATCCATCCACGCGATGTATCCGCCTCGGAGTCCCGCGGGGTCGGTCAATCCACGCGAAGCAATTTGCAACTCCTGAACCGTGATCTTAAGCACATCGACCGGGTACGTTTGAGAAAATTTTTTCTTAAGTTTACACTTAACCAAAAAATTTCGCGGGGTAAAGACAGAATGAAATTATGAACAAAGCACCAGAGGAAGATTAAGTTCAAAATTCATATATATTGTCGGTCATACAAACTCGCTCGAATCAAGCTCGAGCATCATTACATAAAAAAAAAAAAAAAAAGCAACACAACAAAAACTTGTACATTAATCAGGTCAAGCCTCAGGAGGGGGCGGAGGAGGATTCAGGTCGTCAAAGGGAGGGTAGCCGCGCTTCCCAATCTTCTTGACGAATCTCTTCGCAGCCCGGTCTGGACGAAGAGATTTCACGTTTATCCTCCGTGGATCGAGCTGGGGATCCACCAAGAGCTGGGATCCTAGTCGGCGAAGGCCCTCGGCATAACCGTGCCCCCAAGCGGAGTTACGAATCGCCACCACTCGGGATATCTGCTGCTCGAGATCAGCAATACTCGAGTGGGCCTCTTCTAGAGCACTCCGAGCCCCCACGAGCTCGGACTCCCGAGCAGCCCGGATCTCCTCAGACCGCGCCAACTCCGCTTGCAGGATCTCCCGGGCGCGCCTCGAACCGACCAGTTCCTCCTCCTGAGCAATCCGAGCCTGCTCGGACATAGCTAGCTCCTCTTCCCTCAATGATAGAATCTGGGAAGAAGCAGCCAGCTCCGCTGTCCGAGCGGTTAGCTCGGACTGAAGGAGGATCTTGTCCTGCTCGGTGGCCGATCTTGCGTCCACGAGGCGGGCATTCCTCCGATGGGCCACTGCCAGCGATTTCCGGGCCGCCTCCAATTCGGCTCGAAGAGAAGAGTTGGCTCTCTCCAGCCTGCTCTTTTCCACCCCCAACTCCTCAACCGATCTTATCAGCCCCCTGCAGGTTTCCTGCGACTGCTCGAACTGGTCCCGTGCCTGCTGCAGCTTGTAGAGCCCGAACTTGCAGATGGTTTCGAGCTCACTGTTGAATTCGGCGAGCTCGGCCAGCTCGGATCCCACTGTCCGGGATATCTCCATGGCGACCTAAAACACCGAACAAACAAAAAAGAGAAAGAAAACTTCGCAAATTGAAAAGAGAAGACCATCCGAAATTCAACAAAGCCTACCGAACAAACCTGAGTCAGCAGAGGCTCCAGCATCGAGGCCACTCGGGCGGAAGCATCAGCCTTTGCTTGATCGAATCGGGAAGGCCGCTCCGAACCGGCTTCACCGGCCTGACGAGCTCCTTCCTCCGAATCCAACCCGAAGAGCTGACCAAGCACCGCGACCCCGCTTCGAAGCCGAAAAGGAGATGGGGGTCGGGGAGGAGCTTCCGAGCCCGGAGGTGGGCATGCGTCCTCAGAGTGAACCCCCGAGGTCGACCCCCTCTCGAAAGTCGGAGGTGGGCACTCAGGAGGCCCATCGGACTCAGCGGCCGGACGACCGCTCTCGTCTCCGACCTCCGTATGGCTCCCTTCCTCGGGATGGTCGGACCCCCTTGACCTCTCGGGGGTGGCCTCGTCCCGATTTTCTTGGTCCGGAGCCCCTTGCTGCTCGGCTCCCTCGCAGGCACCCTCGGAATGGGCCTCCTCGCCAGGTACTTCATCTTCCCTCTCGGAGGCATCTGAGTGGCGCTCGGAAGATGAAGGGGGGGGAGTGGGTAACTGATTTGCCCTAGCAGCTTGCTCCTCCGACTCCTGTCGAAAGACCTGTGCGAATGGCATGGCCCCCGGAGTCAAATCGGCGGCATGTTCCAGAGCCTCCTGGAAGGCGCGCTCTATCTCCTCTCCGTCTGAGGAGTCGACCCCGGCCCGGTCGGTCACCTCGATTTGGGCTTCCATGACCGTCCTCCCGGCCTCAGCCCTCATTCCCTCGGTCTGCAAGAACCGGAGCCCGTCCGAGGACGACGACGAGGAAGTCGGCTCGGGACGTCGTGCGGGAGAGTCTGTGGGGGGAACACCTCCGTCCGGACCCTCGGCCCATGGACCCTTCCCCTTCCTCTGCTTCTTGGGTCGGGCACCATGGCTCGAAGTGGCCTCGCCGGCCCGACTCTTGGTGCACCTCTCTTGTTCTACCTCCCGATCAGAGGCTCGCTTGCGAGAGGAGGTAGGAGGCTCTTCCGGGACGGTGAAGAAGTTTTGACCCTCGGCGTAGGACCGGTCTGGTCGGGTCAAGAACTCCTCGATGTTCTCCTCGGTGAAGAGATTATCGGACCATAGCCGATCGGGATCCTCTGCCCCCCAGGAGAGGACCGCCTTCACCCTCTCAGCCTCCTGGGCCGAGAGGGTAGCCTCCATATGTGTCTGAGAGGGGAGGAAGCCCCAGTCCTTCTGAACGGGGAAATCACTCCCCTCTCCCTCCGGGAACTCCCACTCCCTGCCCGAGACGAAGAAGAACCTCTTGTGGTAGTCCCGGGCACTCGAATGCCTCTCCTCCATTCTGATCAGCCTACATTTCGGCTTTATCTGGAAGCCAGCAACATTCCCGTCCCGACGGAGGAGCCGGTACAGCGAAAAGAATTCTCGAGCGGTCAGGTCGGGGTAGGGATCGTTCTTCCCGGACAGAACGATCCTAAACGCCACGCAGGTGGCCAACAGGATACGCCACCCGTTCGGCATGAGTTGGGCAGGGGCCAAACCCAAGAAGTGTAGGACTTCCCGAACGGGCCGAATGAAGGGAAGGCGTAGTCCCTTCGAAAGCATGAGGGAGAAGAGCACGACCTTCTGAGCCCTCCCATCGCGCTCACAGGCCCTAACTCCATCCCCCGGGGCCTCCAAGGTGTGCCGCCAGGAAACGTGATGCTTCTTCCTAAGCGTGTCCACATCAGAGGACTGCATTGTGGACATCCAGCCGTTGCCGGCGAAGAAAGGGCATGGGTCAGAAGAAGCCATGGGAGCAAAAGCAAGGAACGGCAAGAAAGCAACAGAGAAAGAACGAAAGACGGCGAAGAGCAAAGGCAAGGAAGAAGGACAGCGGAATGGCAAGAAAGCAAACAACAAAGCGAGGACAGTGACAAGACCGCTGGGTAATTTATACCCAGAAGCAAAATTTAATGCGAGCGGGAAACAAGGCTACGCCGAAACCGTCACCTCAGACGTGGCTCTTGGGAACAGAAAGCACGCCCTGAACTGACCAATCAAAGGTGAGAAGCGTGCGCCGAAATGACAAGTCAGTTAATGATGGCCACGCGCGTGCGCCTCACCATTTAATAACGGATCACTGACGGTTCGGGAATCGGAACGACGGCACAATTAAATTTCAAAACTGCATTAAATGCCTGACACGGAATATGACGAGTCACGATTCGGCATTAATTGATCAGAATTCAAATCGTCCCTCTGAAGTCCGGTCGGTAAACGAAACGACATGTCAGCAGGGATCACCCAAACGCATCCCACCTCGCGTTCCCGCTCGGAAGGGGAAATAAAGGAACACTGCCCAGTATCGAAGGACGGTACAATCAGAGGAAAGGAAGACCCTAGCTCTAAAACGTTCGGAATTTCCATCGAAGTGCCTTCGATGGAAACTCGCGGGGTACTAAAAGGGGTCCAACTTGCCCGGGCTCGGGCCCACAAGGTTATCAGGCCCAAGGCCCGTTATCCGCACCCACCTCGACGCAGCGTCCGAATTCAACTGGGGAGACCGAAATCGGGGACGAGCCTAGTCCCTGGTTATCCCGATCTGGGCAGGAAATGGTTAAACCGGCTTCGAGAACACGCTAAGGGCAGAACGGCGGCTCACGTACTGATGTATCTCCTGAACCCGTCTCCCATCAAGACCACTCCCGCATTTATGAACGACAGACAGCCGCCGGTCTACATCCCCCCCCCCCTTTTTAATGCGGAGACGCTACAAACATACACCATTAATTACCAAATTGACAAAAGATACAGTAGCATTTAATGCCCCTGTCCAAAAGGGGCTAATTGAGCATTAATTGGGAGGATACTCAATTAATGCGATGAGACCGACCGAATCAGACCAGGTTTCTTTATCGAGGATGACGGACGAGTGATGTCCCGATTTCCGGCGCTCTCGTCACACGGACCCTCCTCCCAGGGGGAACACCTATAAATAACACCCAACCAATGACGGAAAGACGGTACGCTCACAGATTCTCTTACTCCCTCTATCATATACCTTCTCCCATACACTAACTTGATCGTCGGAGCGGTCCCGGACCCCGACCCCTCTTGTCCTTGTTTTGCAGGTTCCCATCACACGGGATTCGGTAGACAAGATAGCAGAATACGTCCTTAACAGTTGCCTATACAGTATGTCTACGATAATTTGGAATTACGCTCTGTTGGATTGAATGCACATACTAGAGTAGTCGGTTGCTTAATTAAAGTATGTTTTTCTTTTATTTTCTTTGCTTCCATGAATTTACGCGTATGCTTGAGAGGAACTGAGGAAGCTTGAATCATGAACCGGTACTTAACATAGATAGAGTGATTTTCGAGATTATTTTAGTAGGATCCACAGTGTTACTTTGTCCTTCGAATGATTTGAGAAACAAAGGAAAGACCGAAAGATGTGGAATTGAATTTGGATTCTAAATGTAAATGCAGTGGATTCTAAATGTAATGCAGTGGATGAGCAGGTGTTAAGCCCCGCATTGGTAGTATATTAGGTTAAAAGGTGATTGCAGGGAGCCATGATTATGGTTAAGTCCCATTAAACAATGTGTATAGTGTGTTTTTGTCTTGTAATCATCTATCATTTATATTTATCAATGGCTGGATAACGAAAAGGTAGCACAGGCGTGGTGCTCCGAGTCTTTGGTGATAGCTCACTGTAATCGACTTTGGTCCAGATGTATTGTCATATTTCTTCCTATTTGAACTTGTAACGAGGGCTTCAGCTGGAAATTCTAAACAAGTAGATGCTTTCTGTTGTTCAAGTTATCCATTGTCTTTGTTGGTTTTTGCACAATATTTGCATAAAATCTGGCTTGTAAAGCTGGAAGGCTAATACCATATTTACTTTTGCGGTTACCTTTTTAAGGGTAATAAAGAAATGCTGAACAACCTAGATAAAAACACAGCATGGGTCATACATCCGGGGTGTTATATTATCACAGACATTGTTATTAAATGTGGAAGTGGATTATTTTGATAATCCTGCATCATCCTCTTAGGGCAACTTTGAGTCAAGCTTGATCAGGTTATGTGTTCAAACTTAGGCTTGTCACAGATTATGAATGCAATTCTGAGTTGAACAAATTTGTTCAGTCAAAATTATGCATTTCCTCCCAGTTATTATTACAACAATTAATCAGAGCTGTAAGCTCCAACATTTACTTGGGGAAGTATATACTTATGACTCTTTCTTCTTCTTCAGTTCATAAAATTATGGCTCTTTATAAATGAAGATGATGTTAGTTTTGCTCGAGCCAAGGATAGCCAACTGGATGGTCAGATGTCATTCAGTTTCTGTGAGTAGTATGTGGCTTTAAATTCGCATTCTTTCCGTGAACTAATTTTTATTTCTTTTTTATAAGTCTTAATTGAAAAACAGAACTGAGTAATGAATTGATTCCTCCTTATCTACTTCATTGTCTTAGAGTGAAAGTTTTTGCCACGATGCCTAACAGGTTAGCGTTACATATTTGGCGATTGAAACAATTGATCAGAGCTGTGAACTCTAACATTTACTTGGGAAAGTTATATGAGGTCTCTTTCTTCTTCTTCAGTTCGTAAAATTATCAATTTCATTTTTTTTCTTGGATATCTTGGTGACCAATCTTTTATTCTAAAAACTAGGGGCTAGAACTTCACAACCCTTGGTCCTGAATCATCAATCTTTTTCCAAAATAATTCTGAGTTTTTTTAGGAAGTATGCACAATGAATCTACTTTTGACACAAGCAATAAAATAAATAAAAATAAAGAAAAAATAGACATCAATTCCTTATAAAAGAGGATAAGTGTTCTGCTCTATTTCTCTTATACTTATGAAGAGAAATTGATTAACTCTTTATAAATGAAGATGATGTTAGTTTTGCTCGAGCCAAGGATAGCCAACTGGATGGTCAGATGCCATTCAGTTTCTGTGAGTAGGATGTGGCTTTAAATTCACATTCTTTCCATGAACTAATTTTTAATTCTTTCTTGTAAGTATTAATTGAAAAACAGAACTGAGTAATGAATTGATTCTTCCTAATCTACTTTATTGTCTTAGAGCGAATGTTTTTGCCACAATGCTTAACAGGTTAGCGTTACATATTTGGCGATTGACAGCTACGTAACTGCCTAGGGCAGGTGTTGTCACCTTGACCTCTTTGGTTGCATGTTTAGCTTAGCAGACCACTTTATCACCTCTATATAAAGTGTAGTTGTCTCAGAGTCTATTCAGAAATCCATTCCCCACACCTCAGTTATGAAGTTTTTCTTTCCTTTTTTCTTCTTATATGATCCTAGGAATACTTTTAGTTTCAATATAGAAATTCAGTGATTCCATGATTCTAGCTTGTTAATAACCATGGAAAAATTTCCTTATCAAAATGCTGCAAAGAGAAAATCCCCTTCTTGTTGTGTTAGTACTTGGCATCAATGGTATATGATGCTGTCTCTTCTGGTAAGACTTTACACATTTCATTAATAGTATCGTCCAGCAAAATAAGTTGCTTTCTCAATTTTCATCATTCTGGTAGTTTTATGCTTGATTTCCTTTCCAAGTAGGTCGCATGTTTAAACCATTTGTAGAGGACACATGTTACCATGCCTTTTATTTGGACCACTGGTTGGTCTCATGTGTATACTAAAATCATTTATATTCAGTATATTGTGTCTCTTATTTCCTGTCAATCTTGTGTTTTTGTTACCTTAAGGGTTTTCGTAAGGTACTTTATTGCAAAAGTTCTAATGATATGTACTTGAATTGAGTTTGTGAGATGGAAATTCTAAATATAGAAGATGAAAAGAACGGTAATCTAAAAAATCTCTCACTCTTAGGTAAGTTGTGAATTATTGCCATTTCATTTTGATATTATTCTAGGAGCGGTTGTCCATAGTATTGACAATGATAATTGTTGAAAATTTATGTCCAGCCAATGTCATGGTTGGTCTATAATTGATTTTCCTATGTTCCCCTGCTTTCTTGTCAAGTCTGATTGTTTCAGAAGTGGAGATTTTGTCTGTAATTATCAGTAAAGACTATCAATCTTTACATGCAGATAAAGTTGATTAAAAATAGTGCAGAACTGTTATTTCATCAGCTATATATAGGTTCTATTCCATTATTGATCTCGATTATTGGCTTAAATTTTGTTTCGTCGATATCTAGTTAGATGGATAGCAGTATGAGTTTATGACAACAACCATGCAAACAAACTGAGTCTGTGACACGCAAACAGCCATGGCCTTGGGCCCTTTTTTTATGCAATAGGCTTATAGCCATGCTCTTTTACTCTAACACGAGGGATTGATTTGGAACTTACATCTTGTCTCATAGTACTTGTTCTCTAAAAGGTTGTAACCTGCTCTTATCCTTCCCTTTAGTAGCTTGTTTGTAGTTGAACTTCATTAAAAGTTGATGTTTTTACATATAATTAAGAAAATGGTTCTGCCGGCTCCATGAACTGTTTTGCTGCCTTTGTTGGTATTAATGTTCATTCTGTCGTGAATACTGAGTTTGCTGCATAAAGCGACATTAAGTTTTTTCAAGGCATCAAAATTCTCTAAAATATTGAAAGTAAACACTTGTCTTTTGGATAAGAGTTGTGTCCATGCTTCAAAAGCATGTGGAGAAATCAGTTTCCATTTTTGAGGTAGAAAATTGCACCTTTCTGCTAGATGTAGTGACACTTCCTGTGCAGAATCATATGGATATCATTTGGTGCCAACTATATTATTTCTCATAGTATTATGAACCGCTCAAAGTTAACCCTGTAATTACAGGAGAAGATTTGATCAAGAATGTTAGTAAATTTTGTAAATTCTTGTTGATTACACTTTACTGCTACCATTGTTCTGTTTTCTACCATCTTTGGTATTGACTACCATAGATGGAAAGTTATGATTGTTGGAAAATATTTAAAACATGATTCATGTATATTTTAGTGACGCATACAGGGAAACCTTCCTTATAAAATCAATGTTACTTTAGATAAGTGGTTTCATTTATTGTAACTACATACTAGGTGGTGCACTCACTATGTATGAGAATAAGCCGCCCCCTAAATACTGTTATATAGTAGTGGCTTAAGTCTATGACCTTGCTGCTACGCTCCGACTCTGGCACGTTCATTGCAAGAGTATTGATAAATTGGGTCATTTCTCAAACCACAAAATGATTGGTATGTATTGCTCTTGATTAGTGGGCTTGACAGTTTTGTTGTCTACTTGGCCAATTACAAGATACATCAAGGAATAATGAATCAATTATTGTTTCTATGCATGTAATTTAAGCTCTCTGTAATGAGAGCACGGTTGGTTGGGTCATGCATAAGTTTCTTGTGGTTAACATGTTGATTTTTAATCCTCTGTTTCCTAATGGTTAAATTACAATCTTAGACAAACTCCTGCAGTGTGCATATTATTCTGTCAGCTAAAAGTAAATGACTAGTGTTTGTCAGTGTCATTTATCATTAATCATGCCATTTAGTATTACCAGTTTTCAAATGCTTTTAATTAGACTATCCGGATATGGCCTTTGACCAATATTGTCTTCTGTTTATGCAAGATATGCTTCTTCAACTCCAAGGAACTAAATGAAGAACCTTACAATTTGGATGCAGGATGGACATGAGGTGGGCTTTGATCAATTTGATATTGCCAAAGAGGCGAGACACAAACTAGACATGACGTCAAAATTGGTCAAGTTCATCAACTTCAACATCCCTCTTTTACTCACATTCCAAACATTATGCAAACCTAATTTTAAAACTTTTTAAAACAACAAAAGTTTATCACACGACACACAAGCGGGGAGATTCATCACAACCATCCCCACTTGGGCACCAATTTATCTCTCAAAGATGAGGCGACCACTAAGAACCGACACCTGGTTCTCTACTGAAGAGGAAGCTGCTAGAGTTTATGATGTTGCTTCCATTAGAATGAAAGGATTGAAAGCAATTACGATGTCAATGGCATACTGGCATGCAAAAAGCTTCCAATTGGCAAGGGCGCTTCAAAGGGCGCTAAAGAAGACTTCAATAGATGATTTTCTTCTTGCGAAAAGAAACAACGGAAAGGCAGGCGCCCGCATTATGCTCGCAGTTAGAAAATCCAAGCCAGCTCTCAGCCTAACTCACAACAGCAATCATTTGAACAGTTTACTACGTTGGCAATAGCCCCAAACAACCAGATGTCTCCTTACTTTCAGCAGAACTGCAATCATGGCAACCAAGTTTTTCATCAGAACCTTAGCTAATGAGATCAACTCCGAAGACTACTACTGTTACTTCTATGATCGATGCAGGCCTTGCAAATTAGTTCACAAACATTAATTTAATATTAACCGCTATATATATATATATATATATATTCAATGAAAAGACGTACGTGAGCTAATTAGTCAAGACCCTAATTTAATTTGTGAATTCGAGAGGTCGAATATATAAATGTTCTTGTAATTTTAACGTCTAAATGCTCTTAAGTTGTTCATGTTTTCTGTCACAGTCCACTAACGGAATACATGGGCTACGGGCCTTGGCCTTAGTTTTATTTTCTTGTATGCTTTTAGTTATGTTAGCCTGAACCTATATGTATAGGTGGACATCTTTGTTTATGTACGAGCCAAGGGGCTCTAGGGTTCATCATCTAGAAATTTAATGAACTTTATATTTTCCCTTTCTTCTATCATCTTCTTTCTTTCTTTTATGGAGGTGTTTCTCTCGAAACGAGCAATTTCTAGTGAAGGCATTGAGTTTTGAGACTCCAAATGGATCATATGCTAGCTAATACCGTGATTCAATTCTTTTCAATATTCCTGATCTATCCCAAAGGTTTTATAACATTAATTAGGAGAGAGATAAACGATAACGTATATAATAAATTAAGTATTTAATATTGCTTGTTTTGTGGATATTGTGAATCTAATAATTAATATGTGGGGTCTACATGTTTATATTTAAAAAAAAGATAAAGATAATATTTTTCACTTCAATTTACAAAATTATATTTTAAAATAAAGAGTATTTTTATGAAATGCGATATACTTATCTATTTCAATCTGTTTTTTTTTTTTTACATAAGGTTTTGAATTCCGTTCCGTTCCGACCAGAACGGTCAAAATTTTTCATTTCAGTATAGTATTCAGTGCACTATAACCCATTATTCCATTCCAATATAATATCCGGTGCACTATATCCTTTGTTCTGTTTCAGTCTAAATTCTGGCTCGTTCCAATCATCCTAATCAAATTTCAGCTGTTGCAGTTCAAATGCTAGCCATTCCGGTCCTTGTTTCGTTTTGAAGTATTTTTGTAATTTTTTTTGTGTTTGAATGACTTTTTTCTGAAATTTTAAATTTAGATGGAATTTAATTAATTCTAAAATATAAAATATATTTGTATACTTTGTAATTTTAAATATGTATTTTTTTTTTTAAATATCATTACTTTTTAATATTTTATCTATTCTTTTATTTTATTTGTTTTTATGTCTCAACTCAAATTTGTATTTTTTCAACTTATATTCACTTTATAAATTTTCAATTCTTCCAATATGTACACATATACATGATACACACTTACATATATATATATATATATATTTATTCTATTAGTTATTAATTTATATGTATATATAAATATTTATATATAATATATAATTAATCTCGAAATGGCATATCGGAACAGACCGGCATCGAAATATTCCGTTTCAGTGCCTCAATCAGAATGGTCACAGAAACGGAATTCAAAACTTTGAAATTTTTACATATTAATTTTTATAATATATTATACATTAATTTATATATTTTTATTTATATCATTTAAATATTATAATTATAATTAATATTTTTATTAATTTCATGTATTTCTCTAACTATCAATAATATATTTACATCTTTGATAACTTTTGAGTAGTGAAAAAAGAAACTAATTAGAGGATAATTTAATTTAAAATATTTTAGAGTTGTTAACAGTAGTACTCTCTACAACTAGAGAAATTAATGTAGTAAAGTGTGTAATAAAGATGAAATATAAATTCTATTGGAATAAGCTTTTGAACAAATTTCTTCATATTTTATAAAATAATATATTTCACAAAAGCCATTCTGAATGGTGTCTTCTAATTACCTGATATTTACCAATTATTTTAAATGGATTAGTTAAAAATTAAATTTCTCCTATATTTAGCCATTACAGAAGAAAAAGTGGCTGCAATGGACTAGGCAAAGTTAAAAAAAAAAAAAAAAAGACTTTAGCTATAGTATCTTTAAAAATAAGATCAAACTTGGTCGGTATTTTTTATTAGCCAAATCTTTATTTTATTATTTCTGTTATCGTCTTCTCCACATTAATAAAAAAAATAATTTTTTAACTAAGAATTTAATTAGAATATAATTATTAATTAATATATAATAGGTAAAATGATAAAATATAATAAAAATAAAAAATAAATTATTATTTTATTATTATATAAATAATTAATAATCTAATATAAGAATTTGATGTAAATAGAATAGTCAAAATTAAATTCATCTCATATTATTTAATTATTATATAATAAATAAATAACTATTTCAATATTATGGACATTTGATTTGACCAAAGCTAAATCCATCTTATATTAACTAAAACTTGGATAATTTATCGGAGTTGGCTCAAAAGCTAATAGCATTAAGTTTGGAGGTATGCTCTGAAATATAAGGTTTCTTGGGTTCAAATTAACAACCTTTAAGCCAGCCAATCATATCCTACCGACCCATTTCAGGCTTTTTTTAGGATAAAAACTCTCCATTGATCCAATCAAAATCTTTCTCTTCCCCCTAGTTGCACATGACACATGATGCAGTACACCACCATGCACGGCACTCGACCTGATGATCTACCTCTGATCTCTCCAGTCTCCATCAACGTCTTAGCCCCGGCCAGGCCAGTACCGTCGATACTCAGAAACAGATACCTCCTCCTCCTACAAGTACGTTTTCAATTCTTTGGTACTACCGCCGGCTAGCTAAAATAATAAATGCCAAAGCGGCAAATGATATTTACGCAACACATGGATTAATCTTATAAGGTGAACTAAAGAACTAGCTAGTATCCAAAACTAGAAAATATGAAAAATAAATACATCATAATTAATCTGTATAAAAATAACTGCTGTAACTCGATCTAAATATTCTCTTGATATCATGAGTAGTTGCGGTTGCCAAAAAGAGACATCTGTTTCTGTTGCTGCATGGTGAACCTTCCTTGAGTGGGTTTTCGTGAAATGTGGATACGTGCTTGCCACATTATATATATATATATATATACATATATATATATTATTCATGATATTGTTGATTAAGTCCCGGAGTTCGGGATTGTGGTTCAGATTCAGAAGTATTTTCAGTAGTATGTTCAATATGAACAAATCAGAAGAAGAAGCAGTGGCCAAGAGGGGATGCCCTATTTTTTCTTCCGTCTTTAAAACACAAACCCAAAACCGAGAAAGTTAATTAGGCACCACGTATAGACAATTTGATTGGGATGGCCAGCATTTCAAAGAGAGTGTGGTTTTGTTTGACGAGGCCGGGGGCCATGAATGCGTAGTGGCCAGTCATATATGGTAGCTGTGGTGTTCTGTGCCGGAATGGATGAGCCCAAGTCTGCCACATTTAAAGCAAAAGGAGACGACAAGTTTTAAGCCTCTCTCTCTCTCTCTCTCTCAGTGGTCAGATGGGCATCCCAAAGCTAGCACCCTCCGGCCATCTGTCAGCCACTCCACCCCATCAGCACGCTCTTCCTCTCCTCGCCAATCTGTTCACTCTATTTCTTCTATCTTCAACCACCCCACTGCACCCCTTGACACGTTTCTCTTGCTTTTCTTACACTTGTGTTCTCTCCACTGGCAGTGTCTTCAGGCTCCCCTTCTGCTTTCTTACTTCTTATACCATATTTGGTTTAACAAGAAACAAACACTCATTCCCCACAATCCCAAAGACCAAGTTCAGATCTTATTGTTCATTCTGATAATGGACAACTTCTTCTCACCCATTCCCACAACCAAGACAACCACCAGAGCCCCTTCAACCTCTTCACCCTTCTCAACCTCTCTTGTGTATTATTTTCCACCCCACGAAGGTCATCAGCAATTTCCCCACGCATTTCCTTTAGATCAGGTCGGTCAGCATTTGGCGTACCCGGCATATCCTTTCGTAATTGGGGCGGGTCCGCAACCACATTCGCTGTCGAAAGAACAAGAGAGAAAGCTTGTGGACGCTTGGACGACCAAGGTTGCGAGGAGTAAGCGCAAAATGGCACGCCAAAGGAGCCTCAGTTCAAGCAAAAATCCTGCTTCTTGGGCTAGTACTTCGACTCAGGTATATACCCGGGGACTGGCCGTGTATGGTGCTGATCATGATGCTGAAGCGCAGATCAACAGAAACAGCAACATAAAAAGAGATCCCTACACGTTCTTCACGCCGGATAAGAAGGTGGGCTTTTGTGAACTCTGAATTAATTGGTCTCCTAGATTGTAATTTTCTCGTTACAATATCATGCGAATGATCTTCTATATATATTGGGTCTTTTATACATGATGGCTAAGAGTACGTAATTCAATTTGGCTGTAGAGGCTTAGATTTTTACTAAAAAAGGAGTTGAAGAATAGCGATGTTGGGTCCTTGGGCAGGATTGTGCTCCCTAAGGTAAGGTCTCCTATATATATATATATATATATATATGGTAAATTCTCTTTATCAATCTGGCAATGGAGGCTTAGAATTTTACTTAAAGAAGCCTGTTTGGTTTTTATGTTGTTTGTGTTTGGTTCTTTGTATTTGTAGGAAAATTTGAGAAAAGGAAAACAAGCGCAGAGTCAACCACTGATATCTTTTATTTGCTTTTGTTCATGCGGCCATGCCACTGCATTATGATTGTCATGATCTTGACTGCCCAATAACTGAGCCCTTCTTTCTCGGTATTTGCATTCAAAAACACGAAAAAAGAAAATATAGTCCTCGTTAATGACAACCATTTTTTCAATGCATGGCAATTAGTATATAGGGAGAATCATCATCATCTAGAAAATCTTTAAAAATTCTGTTATATATTTACATTATACGCTCGCATTTTTCAAGCTGATCTTATGTATTCTTGGGTTAATCTCAATCATCAACTTCACCAAATTAGAGAGAAGCAGAAGAAAACCTCCCAACCCTCTCTGATAAAGATGGAATCCAAATTGTGATCCGAGATGTGTATTCTAACCAAGAGTGGAGCGTGAAATACAAGTGAGTTCATATATATTATTCATGGGTAATTAATATTACCTTGTGATTTCTTTCTTCAGTTTTCTAGCTAGGGCCTTTGTACAATATTATCTTTGCACTATTTAGACCAACATGAGTTGTTTAATTTGCCCATTTTAAGGATGTTTCATTTCTTTACGTTGATTATTACACAGGTATTGGTCAAATAATAAGAGCAGAATGTATGTTCTTGAAAATACAGGTAATTCCTGCACCCACTGATCATTTCTCTCTTAACTTCATGATTTGTCTCTCCCATGAACCCTAGCTTTGCTAACAAACTTTTCCAAATCACAGTGGATTTTGTGAGGCAAAATGAGCTGGTGATTGGAGATTCCATTACTCTTTACGAGGATGAATGCAAGAACCTCGTGAGTTCTTCTTCCTTAAAAGTTGTAATCTAATTTATTTGAAAATTAATCCGGGTTTAAAACAGAAAAAATAAAAGAAAGTTTTTCTCTGATTTTAGGACTATAATGCCCTTGAACCTATTCCTGAGACGATATCCTTAGCTTGGTGAAAGGGAAAACGACAGAAAGAAAGATGCTAATTTCCATGGGAAAAAAATTATATATGTAAGCTTTAATGGACACGTAGGATATGATGAGTTGGTTGTGAATTTGTCATTTAATAGACAGGTAGGACTGAGCATGCACGTTCGAAACAAACACAGCTAGCTTGTGACTAAGAATATTTTCATTAAATTGTTGAAAAGAATAATTTTAATTATTAAAAAGAATAATTTAGTTTTTAATTATTCCATTCATATGATTTCTTAAATTAAAATAATTTTTTTTATTATATAATAATAAAATAATAAAATAATAAAACAATAATTGGACTTTAGATATTCACATTAAATTCTCACATTGGATTATTTATTTATGAAGATATATAATCATGAATAATTAATGATTAAAAAATATTGAATTATCTATAATTATTATTTTGTTTTGTTTTATTATATTTTATCATTCTACCTATTATATGTTAATTAATAATAATATTTTAATTAAATTATAGATTAAAAGATTAATTAGTAATCACATTCTATTAATTAAGTTAGATTGCTAATAAATATATATTTAAAAAAATTACTTATTCCTCATCCAACTATATTTTTTTACTAATAAAATAAGAGTTTGTGTTGAGGAAGAAAAGAGAGAGATAAATTAATATAATAAGAGTTTAGCAATTGACTTGAGAATATCAAATTTGGAGTTTTATTTAATATTCCTGTTCATTTGGGTCATAATTTATGGCTTTTAGACAATTCATCAATATAAACTTTTTAAAGTTTTAATAGCTAAATTCTTATTGAATTTGATTTTTAGCCAATCCAATAAAAATACTCTAAAGGATACTCATAAAAAAGAAGCTGGCTATATGAATGTTGATCAACATTTTTTATCATATTTTCACTTAAACACTCTTATATATTATTTAAGAGAAACTAACATAATTTGTAGACCTCCAACAACATGTATATAATATGACGTTGGCCCTATTATGAATTAGTTTAATTATCTCTCTCTTCAAATTATAGAAAATATTTATTTAAAAAAATCTATACAATCTTCATCCTAATAATTTAATTAGATTAGCTGTAAACCTGTACGTACGTTACAGTTGGCTGCGCGCTATCACATATCATGCATTAATTAGCTTTTTATTATTAATTGTTTACACCAAATAAACGATATTAATGTATGTACCCACTTGATCATTAATATTTGTCATTTGTTGTTTAATCTTGCGTGCATATAAATCCATGAAATATTTGCCATGCATGCATGCAGCATGGAAGCTGTGAACTTACCTAATAATATATAATAAAAATGTGCATTTTGAAATGAAAGAATTATCTACTAATTATATAGTAATTGTAATTAATTAATGCTGTTCATTAATATATATTGAGATCGAGGGTTTACTGATGCAGTATGTCAGCATTAAAAGGGGTGAAAGACCAGTAGTAGTAGAAGAAGAAGAACTAGATCATGATCAACAGCAAACTCATGCATACATGAGGAAAGAGATGATGATGATGAATAATAGATCAAAGCAGATGATGATGAGCTACAACCAATTATATTATGGCCCATTTACATACGGGAATAGAGATGAGGAAGAAGCATCTCTTGCAGTACTCATAGAGCAACTCAGACACAAGGAAGAACTTGAAGCTAACAGCCTTGCTACTTTGTCTATTGGATCATCAGCTCATGCGCCTGCTTCTTCATCACATAGGCGGCCCCTCATCTAATATTAATCCATATATGCATGATCTTTTCAAACTACGTACCTGCAGCTGCTTAATTCCAAGCCGCCCATTAAAACTTGTTTAATTTTCTTCATGTACCATTTTGCATGGGACATTATTTATCTGATAATTGATAAACATATATAGTTACAAATTATTAAAATGTTCCTTTAATTTTAATCTCAATTTCAATCTGATAATTAATACTTCTTCCAGGATAATCAATATATATTAATTACATATTTTTTTCATCGATCACATTTTGAAACATTAATTAATTATATGCTTTCCAACTAGAATATTATGTACTAGATTATATATATATATATATATATATATATAATTATTTGCAATGAGTTCATTTTGGTTGGAAAAACTTTTATTAGCAATTAATAAAAGTTGATCCATTGCAAATAAATTCTTACAAAATAAAGTTTTTTCTTTTTTTCTTTTTGCAAGGAAGCCATAAATCATTGTAAATACTATAGCCATAACAAAATTAATATTATCCTTGCATAAAGCCCAATCTCATGTAATGTTTTCATTTTACTTGAAATATATATATATATATATATATATATAATATACGCATAAAATAATAGGTATTTAAGTCATTTCACTTCATGATGTTGATCATAAATACATTAGTTTTTTTTTTTTTTTTTGAACAACATCTTCAACTTTCATTTCATTACTACTGGTAACCAGAGCTAAGCTCATTACACAGTGAGAATAACCAAACTCATTACAAGATCTCACAGGATCTGAGTTCACTATATACAAGGTTTCTCATCCTCGACAAGTATTCTTAACTCATGAGGGACTTCCTCCATCCAATAGTACTGTTCGTGTTCTGTCGGCATTCCTCTGTTTGCTAGCCTATGTGCAACATTATTTGCAGGCTGCAGCTCTTGGGACTGACTGCACCTTCCAGTAGTACTTATGCTTTAGTACATTTTTGATATCTCTCAATAATTGATTGGTCCAACCTTTGTTACATTTTACTGATAAAACAACATTGGTCACTACCCGAGCATCCCCTTCAAACAGTGCTTCTCTAACATGCATATCAGCTGCCAATTCCATTGCTTTCCACAAAGCTTTTGTTTCAGCCATCTCACAATCACCTTCATATTTCTGACAGATACTACCTGCAAACATTACCTTTTCTACTGCATTTCTTGCCACCACCCCAATCCCTAATCTCTTTGCTTCATTATGCACCGCTGAATCATATATAGTTTATTTTAGTATCATAAATACAATATAGTTAAAGTACCCCATATTGTTATATATATTAATTAAGGGACACCATTTGATCACTTAAATATCATTTATTATTTATACGCTCAATTATTCAATTCATCCAAGTTAATATATATTGCTAGTCTTAATTTTTTCTTTGAACTCCGGTCTAGATGCATATATCCTTGATCGAAGTCATGGGATCTTTAAAAAAAAAAAAATCGTATTATTGATGTTTGATCTGCATGCCAAAATTTGCAGCATTTGGGTATAAGTGCATGCAGTCTCAATCTAATATATATATATATATAAAATTTTTATTTTTTTTTAAAGTGCACGTATTCGTTGTTTAATTTTTTTTTAATTCCTGACAAAGGAAAGAAATGATGAAAATGGCGTATATAAAATATCTCTCTCTCAGGTTATTTATTTTTATTTGTAGCCATGCAAGGCTTCTGTCTTGGCCTTAATATAAATTTTTCATGTAATATTGCAATTAGTTTCCATCAACAATCGGTTTGCATGGAACAACTATAAATTCATAGATGGTTTATAAATTTCTATATTCCATCTTTGTATTGATAATTATTTAACTAATCTACTCTGAAACTGATCACAAACACAATAAAAAAAAAAAAAAGAATATTTGTGGTGCATTATTTATGACGAATATGATTATATATTTGCAATAAAAACAGATTTATTTTAATAAATAATAATAATTTTAATAAGAAATAATTAGTCACTAATAAGTAAATCCTTTTGCAATAAAACGTGATAAATTACTTGATAAAATGAATACTGAATTTTAAAATCTTAGTAAGCGTAATTCATTTAAAACGTACAGAAATATTATTCATGCAGTACTTATATAATAAGCTTTACTAGATCATAATACTTAGTTCGGTTTGGATTAAAGATGAGATGATTAATAAAATAATTTTAGATAAAAGATTAAAATTCATGAATATATTGTTAGAATATTATTTTTTAATATTATTATTGTTTTAAAACTTAAAAAAATTGAATTGTTTATTATATTTTATGAAAAATTTGTAAAAATCGTAACGATGAGATGTGATAAGATGAGATTGAATGAATTTTAAATCTAAACAGTGGCATTTATATTTTGAATTTATTATGAGCGGCACTACAACCACTCCTAAGGATCCCGATCGAATGGGATCCCACCCAGGCAAAATTTTTTTTTCTTTTTTTTAAGATAGTTTTTATATTTTATTTTTTAAAAATAAATTCTCAATATTAATAAAAAAATATTTACTTAATCATTAAGTATAATAAAATAAAATAAAAAAATACTTTTTTAATAAAATATGATTTTTATTTGTGACTTTAATATTTCTCATTTATTATATTGTCGGCTCATGTGGTTTATAAACAGCTTATGACAAGAAGAACTCATACACGAATAATGCTGCAGTACTATAATTTTTAGACTGAATTTCATCTTTTTAACAGGATCTACGGAGAAATTTATATTTAAAACATCATCCACAATTAATTGTCTCCGGTATTGTTAAGGACGTATTCTGCAGTCTGGTTTATCAAATCCCGACCGACGGTAACCTGCAAAATAAGAACAAGGGAGATCGGGGTCCGGGACCGCTCCGACGATCAAGTTAGCTTTTAGGGAGAAAATATGTGGACGTTTACTTGAGAGAATTTGAGAATGTACCCCTTTTCGTCTTTGGTTTGGCGTTATTTATAGGTGTTCCCCTTGAAGGAGGGTTCTCATGATAAAAGAGCTGAAAATCGGGACATCACCCGATCGTCATCCTCGATAGGGAAAAACCTGATCTGACTCGGTCGGTCTCATCGCATTAATTGAGTGTCCCTTCATTTAATGCTCAATTAGACCCTTTTGGAAGGGGGAATTAAATGCCGCTGTATCTTTCGTCAATCTAGCAATTAATGATGTGCATTTATAGTGTCTCCGCATTTAAAAGGAGAGATCTGTAGACCGGCGGTCGTCTGTCGTTCATAAATGCGGGAGTGATCTTGATGTGAGGCGGATCCAGGAGATATATCAGTACGTGGATCGTCGTTCTGGCCTTAGCGTGTCCTCGAAGCCGATTTAATCTCGTTCTGCTGAAATCGGGATAACCAGGGACTTGGGTCATCCCCGGTTTCAGTCTCCCTAGTTGAATTCGGACACCGCATGGTGGTGGGTGCAGATTACGGGCATTGGGCCTAATAACTCTTTTGGGCTCTCGGGTCTGGATGAGTTGAACACCCTTTCAGTACCCCGCGAGTTTTTATCGAAGGTACTTCGATGGAAATTCCAAATGTTTTAGAGCTAGGGTCTTGCCTTTCTTTGTTTGCACTGTCCTTCAATACTGGTCAGTATTCTTTTAATTCTCCTTCCGAGCGGAAATACGGGGTCGGGTGTACTTGGGTGGTTCCTGTTGGTATGTCGTTTCGTTTACTGACCGGACTTCAGGGGGACGATTTGAATTCTGATCAATTAATGCTGAATCGTGACTTGTCATATTCCGTGTCAAGCATTTAATGTAGTTCAAAATTTAATTGTGCCGTCGTTCCGATTCCCGAACAGTCATAATGATACGCACGCGCGTGACCATCATTAACTGACCCGTCATTTCGGCGCACGCTTCTTGCCTCTGATTGGTCAGATTAGAGTGTGCCTTCTGTTCCCAAGGGTCAGGCCTGGGGTTACGGTTCCAGTGCCATCTCGTTTCCCGTTCGCCTTAAATTCGGCTTCTGGGTATAAATTACTCAGAACTGTCCTTCCTCCTTCTTCTGCTTCCCTGTCGTTCTTTGCTGCTTTTCTAAGCTTGTCCTCTGTTGTTTCCCTGTTCTTCCATCGTCTTCCTTTCTATTTTGATCCTATGGCTTCCTCTGATCCGTGCCCTTTCTTTGCTGGTAACGGCTGGACTTTCTCAATGCAGTCGTCTGATGTGGACATTCTCAGGAAGAAACATCGCGTTTCTTGGCGACACACCTTGGAGGCCCCGGGGGATGAAGTTAGGGCCTGTGAGCGCGATGGGAGGGCACAGAAGGTCGTGCTTTTCTCCCTTATGTTTTCGAAGGGTTTCTGGCTCCCCTTCATCCGGCCCGTTCGGGAGGTTCTACATTTCTTGGGTTTGGCCCCTGCCCAACTCATGCGGAATGGGTGGCGTATCTTGTTGGCCACTTGCGTGGCGTTTCGGATCGTTCTGTCTGGGAAGAACGATCCTTACCCCGACTTGACTGCTCGAGAGTTTTTTTCGATGTACCGGCTCCTCTGTCGGGATGGGAACGTTGCTGGCTTCCAAGTAAAGCCAAAGTGCTGAATGATTCGAATGGAAGAGAGACACTCGAGCGCCTGAGACTATCACAAAAGGTTTTTCTTTGTCTCGGACAGGGAGTGGGAATTCCCGGAGGGAGAAGGGAATGATTTCCCTGTTCAGAAAGATTGGGGCTTCCTCCCCTCCCAGACACATATGGAGATTACTCTCTCGGCCCAAGAGGCTGCAAGGGTGAAGGCGGTCCTCTCTTGGGGGGCAGAGGATCCCGACCGGCTATGGTCCGACAATCTCCTCACCGAGGAGAACATCGAGGAGTTTCTGACCTGACCAGACCGGTCCTACGCCGAGGGTCAAAGCTTCTTCAACGTTCCGGAAGAGCCTCCTACCTCCTCTCGTAAGCGGGCCTCTAATCGGGAGGTAGAAAAAGAGAGGCGCACCAAGAGTCGAGCCGGCGAAGCCACTTCGAGCCATGGTGCCCGTCCCAAGAAGCAGAAGAAGGGGAATAAGGACGTGTTGCTCCGAGGATCCGGACGGACGTGTTGCTCCCACAAACTCTCCCGTTCGTTGTCCCGAGCCGGCTTCCTCATCGTCGTCCTCGGACGGGCTTCGGTTCCTGCAAACCGAGGGAATAAGGGCTGAGGCCGGGAGGTTGGTCATGGAAGCCCAGATCGAAGCGACTGATCTGGCCGGGGTCGACTCCTCAGATGGAGAGGAGATAGATCGTGCCTTTCAGGAGGTTTTGGATCGCGCCGCTGACCTAACTCCGGGGGCCATGCCTTTCGCGCAAGTCTTCCGACAGGAGTCGGAGGAGCAAGTTGCTAGGGCGAATCAATTGCCCACCCCCCTCCTTCATCTTCCGAGCGTCACTCGGACGCTTCCGAGGGGGAAGATGAAGTTTTTGGCGAGGAGGCCGACTCCAAGAGCGTCCGTGAGGGACTCGGTCAGCAAAGGGCTTCGGACGAAGAACACCGGGACGAGGCCGTCCCCGAGAGGTCGAGCGGGTCTGGCATTCCCGTAGAAGGGAGCCATGTGGAGGCCTCAGACGAGGGCGGTCGACCTGCCGTCGAGCCCGATGAATCTCCCGAACGCCCACCCCTGACTTTCGAGAGGGGGTCGACTTCGGGGGTTCATTTTGAGGATGTGCGTCCCTCCCCGGACTCGAAAGTTCCTCCCCGACCCCCGTCTCCTTTTCGATTTCGAAGTGGGGTCGCGGTGCTCGGTCGGCTTTTCGAGTCGGATTCGGAAGGAGGACATCAAGCCGGTGAAGCTGGTTCAGAGCGGCCCTCTCGTTTTGAACAAGCCAAGGCAGACGCTTCCAACCGAGTGACCTCGATGCTGGAGCCTCTACTGACTCAGGTTTGGCCGGTAGACTTTGTCGAATTTTGCATAGTCTTTTCTTTTCGAGTTGCTAAGTTCTTTTCCTGGTGTTCAGGTCGCCAAGGAGATATCTCGAGCTGTGGGTTCCGAGTTGGCCGAGCTCGCCGAATTCAACAGTGAGCTCGGAACTGTCTGCAAGTTCGAGCTTTACAAGTTGCAGCAGGCGTGGGACCAGCTCGAGCTGTCGCAGGAAACCTGCGGGGGGCTGATCAAGACTGTCGAGGAGTTGGGGGCGGACAAAAGCAGGCTGGAGAAGGCCAACTCCTCTCTTCGGGCCGAATTGGAGGCGACCCGAGAATCGCTGGCGACAGCCCATCGGAGGAACGCCCGCCTCGTAGACGCGAGATCGGCCACTAAGCAGGACAAGATCCTCCTTCAGTCTGAGCTAACTGCTCGGACGGCAGAACTAGCTGCTTCTTCCCAGATTCTTTCACTGAGGGAAGAAGAGCTAGCAATTTTCGAGCAGGCTCGGATTGCTCGGGAGGAGGAATTGGCCGGTTCGGAGCGCGCCCGAGAGGCTTTGGGAGCGGAGCTGGCACAGTCTGAGGAAATCCGAGCTGCTCGAGAGTCCGAGCTGGTGGGGGCTCGCCGTGCTTTAGAAGAGGCTCATTCGAGGATTGCTGATTTCGAGCAGCAGATATCTCGAGTGGTGGCAATTCGTAATTCCGCCTGGGGGCACGGCTATGCCGAGGGCCTCCGCCGAATAGGAGCCCAGCTTCTGGTGGACCCTCAGCTCGATCCTCGGAAGATAAGTCCGAAGTCTCTTCGTCCAGACCGGGCTGCGAAGAGATTCGTCAAGAAGATCGGGAAGCGTGGCTACCCTCCTTTTGACGACCTGAATCCTCCTCCTCCCCCTCCTGAGGCTTGACTTGATTGATGTATAAGTTTTTTTTTTTTTTTTTTTGTAACTGAACATATCATTCGAGTTCAATTTGAGCAAGTTTGTATGTTTGAATATATGAGATTCGGATTTAGTCTTTCTTTAGATGTTTTATTTGCTCTGTCTTTACCCCGCAAAATTTTTTGGCTAAGTGTAAACTTAAAAAAAAAAAATTATCGAGCGTATTGTGTGTTTTTGAGATCGAGGTTTAAGAGTTGTGAGTTGCTTCGCGTGGGTGGGTAGACAGACCCCGCGGGATTCCGAAGATGTACTTCGCGTGGGTGGGTAGACCGACCCCGCGGGATTGTGAGTGATACATCGCGTGGGTGGGTAGACCGACCCCGCGGGATTCCGAGGATGTACTTCGCATGGGTGGGTAGACCGACCCTGCGGGATTCCGAGCGAGAGCTTTTACTTCGCGTGGGTGGGTAGACCGACCCATCGGGATTGTGAGTGATACATCGCGTGGGTGGGTAGACTGACCCCGCAGGATTTCGAGGATGTACTTCGCGTGGGTGGGTAGACCGACCCCACGGGATTCCGAATGATTGTTGAGAACTTTATAATTTATAATGCATTGGATATGAATAATATCGGGCTTTTTATAATTTCAAGAAGTAAATTACATCAGTAAGTGTTACACATAGTACCTCTTAAGCCTCTCACTGTTCCAGGGGTGGGGTAGGGCAGTTCCAGAGCTGTCTTTGAGTCGGTAAGATCCGGGTCTGTTTGTTGCCGTCACTATGTAAGGCCCTTCCCATTTTAGTCCTAGTTTTCCTTGTGCTGGAGTCGTAATGCCTATTTGTCTTAGTACTAAGTCCCCGACTTTGAAGTTGCGCGGCTTTACTCTTTTGTTGAAGTATTGTTCCGTCTTGCGTTTGTTGTTGGCAAGTCGGATACCGGCCTCTTCCCTATGTTCTTCTAAGGAGTCTAAGCGTTCCATCATCTTGGCATCATTAGTAACAGCGTCATAGTGCTGGATTCGTAGCGTAGGCATCCCGACTTCGACCGGAATTACTGCATCACAGCCATATGTAAGGGCAAACGATGTCTCGCCCGTGGGGTATCGGACTGTTGTGCGATATGCCCATAGAACTCCCGGCAACTCATCGGCCCAAGCCCCTTTGTGCATTCCGAGTCTTTTCTTCAGCGCATTGAGGATGGTTTTGTTGGTTGCCTCGGCTTACCCGTTAGCCTGCGGGTGGCCGGGAGAAGAGTACTTCCCTTTGATTTTCAACTCGGAGCACCATTCTCGATAATGACTGCAATCGAACTGCTTTCCGTTGTCTGATATAAAGCTCTGAGGTATCCCGAACCGGCAAACAATCGATTTCCATAAGAATTTTGTGATGGCTTGAGAAGTGATGCTGGCGAGGGCTTCGGCTTCTACCCACTTCGTGAAATAATCCACTGCCACTATAATGAATTTAGTTCCACCCCTCCCTACAGGGAATGGTCCTATAAGATCTAGTCCTCATTGATCAAAGGGCCAGGGGGATGTTATCGAAGTGAGTTCCTCCGATGGGGAATGTAACGTTGGGCTATATTCTTGACATTTCGGGCATCTTTTAACGAACTCTTTTGCTTCCTGGAACAAACACGGCCAGTAATACCCTGCTCGGGTGGTGCGGGCGGCTAATGTTTTAGATCCCGTGTGAGCCCCGCAGATTCCTTCATGGATCTCGGCCAGTATGTATTGCCCTTCTTCTTTCGTCACACACATGAGCAGTGGTTCAGAGAAACACTTTCTGTATAGCGATCCGTCAACTAGTGTGAATCTAGTTGATCTATTCTTTATCTTGCGGGCCTGGCCTGGGTCAGGAGGTAACGTGCCTGTTCGGAGGTATTATGTGATATCGGTTGCCCAGTCGGGACCTGCAACGGCCACTACTCTGACTTCGCTGCTGGTGGAGGGAGTATCTACTGCTCTAATCTCTGTGTTTTCTGGGGGCGGGTGTCCATCTTTTCCTGATGCTATCTTTGCCAGTCGATCTGCTATATGATTTTCTTCCCTTGGGATCCGCAGCAAACGGAAGTATCTGAATCGATCCCTCTCGATGCGTACCAGCTCCAGATATTTTTTCAATTTTTCGCTCTTGGTGATGTATTGGCCGAGTACTTGATGAAACACTATTTGAGAATCAGTTCGGGCCTCTAGCTCTGTTGCCCCAAGGACCCTAGCAATTGTCATTCCGGCTATGAGGGCCTCGTATTCTGCTTCGTTGTTGGTTACTTTGAAAGTTAGGCTTATACCGTAGTTGTGTTGGACGCCCTGGTCGGTGACGATGTGTACACCTGCTCCACCCCCTGCCCGACATGAGGACCCGTCAACATACAGCTGCCATGCCTGTCCCTGAGGCTCACCGGCGATCTCTTCTTGAAACCCCGTGTACTCTGCTACAAAATCTGCCAGTGTTTGTGCCTTCATCGCTGTTCTGGGCTGGAACGTTAGATCAAACTCGCTCAGCTCGATTGCGCACTTGGTTAATCGACCGGAGGTATCAGGCTTCTGGAGAATAGTTCCGAGTGGCTGATCAGTCATTACTCTTATGGTGTGGGCTTGGAAGTAAGGACGCAGCCGACGCGCAGCTGTCAGTAAGGCGAATACCATCATCTCTGTACGGGGGTACCTGGCTTCTGCTCCCTGAAGCGTCCTGCTAACATAGTATACAAGCTTCTGACCCTGGTCGGTTTCTTTTACTAGAACTGCAGATATTGCATGAGGTGAGACCGCCAAATAAGCCACAAGAGTTTCTCCGGGAGTCATCTGACTGAGTAACGGAGGACATGTCAGGTAGCTTTTGAGTTGTTCTAATGCCTGCTCGCACGATGCGTCCCACTCGTGTGCTTTCCGGAGGACTTGGAAAAAGGGAAGGCATCGATCGGTTGATCTAGCTATGAATCGGCTAAGAGCGGTAATTCGACCAGTCAATCGTTGAACTTCATGCAGGTTCCTCGGGGACGCCATTCCGAGGATAGCCTGTATTTTCTCGGGATTGGCTTCAATTCCCCGTTCAGAGACCATGTACCCTAAGAACTTCCCGGATTCGACCCCAAAGGTGCACTTGGCGGGGTTGAACTTCATCTGATAATGCCGCAGAACAGAGAAGGCCTCTCTTAGGTCCGCCACATGGTCGTTAGGGGAGCGGCTCTTGACTAGGAGGTCATCGACGTAAACTTCCATATTTCTCCCGATTTGGTTTTTAAACATACGATTGACCAACCGTTGATAAGTAGCCCCGGCGTTTTTGAGTCCAAAAGGCATGGCGGTGTAGCAATAGAGTCCGCGATCTGTAATGAACGCCATTTTTTCCTCATCGTCTGTGCTCATTTTGATCTGATTATAACCCGAATAGGCGTCCATGAAGCTGAGGAGAGAGTGTCCCGCAGTTGAATCTACAATGAGGTCGATGCGCGGCAGAGGGAAGCTATCTTTAGGGCAGGCTTTGTTCAAATCGGTGAAGTCAACGCACATACGCCATTTCCCACTTGTCTTTCTTACCAACACTACATTAGACAGCCATTCCGGGTAGTGGACTTCTCGAATGAACCCAACGGTCAGGAGTCTGTCCACCTCTTTTGCGATGGCGGCATACTTCTCAGCGCAGAAGCTTCTTCTTTTTTGTCTAACTGTCCGGGCTGTCGGGTTGACACACAGCCGATGTTCTATTACGGACCTGTCGATTCCGGGCATGTCAGCATGCATCCAGGCGAATACATCTTTGTGCTCGATGAGGAGATTCTTGAGCTCTGCATGTATTCCCGGGTCCATTCTGGTTCCGACTCGCACCGTCCGTTCCGAGTTGTCGTGATCGATCGGAATCAGTTCCAGAGGCTCGTTGGCTTCCGCTTGACGTAATGTCGCTTCGTCCCTGATCTCGTCGTCCCAAACCGCTCAGGGAGGAGCAGGCGGAAACTCGGTATACTCGCTCTCCAGGGTGATCGTAGCCACGGAATTGACCTTGTGTTTCAATTCCCTGGCGTAGCATTCCCTGGAGGTGACTTGCTCTCCTCTGACTTTACCTATTCCTCTGTTGGTCGGAAACTTCATTTTGAGGTAGTAGGTAGAAGTGACTGCCCTCAGGTTATTTAGGGTTGGCCTCCCTAGGATAGCATTGTAGGAAGAGGGAGCTTTTACCACCAGGAAGTCGGTCATGACGGACACGGTCCTGGGTGCGAAACCCATCAAGACCGGGAGTGTTATCATGTCTTGGGGGTGTATTGCTTCACCCGTAAATCCTTTAAGGGGGGCTTGGATGGGCTGAAGTTGGTGGGGATCGATCCCCATCTGCATGAAGGCCTCCCAAAACAAAATATCGGCTGAACTCCCGTTGTCAACCAGTATCCTTTTAACCGTGAAATTGGCTACCAATACTGATATCACCAATGTGTCATCGTGCGGAAAGGCGATCCCCTTTCCATCCTGCTCGTTGAAAACGATCGATTCTCCTTTAGGACCCGGGTTGCCCTGCCTCGGTGCTCCCCCCAGTGTGTAAACTTCCCCGTATCTGGCTCTTCGCGCATGCGCCCTTTGAGAGGAGGATGTAGTCCCTCCTCGGGATGGTCCTCCAACAATGGTTCTGATCTCGCCTGGCGGGTGGGTAGGTATGGGTTCGTCTCGGTGTCGGCTTGGCTCTCGTTCCCGACGTGGGGTCCTCGACCTGGTTCTATCTCTTCGATTATTCATCTGTTCTTCTCTCTGTCTATTCTTCGAAGCCTGGCAGTCTTCAGTGTTGTGGCCCTTAGACTTGTGATATTCGCAATACATATCCCCCCTCTTTCTTCTAATGGACTCTCGCCTCGATTCGGATCGATTCTGATCTTCCACCGCCAAGTTGGATTGAGGCCATGTTGATAGTCTGTGTTCCCGTGGGGAGTCTCTTCTCCTCGTTTCATCTAGGAACTTCCTCCCCCCCCCGATGCCGGCTGGAACTTTCCCCGGCACTGTTTGTTTTCCGATCATGCTGTCGGAGTTCTCCTCGTCGTGGGGCTACTAGGGCTTCGAGCGTGTCTTCGGCGTTGATGAATCCTTCAGCTTGATCCATAAACCCGTTCAGAGTAGTGGGAGTCTTGCGGGCTATCTCCGCCATGAAGGGGCTCCTGGGCCATATGCCGCCCAGGAGGGCCGCTAGGGTGATCTTTTCGTCTTGGTTGTCAGTGGTCATTCTTTCTTTGTTAAACCTGGTCAGGTACCCTTTCAGGCTTTCCTTCTCTCCCTGCTTGACGGTCAATAGGTACGCTGCGGGGCGCCTTCGTTTCCTATTGGCCATGAATTGGGTGATGAAGAGTCGGGCTAACGTCTCGAAGCTACTGACTGATCCCGGAGGAATGGTTCCGAACCATGTCCTAGCCATCCCCTTCAGTGTGAGAGGGAATGCTCGGCACGCTACTTCGCCAGGATAGCCATGTAGGCTGATATGTGCTTTAAAGGCTTCTAGGTGTTCCACGGGATCCTGAGACCCATCATACAGTTCTACTTTGTGGGACCTTGAATTTGGGCGGGAGAGGGACGGCCAGGACGTCTGCACTGTAGGGTGTCCCTATGCTTCCCTGTGAGGAGAGGTGCCCTGCTGCCGGGCTGATTAGTTTTGCCATTTCAGCGTACTTATCTCCCAGCTCCTTTAGCTCGGTGTGCATCCGGCATCGTTCTCCTTCAGAGGCCTCGCTCTCCTCAGGAAGTCGAGAGCTCACATTCTCTCCCAGATTAGTTTCGCCACGGGCCGATGCCTCTTCGCGTGGTTGCCGGAGGGCGGCGTTCTCCTCCTTCAGCTTCCTCACCATTTCTTCCAATACCTCTAGTCTTTCTTCCATCGACGGGTCCGGCTGCTGGTCGTGCTTGGTCGTTTGGGACAATGGTAGGGTAGACATACAGAAGGTACGTTTATCAGAAACAACACGATCCCACAGACGGCGCCACTGTTAAGGACGTATTCTGCAGTCTGGTTTATCAAATCTCGACCGACCGTAACCTGCAAAATAAGAACAAGGGAGATCGGGATCCGGGACCGCTCCGACGATCAAGTTAGCTTTTAGGGAGAAAATATGTGGACGTTTACTTGAGAGAATTTGAGAATGTACCCCTTTTTGTCTTTGGTTTGGCGTTATTTATAGGTGTTCCCCTTGAAGGAGGGTTCTCATGATAAAAGAGCTGAAAATCGGAACATCACCCGATCGTCATCCTCGATAGGGAAAAACCTGATCTGACTCGGTCGGTCTCATCGCATTAATTGAGTATCCCTTCATTTAATGCTCAATTAGACCCTTTTAGAAGGGGGAATTAAATGCCGTTGTATCTTTCGTCAATCTAGCAATTAATGATGTGCATTTATAGTGTCTCCGCATTTAAGAGGGGAGATCTGTAGACCGGCGGTCGTCTGTCGTTCATAAATGCGGAAGTGATCTTAATGTGAGGCGGATCCAAGAGATATATCAGTACGTGGACCGTCGTTCTGGCCTTAGCGTGTCCTCGAAGTCGATTTAATCTCGTTCTGCTGAAGTCGGGATAACCAGGGACTTGGGTCGTCCCCGGTTTCAGTCTCCCTAGTTGAATTCGGACATCGCATGGTGGTGGGTGCAGATTACGGGCCTTGGGCCTGATAACTCTTTTGGGCTCTCGGGTCTGGATGAGTTAGACACCCTTTGAAGTATTAATATTATGTAATATTTTACAAAAACAAAAGTCAAGAAATGGCATGCTCGATCCCCTTTTTAAGAAGCGTAAATATCATCTCCATAAAATAATAAAAAAGTTGCAAAATTTAGGCTTATTATAAGACTGTAAATACTCTTAGGAGAGATTTGATAATGAGTTAAATGGAGATAAAATGAGAGACGTTGAAGGTTGGATAAAATATTTGTTAAAATATTATTTTTATTTTAAAATTTAAAAAATTTAAATTATTTATTATATTTTATTTAAAATTTTTTTAAAAAAATAGTTTTTTAAATTAGTTTTTTAGTCCAAACAAAATCTTACTCCTTTTCAAACCGTACATTAATCTCCAATAACAAAATTCTACATATCACATACAATACTTATTTTTATTTCTCTTAAATTAATTGATTTTTTTACTCTTATTTATATATTATATATTTTTAAAAAATTAAAAATTTCGTGTGAATCGGTAGAATTTTTCATTCTCAAAATAAAAATAATTAAAAATATTTATATTCATCACACTTATTTTTATATCAATAATAAATATGATAAATGTGAATATTTTTTAACAATACTCTTCTAAAATGACCGGAGTTTGACCGAATAACCGTAGGGCCTTTTTGTAACTCAAAAAGTCCATACTCACAACCATCCAAGTCCTCGCAAGGCGTTTTCATTTGCAGAAACTGCAAACCAAGTGCCCCTGCCATGGCCCATTACTACTCAGAAAATGCAGGGAAGCCACGCAATGTGACCAATTCCAGGTATCGATTGTAATCAATCACACCAAATATTGTTAGTTTCTTATATTACATACCTACACCAACACACTTTTGAGAATACATACGAATTTAGCAGAGTAGATTTTTGTGATCTTTACTTTAGAAAGAGTTTTAAAAGGAAAAAATTGGTGGATACAATCTCAGGCTGTGATTCTTTATCTATAGTGTTTCTGTTACATGGGAACTTTTTAGGTTTTTCTTTTAACCGTTCCACTTTGCATTCTGCCGCCATGCACCTTATGTGATATGATTTAAAGCTATAAGACAACATCATGATCAATATCAGTTCTACAGGAAAATCTCCTGAAATTTTTAGCCTTTTTGCTTCGACGAAACCTGGTTTGCTAAAAACATTTGCGTATATTCAGTGTTTGGTAGGGCCGGATAATAATAAATGCATTCTGCCGCCATGCACCGTATTTTCAGTGTTTGATCAATAATAAATGGAAATTGGTTATATTGTTGGGGGCGGGGGGGTGGGGGAAGAAATTAATGCAGAGCCAAATATTGATTCTAGCACAATGAAAAAAAAGGAGGGCCATAACTTAACCAATAACAATTTTTGCTTAGAAAAACAAAATAGTAATGATTTTCTGTGACAATGGATGGTCATAAGAATGTTGGTTTCATGGAGGGTAGATTTTGAATGGATTGGCGATGCGGTATGCAAATGATTTCCGGAACAGAGAAACACTTGAAAAGATTTTCCACGGTATTTTCGGATCTTCACCAAACAATGGAAATTAAATGGTTTGCCCGGAAAGTTTTTTGACCAAATGCTGATTCATTTTACATCAGAACTACGAACAAAGAAAAGTCTGTATTGTTCTCCTCTGAATTTAATTAAATATTACAATGGCACGATCATTATGGTGGTTAGTAATGTTCTGTATGCAATTATATCTGCTGTTGTTGTTTTATGTACTGTAACAAGGTTTTTCTTACATGTGTCAGTGTGAAGGTTAATAACTGGGATGTCTGTGTGGATTATTCAGGTATACCTGCCTCAACCATTAACAGTTTTGCAAAATATGGTTTGGTCAGGTTGACTCTGAAGCTTATATAGTGTTAGACTATAGCTACAAATTCATGATTAAAATCAATTTAGTCAATAAACATTCATTTACTTAAGTGAATAAGCATTAAATTCAGAATAGGAAGCTTAAATATTTGCCAGGAAGTTCATGTGTTAGTTACTTTCTTCTTGGACTACCTCAAATGCAACATCCTCATCATTGCTTTGTGTACCTTCTCTTTGAGTTATATGTGATTATCTTCTTGGTAGTTTTCTAAGTTAAACACTCAAAAGTATTTCTTCTTTGATAAGTATGCTCCTTATATAGGTCAAAATTTATTTCTAAATCGAGCACCAATAAATCCTCCAACTGATCTACACCATTTGTCTCCCATAATGCCAAGTCGTTGTGATACTTGACCATCATGAACCCTTCTCTTCAATCCGGAGCAGCTTGATAAAATAAGCATTTCATTATGAAAGAACAGAACTGGTGCAGATTCCTTTTTCTTATGGAATGACAGTTGGTTAGCTCCTTATAAATAAATGATAATGTCTATGATTCATTTAATTTTTCACATGTAAAGAAACACTTGTACCTGATTTCTCCTTTATAATAACCTTTAGAAACCGCTTTGCTCTAACATTAGCTTTGAGCCTAATTTTGGAATGGCTTCCTATTGCTCAAGAACATGCGTTTTAAACTGTGATGCAACTTTCTTAAAAAACCTTACTTTTTGATCTTTGAATGTCAGATAAATTAACCAATACTTCAGAGTTTGGGTACTTTTGTCATGCTGTACGCTCTGATCCATAGGATACTGATCACGATGCGATACTTCATATACAACCATTCTTTGAATGGTGTAACTCATGTCTTTTAAGTTTTAATGCTGCATTGCATTTTGAGCATATCCTAAACTTAAGATTGTTGATTCCTTTATTGACAAAAAATATTGTTAACATGATTGTACTCTCTCTCTCTCTCTCTCTCTCTCTCTCTCTCTCTCTTTGTGGGGTCCAGGCTTCCATGTAGATTTATGTTTCTCAAGCCAGTGAATTCTAGCTGCAGCTAGACTAGGTTACTAGGTTAATAGGGCATGCTGGTAAATGTGACTCTCTTCAGGTAGTTATAAATCTGCCCAATGGTGGCCAAAACTTTTGAGCTATGATGACAAATGGGATGTAACGCTAAATCTGTCCAATGGTGGCCAAAAACAAATGGGATGTAATGCTAAACCTGTCCAGTGGTGGCCACGAAGACAAATGGGGTAAGATGCAATCAATTTGTCATTCATGCATTTTTTTTTTTTTGTTACTGTATTATGTTCCTCAAAACATGGAACTACTAGGTTTTGTTACCAAGAATACCATATGCTTAAAATACTCCACTACTATTCATTACTTTATTATTACTTTTTATCTACTTTTTACTACTATTACTATTAATTATTTTTCACTATTTGTACTACTATTCAATATTCTATTATTATTTTTTTATTACTTTTTCACTACTGTTCAAAACTCTTCTCAACACTTCTCACTACCCAAGTGTAACTTTAGCATTACATCTCATTTGTCATCATAGCTCAAAAGTTTTGGCCACCATTGGACAGATTTAGCGTTACATCCCATTTGTCGTCATAGCTCAAAAGTTTTGACCCCCATTGGACAGAGTTAGCGTTACATTTTTATGATCAACAGCTAGTTGAGGTTGATAAATGATGATTGACAGCTATAGACCAGACCTGGGCAGGTGTTATCACCTAGACTTTTCGGTTACGTGCAGCTTATGGGATCGCCTCTATATATATGAAGTCTCAATGTCCCTTCAAAATTCGTCTAGTACAACTTAATCCTTCAGTTTCCATCTCCTTTTAGCCTTTCAAAAATTTATTTTCTTCTTGTACCATGCATACTAGAATTTTCAGAATAGGAATAACATTGTAGTGCTGATTATACACGTGATCAATTAAGATGGAATTTTTCCCTTATCAGAGTGCAGATGACACAGATTTTCTTGCTTTCTATGTAAGTCAATAGGCACCAATGCTTCATAATAGGACTTCTATCCGATTAGATTTCTTTTTCCTGATTAAGCTTTATTCTCAGTACTAATCAAATACGCGAGTTGCATATCCATTGTCATAACAAGTATCATGATGTGCTTATTTTCATTCCCGAGTAGGCTGTATATTTGAATTTTGCATAAAGGACTAATTAGCATTCCCATTGTTTGGATCTCTATTCAATCTCGTGGCATTGGAATACTCTTCCATATTTGAGTCAAATTTTGCGGTAGATTCTGTAATGACCCTTCCAAACCTGATTTCTTTTGAAACTCAAGTTCATCATATGGGCTTTCTTGATATGCTAGATTAACATTCTGTATAAAGATATGTGGTTTGTTATGTTTGAGATGAAAGCCTAAATGGGAAAAGAAGACCCAAAATAAGGAAAGAAGTAAAAGAACATATGACAATGGTTTTCACCCATTCTGAAGCGAAAATGCATGTGCACCTATTCTGTTTGAAATATAAATACATGCAACCATTCTATGAAAAGGTAAATGAAACTTTTCACCTTACGAGGCGAGAGTAATGCACAATGACCATGATCTTGACCCTGAGTTTTTCTGTCGCAATATTCACTCATCGTACATAAGGAATTCATTTTAAACTTATATCGAGTGCATGCTTGTTCTTTTAGAATTTTTTTTCTTATTATTGAACTCCTTAGTGACATGGTTCCCATTAGATTTGCTTAAAGCTTAATATTGTGCTAATAATAGTAGGTAAAAGGTCTTGTTATCTTTTATGGTACCATGTGGTAATGACCATTGTGTGAGGCACATTACTGTCAGATCATAAATTTCCAACAAAGAATTGTAAGTAACTGCTCTAGCTCTTTTCCTTTTTTCTATTTTTTTTCCCCCTCACTTTTTTGGTGATATTGAAGATGAGCTATACCTTCTTTAATTTCTTGGAAATGATAAGTTTATGCATTTAGTTTAACAATTGAAGTACTACTAAGCAATAAACCTGTACCTAATTCTGATGATAGGTCATTACATCAGAGCATGAACTGTTTTTTTATTGCAAATGTACTTTAAATTTTTTTCCCGGTTCATATAATGCCTATCTTCTTCAAACTGATGGTGAAGATTAAAATTTGAAACATTTTTCAGGAAATATTAAACACACAACATTTTCATGGAAGGTTATGATAGTCATTCGAGGGATTGTCATGCACTCTGCTATAACACATTTGGAACTTTTGTTTTCCTTCACATTTTTTGCCACACAGTGGTTATCGTACCAATAGGAATACTAATGATAGCTCCCAGTAAACATAGTGTTGGATAAACATCATTCATGTTTAAGATTCCATTATCTTTTCATTTGTTTCTTCATTATGTGCGTATGCATGCATTCACAAAATAGCATATATTTATATGTTATGTGCATGTGGGGGTGTATTTTTAACAGTTGAGTCAAGTATGCTAGCTTCTTCAGCACTATGATTAACAAAGAGATTGTTTTGGCAGGATGGACTTCAGAGTAGCTTTGGTCGTCATGGTATGGTCAAACAGATGGCAAACAAGCCAGACATGGCATCAACATGGCAATTTCATACCATTACTGACTGCCTTGAGTTGGTTCAAACTAAGAAGTCATTCATCATTGAAGCACAAATTTCATCAATTGCAGTGTCTCCTTTCTACTCCATTCTAAACATTCTTACACTTTTTTACTCACATTCCTAACATTATGTAAATCAGAATATTTTTTTTTCGATATAGGGGTGGGGGGATTCTAACTTGGTTCACCCATTTGGACACTTACGCCATCTGGTCTAAAGGACTGGCATGTAAATCAGATTTTAAAAACCCTTAAATTGCAATAAACACCACAAGCTTTCTAACTTTTTCACTTAAACTAATACTAAAACCCAACCCCTCCCAACATATTGCCCTTGGGATGCTGCAGAGAAGAATCGTGCTGCTTTTTGATGGGGAAGCAGGAACCTATGAGCTAGATATGGTTGTACAGTTTCCTTTGTAGAGTAAGCCCAAGTCTGGCCAACACTTGAAACCATAGGGCACCTAGCTCTCTCCCACTCACATATTCCCTCTCTTCACCAATATTTTCAGGTCTCTTATCAGGGGTTCTCAATAGTTTGGCTCCCTCCAACCCCAGCTTGGTTCCGATCTTCAGCCCCAGCTTGGTTCCCTTCAGCCTTAGCTTGGCTTGGTTCCCTTCAACCCCTTCAACTTGCAACTTTCATCTAAAATCATCGCATCTTATCTCACTATTCAAACGAATCCAAAACTCTCGCTATTTTGTCTAAATGTGTATAACCTAAACTCCAATCGATTGGCATAGTAACGGAACTCTATCAATCTAATATAAGCGGAACCCGAATGGGCTTGCTTCACTTACCAAAACAAAATGTTATGTTTCTCTTTCAAGAAGTATGAAAGTGCATGAAAAGCTATGGAAGCTTTTGATACAAATTCTGTTATAATGCTGGTTAACAATCCTTTGCAGGAGGGCTAGCGTGGGTTCTAATTCTCATGCTAAATTAGCAACCATATGTGTCGTGGCTGAGGTAGAAGCAAGCAAAGAACTACGCCCAATAGAAGGATAAGCTTGAACAGATGTTATATCTTAGCATGAAGGGGGACAAAGATTACATTACAAGTTTCAATCGAGATATCAATTTGCCTACCATGATATAGATGAGGAAAACGCAAGTTTTAACAAGCATATATTATATTCATGTTTTGGAGTGTTTCTCTATTCTGCTATCCCAACTCGAGTATTTCTAGGATGAGCCATGTACACAAGCATTTAGAGAAATGTTAAGGAGAAACTACACTCAAAAGCACTCACTCATATGAACAGTTATATATTATTGTTCATATTACTGTGCATATGAGTGAATGCTCTTGAGTGTGGCTTCTCCCCATTATTTTTGTTAACGTTATAGCTTCAAATCATGTAATAGTTGCAAGAGCGTTTGGAAGACGCATTTGTTTACTTTTACCAATGACCTATTAGCCTTTTCATTAATTAAATCCTAATCTTACCATCAAGGTATTAGTTCAGTCGGTACGATCTAGTATTTTATGGCCTTGAGGTTAAGAGGTCGAACAACATAAGTTAAAATTGTTTATGAGAATAAAACTTGATTTTTGGGTCATTTGACATTTTAGTGGAATTGTGATGACAAACTTGTACTGTGGATAGTAAGTTATGATTTAAATTAAACATTCTATATTAAGAAAGAGCTCTTATATTCATGCCCAAGAAAAATAGTTACGGGCTGGTCACTCCACATCCCTTTATTAAAGAAAAATAAATTAAATCAATGGGAATCTCAATGTCTAATTGTGTTGTGCTTAATATGACTGAAAACGACTACCCGTTTTAAAGAAAGAGTTCTACAAAGGGTCGTTTTTTAACAATTGCTCTTGAGGCTCGGGGCCGACTCCTCAGTTCTACCTCCACACCATCGTCATCTCACTTACCCATCCCATCTTAAGGCTTTGGGATAAGCCACCCACGCTCTCTCTTGCTCTGACACACTTGACCCAAATCCACCATGGCCACTGCCTCTGCAACTCTCCCTTCCCTATCCTCTCTTTCTCTTTACACCACCACGCCTCGCCTATTTCTATCCAAACCCACAAAATTCTTCTTCTGCAAACCTACAAAACTCCATCTTTTCCATTCCTTTTCGTCACACCCAACCACAACCCTCATAGCCAAATCCTCCGACATCGACACCTCCTTTTTCGACAACTTCAACCCCAACGATGAAAACGATACCGTCTTCAACCCCCCCGAAGCCCCCGACGGTTTTGTTCCCCCACCGTCCTTCGACGAGGGTCCAATGGAGACCGAAGAAGAAATCGCCATCGCGTACGAAGAACTGTATGGCCCCGCCTACAGCGGAGTGAGCTATCTGGGAAATGACATTTACGTAATGGACTCTAAGGTCAGGAAAACAACTGGGTTCGGGTCCAGAGTGAAGAAGGAGAAGGTGAAAGATGGGTTCGAAGAGAGGGTAGTGCAGGTGAGGAGGGTGACCAAGGTGGTTAAAGGAGGGAAGCAATTGCATTTCAGGGCCATTGTAGTGGTGGGTGACAAGCAGGGTCAAGTGGGTGTTGGGGTTGGGAAAGCCAAAGAGGTTGTTACTGCCGTTCAGAAGTCCGCCGTGAATGCCAGGCGGAATATTGTGTCGGTGCCGATGACCAAATACCTTACTTTCCCACATAGGTAGGTGGTTAATAACGCTTAAGCCTTTTGCTGTTGGAATTGCGTTTGGATCGTGTGCAGATTTGGCGCATTTTTTATGAATGCGTGCAGAACTGAATATGGATTTGAGTCAACTGCAATCAGGCTGATAATGTCAGCTTGTTAATATGATCTTAGTAAGAAATATCAGAACCGTTTCGTTACTTGCTCTTTTTATAAATTTAGGGAGGTAGTATATATTTTTTTTTCTTAGATAGGTGTGCCATCTTGAATCCAGCCTATGCAATATTTTGGGGGGAGAAAAAAGAGGAAGGAGGGGAAGGGGAGTTATTTATGCGATTATATCTTATTCATAATGCCGTGGACGATATACAATTTTTCTTATAATAATGTATGATGATCTTTTTTCTATTATTTTGTCTTGTGAGATAAGTAATAATGTTTGATAACGTTTATATGGCATTGAATTCGGTTCTTGAATTAGTTGGCATTCATAATGCATTCATAATAATGTTTGATAACGTTTCTATGGCAATCATAATGCCGTGGATGATCTTTTTTCTATTTTTTTTTTTGTCGGTATTTTTATTGAGAATTAGTTGGCAGTTTCTGAGACCACAAGGTCTAAACTCCCAAGGGTTTGCATGAATACTTATAAAAAATGAGTTCGTGGCGTATGCTAAAGTTCATAGATGTCAAAGTAGATTTGGATTTCATTATTCTGTGTCTCTGCATCTTAGACTAATTGTTTGCTTAATTTAAAATTCTTATGTAGTGGCATTCTGCCACGACAAGTTAGAGTGCATTTTAAATCCTGATATCAGTGGAAGCTTGGACATAGCTGATTGTCATGGATATGGCTTACATTCATTTGAGTCTCAAAAGTTTTTTGCATTCCTCATGAATTGGTGTCTGCTAATTGTAGGTGAGCCCATTTTGGGCCGAATAGGGCAGATGACCATTGAGTAGTGAGTTTCATGTTGTAAGTTATTGAAGTTTGAAGGCCATAAGATCAACTGCCTGACAGTACTGACCTGCAGCTTTAGGAGGTGATGAATGGCTTTATATGCATTTAATAGCAGTTAGGTTGGATTTTTCTATCATCTCCTATTGCTTTTCAACTTTATTTCTGGCATTAATTTAGTCATCCTGTACTGGAAACATCAAAGGAATGTGGAGAGGGATCTCCTGGTTTGGTTTAAATTACTTGATCAAAGTTACAATGCTTTTTAATCATGATTCATTGATTATAGTGGTCAGGTGTGGTTGTCAATCTTTTGAGGATGTAGCCAAGAAAAAATGTTAATATATTGCATCATATCTGTACTTTTAGGAAAGTTGAACTCTTATTGGATTCTAGCTATAAACAGAATAAGGTATACAATGTGAAATGGTATGCAATGGATGGCATGTGTGGAGATTACCCCCCCTTACAGCATTGCGTGCATGGGAATTTGTGGGCAAATTTGTCACTTCTGAACATGCATTGAAAATTCCGGAATGGAGAATTCCTGAAGTTGAACCCCAGAAATATAAAATTGAGAATTTAGTGAGTTGAATGGAGCCGTTGGTTCTGGAATCCGAACTTATTATTTGTTTATTTGCAGATCTGATGGAGATTATGGAGCAGCAAAAGTGATGCTTAGACCTGCTTCTCCTGGTACTGGAGTGATTGCTGGAGGGGCTGTAAGAATTGTACTAGAAATGGCCGGTGTTGAGAATGCTTTGGGAAAGCAAATTGGGAGTAAGAATGCCCTCAACAATGCCAGGGCCACAGTTGTTGCGGTACAGAAAATGAGGCAGTTCCGTGATGTTGCTCGCGAGCGTGGGATCCCAATGGAAGAGCTGTGGAAGTGATGGCAGTTGTAGAAGCTGTTCTTCTCTGTAGATTTAATACCTCAGACTTTGTAATGCAGCCTTCTTATATTGGTAAGGAAGAAAATTTAGTTCACCTTTGATCAGAATTTTTATAACAAAATGAATATTTCAATCTTTCTTCATCTTATTGCAAATTGGATGCTAGAGAAAATGACTGTAGCCTTCTCTTGCTTGCGCATGGTGGGTTAGAGATTCCAGTACATTTGTTTTCTGTTTCGTTTGATCCAATGCACAATATCTAATGCTTGAATCAGCAGGCCTTTTTTTGTTCGTCTTCTTTTCTTTTGGTAAAGGTTCCGGGACGGCCTGAAGCCGATTTCTTTGCTTTGAGATATGTAATTGAGGATGAACTTGAAATTGAAGAACAACCCATTTTTTTCTGACCCTTCTCAGTCATTACCTCTTTAAATCTCGTTCAGTTTTTCTTAGGCATCACTGTGTTACTTTTGTTGGCTTAATGTGTTACAAAATTTTGCTCCTAAACTATCTGGAATTTTGCACATTGATCCTATATCAAAATTAATAAATTGCACCTTTGGACTACCAAATATTTTATACCTTCGCCCATATCTTATCGGATAAAAATAAGCCACATGATGTAAAGCAACACTTGTTTTGAGTTTCGTGATCAAAACATGGTTTTCTACGTCATATCATATAAGTTACTAGTACTACCCGATTAATGTGTATGCCAAACCTTTTTTTAATTGTCACCGAATGTCTGAAACAGTATCTCGATTAATCTTGAGAGAGTATATTCTTGACAAAGAGTTTTCTACAAGTGCACTTTGGATCATTTAAAGAGAAAATCTTCCTCTCTGGTGGTCTCTAGAGAGAGTTTGAACTTTAAAAAAATTGAACTTTAGACCTAAAAAGGGCATATCCGTAAGCCTAAGACATTTATTTACCTTTTGAGCCAACCCCTAAGTTTAACGCGTAGCCAAATCTTGTAAGAAATCCTATGTATATTCGATTCCTAAAAACTTTTCAGAAAAGGGGTGATCCCAAAACCTTTGAACTCGATACAACGGCAAGCATGAGTGGGGGTGCATGTGCAAGCATAAGCACAAACACACATGCAATCCCAAAAGAAAAAGTGGCTGATCTGTGCTCATCAACATCTTTGGGGGCATATCCATAAACTATCAATCACAACTTTCTATATACTTCCATTTGTGAGGCTTGTCAACAAATTCAACCAATAGATCCAATTCAGTGCTTAGCCCAGAAATCTATTTCACCCGGAAGGAATACAAAACAGAGCGCCCTTTTCTGAGAGAGAGAAAAATATAGTTAAGTTGGGACATATTCCAATAGAGAAGAGTTAAGGCACCCAACGGCAATGAATCAATGAATAATGATGATGGAAATCAATAAGCGAAGCATCTCTTAGCTGTAAGAACGAAGAATAGCGTCCAAAGGCGGACAGGAATAAGGCTGAAGAAAAGGAATAATTAAATGAAGGGCAGAAGCTCCATATAAGCAATGGTATCCAAACATTTGAAACCGTCATAGCAAGAAAGAAATGAAGATCCTGCTTCACTTCCCCTGCTGTTCATGTTTCTGCTTCATCAAGCCCAAAGAGAGCAAACATAAGGAGAAGGAAGAAAAGAAGAGTGATTGACAGATGTAACAACTCCCATCAATTCTTGCAAAACAATGGAAGTTCTGTCATTTGCTTGCCGTGCTCACAACCTTATCTTCACATTCCTCGCTGAAGGAAAGCATCATAATCGTACCGGTCCTTCCATTAGTATTGTTGATAAGGGTCCTCTTAAAAGTTCTTTATTCCCAAACTCGATGATGTATGTGCTTGAAATGCTATAAGAGAAACAAATTATTTGTCCTTTCTGCTTGTCTCTGAACAATCATTAGGCACTAAGTTAATCTCCTGCATTTGATGTTCAATTGAAACCAAACCAGTCTGTGCAAGAAACCTGCAGAAAATCCAATCATAATTATTTTTTTATAAGTAAGAAAGTTCAATCACAATTCACAAAAGAACCCTCCAAATAATAAATTCCACCAAGTATTTGATATTTTAAGCTCATCCAAACTGGTTTTCACAAACCTAAGCATGCCTCACAACAAATAAAGGCTGGTAAGATTTGAGCTCAAGGCCTTTTCAAAATGGCCACGAATTGGCATTTTAGAAACACAACATTCTGATCATAACTGGCCAAGGAAAGCTGAAGTTACATCTGTCAAAAATGTAGTTGGAATTCCTTGGGATCGCACTATAAACTACAAGAACTTCTCCATTGCACACAATATGCTATCTCATTCATCACCCTCCTATACTCGATCTGTGCTATTACAATCTCCCCTCCCCTCTTAAATCCCTAACATCCTCATTAGGCTATTTCATTGTAGGTGGCATGGCTCAAATCCCACATTATTTTACAAATCAACTCTAATACCACTTGTAATGGCCCAAGAAAAGCCCAAGTTACATATAAAAAATTAACCGAAGTCACATATGGGCTTATAATCAACCAAACTTCGTTTATCGATAAAAACCATTATTATTGAAGCCCTTTAAAATATTACAAAGCACAAGAATTTATGCCTCCTGAACAACGTGGGATCTCATAAACCATCCTTCTATACTCAATCTGAGATATAACTTTAATCGTTCATTTCCAGACCATATCATTAGCACCCTCTTGGATATTTAGTGTATTATGTCCTAAAACGTTCCTAAAAGCACAAGAACATTTTTATAGATATAGAATTTCCATATATTTCTGTCTCGCCAATCCAAAGAAATATCTGTGTCTTTTTCAAAAGAAATGCAGCCTTGTAGACTTCTCCATAGATACTTGGAAAAAATTTGGTACATCCCAAAGTATATATAAAAAGAAAAGAGGATTGAGCAATGGGGAAAGGGAGTTGGGAAGGGATAAAGAGGATTGAGGAACAAGGAAAGGGAGGTGCGGATGGTGGCAATAATGGTGACATAGAAGAGTAAGGAGGGAAAAAGGGTGGAAGGATGAACTTGTAGCCAGGAATGGGCATCAAGCCCTCAGAAAGCATCTATGTTTTCACAACCATTTCAGGGCTACCACCTGTTGCTATGACTATTGAGTTGATGAGATATAACCTTTTCATTAGATAAAGTTATGCTCAAAGTGTATCTATATCATCTACCTCGCATGTATGTAATATGAGAATCTCCCCTTCCACAACTATGTTTTCACAGACTGTTCGCTCAATAAAACACTTCACAATTTGTGGACTGGAACACTAATAAAATCAAAGCTTTCAATTTGGTACTGAGATTTGAACTTGTAATTTGTTTATAAAAAAAAAAAAAAAGGAATTGACCAATGGGGTAGCAGCAACAAATGTTAATAGCAATGGCGTAGCAATAAACAAACACGCGCGCGCACAAAAGATAAGCTAAAGCAAAGCCCCAAAATTCAAACCGCAATTGACCTACCACAAAAAAGGCAAGAAAAAGAAGCCCCCAACAAAAACCCCTGTACAATATGAAGACAGGATGCACAAATAAGTGAAAATACGTATTTTGCAGCGGAGATATTAAGGTACCAGCTAAGAAGCAGGAAGAGGGTGGCTGTGATCAGAACAAGGAATGCAACATGAAGCACCAAGGCAGAGTCACTTGAGGAGAACGCTAAGCCCAGCATCATAGCAAGGCATAGACCCAGCATCACGAACGCTGATTTTAATGTATTCCATGTGGGACCCTGGGATCCAATCAACAAATCATCAGTATTTTCCCCCCCTCACAAACGATCAGTACGTGCCTGTAAATTACATATGCATATATGAAGAAGAAAGAGTAAGGCGACAGAGAGTACTAACGTTGACACCGGGGGCTAGAGCTCCGAGTAACACAGCGTTTGCGGATGATATGCCTTCTCCAACTGTTTTCTTATTCTCCATTCGAGTGATTGAGATCTCGAATTGAAACTTAGAGAGAGACGCAGAGACGGACAAGGGGACAGAGAGAAACAGATAGGTGGTTTCCAGCCGGCTCAACTCCACCGAGGCTTTATAACCGGTTCGGTCGGTTACGGCTATTAAGAAGGGGCATGCTGGTTTGCTACCCATATTTTTTCTATGAAGAAATCGATTTTTATGATTTGAAAACTGAAACAAATTAATTATTATTTTTTATTATAATATTATATACCACGCTACTATCTCACCTTCATCCTATTAAAATAATAAGATATGACATGTTTATTCCTATGAGATAATAAAGATACGTCCATTAAATAATCATTTAATTACGAAAAATGTCACATTTTATTTAATAAGATGGTAATGTGATATATAAAATTTTTTATATAATATAAATGAGTACACTTTTCTTTTTTTGAAAGGAATTAACTTCATTTAAATGATATAAGATATGGTTACAAGTCAGATGGCATAGCCAGAAGCACTTTTGCTGGTCTATCCTCAATCCATACACATTGAGATTCACTTCTCATGAATAAAGAAGTTACTACATGCACAGCATTATTACAAATTCGAGGCTTGAAAATAAGCTGCCATCTGGGATGATTATGCAACAGTTGTTGTGCATCTCCAGTTAGTTGTTCAAGCCACGAGTGATCTTCACTCCTCGAAGACACGGCATCTACTATCAGCTTTGCATCCCTTCGAATATTGCATGGCGGATGTACAATTCCACACAAAGCTGCATTGCTTGATAGAGGCCATAAATTCAACTTCGACTGGAGTGGAGACATTGTTTCTTGTTGACGTAAGAATAACTTGCACTGCTCCCTCAACATCTCTAACAACAATTCCAACACCCATTGTGCCACTATCCTTGTCAAAAGCTACATCAAAATTTACCTTACAATAGGGTGCCTCCGGTGGAGTCCACCTTAAAGATTGAGAGGGGACAATAGCACCTACACTTGAATCGAAACATGGCTATTGACTTTACTAATACAATTGGTGGTTTGTTGTGGCCATATTGAGAATGGAGGTGGAACTTTGGAAACTGTCAAAAAACACAGTGGAAAAAAATTACCTCAAGCTTAGCTTAAAAAATTGCTCCACAAGTTTCTCCAGACTGACCAATCATCGGCGTTTCTTCTTAGTGGTAAAGTGCACTACGTAGTATAAAACTATAGTGACACTCAATAATTCCACAGCCTAAAAACAATTTCAAGAGAGAATAAAAAAAGAGAGAGATTTTCTTATTTTTCAGATGGTGCCAAAAACCAAACTGATGAGGATTATTTATAGTCTACCCACATATGGCTGGTCTTAAGGCCAGCCATTACACTGCCATTCAATTGGCAAAAACGCATGGCTTAAAGCCATGCGTTGAGCTCATCAAAGCAGTGTAACGTAAAGGAGAGGAGGGGTCAGCCCACTTGGGCGCCCCTCCATCCTACATCTCCCACTCGCACACAGTGGGCATGACCCTAGGTCTACATCTCTCTAATATTCCCAATCTTGTTCATACAAGTAAATAGGTCGTGCGACCACTAAGCACATCTGTAGAAAGGTGGGAGTATTTACACCAAACCTCTCCCAGAGAATACCAGTATAGTAACATCCCTAAAGCGTATGGTCATATCCTAGACTTATTCGATCGCATCAAGCCAAGCATTTTCGATCCTTCTCGAGTTAATAAATTCAGAACAATACTTGACTACCTCCAAATCATTTCAATATGTTCACAACCTTAGCCGTTACCAATATGTAGCGTCACAGTTTGACGTCAGCAAACACTATTGAAGATACGATATCGAAAAGTCTTCCTTTTGCACTCATATCATTCAATTTTGGTCAAACCACTTTCTCGGCAATGCCTCTTTAGACCGTATCAACCATGGCCATAGACAGCATGCCAAAGTAGTAGACATTATAACTTCCATCTCGTGACATAGTCAAAAGTAAAGGACACCTACAAAATAAGACTCACACAGTGAGAAAGAGGGGAACCATTTACTCACTTACGCATACGGTCGTATAAGCACGTGCAGTATGAAATACATGTTACGGTGGATTTCTCTTTCTCAAAGAGCATATATCTATATCAACACCGTACAAATCTTAGTTTAGCCGCTCTTTAAGCGTCTAATACAAATTTCTCTATTTGCACGCCTCCAAAGCATCAAAGAGAATCTCGCATCTGACTAACCTCAGGCTATATGGATGGGTATCCATTCACAGTCTTCTCAAAGAAAACTTCATCTTAGCTCCTACTAAGGCGACATATCTTTGTATCAACTAATTTATCCCTTTGGATAAGTACTTAGGAACACAATGTCTCATCTCTACTCGTTACTTAAGTGCTAAAGGCGATTGCTCATGTGAGTGAGCCAATCTAAGCCTATTGATATATCTTATATGTGTATATAAGTAAAAGACAATACGATAAAGACAAGAACTGAATCATATTATATTAATATCCCAAAGAAAATGTTACATCTCAATGTCATTTGAAACACAAATTATATTTACAATCTACGTAGTCCTAGATTCCTAACATGAGCCTCAAATACATCTCTTGCAATTGGCTTTGTCAAGGGATCAGCAACTATGCGACTCGTAAAAAGGTGTTTCAGAACCACTTCTTTTTGCGCTACCATATCTCTAATGTAGTGATATCTGATATTTATGTGTTTGGTTCTTCCATGATATTTTGAGTCCTTAGCATATGCAAGAGCTGTCATACTATCACAAAATATCGTCACCTATCTGAAGTATCCGTGCCAATGTCTAAATGCTTGAGGAACCTCCGTAACCAAACAGCTTCTTGAACTGCTGCGGAATAAGTTATGTATTCTGCCTCCATGGTGGATAGAGCTATGTAGGGTTGTTTCTTACTTCTCCATGTAATGGCGCCATTGTTGAGCAGAAAGACATACCCAATGGTTGATTTGCAAACATCTAGGTTACTGCCCCAATCGACATCACTATAACCTCTTAGCTGCAAATATGAACCCTGATAGCACAATATATAGTCCACGGTTCCCTTAAGATATCGCATAATCCTCTTGACTGCTTTCTAATGAGCCAATCCGGGATTAGATTAGAATCTGCTCACTAAGCCAACTGCATAGCATATGTCAGGCCGAATACACATCATAGCATATATCAGACTACCCACAGCATTAGCATAAAGAACACAGGCCATCTTTTCCTTTTCTCTTTGAGTCTTAGGACACAAATCTTTAGATAAGTTCTCGCTTCTTACAATAGGGGTGTCAATGGGCTTACATTCACTCATTAGGAAGCGCTCGAGAACTTTATTTATATAAGTCTGTTGGGACAAACACAAAAGTCTCTTAGAGCGATCTCTGTAGATCTTAACTCCCAGAATATATTTCTGCCTCACCCATATCCTTCATCTCAAAATTGAAGGATAACCACTCTTTTGTGGCGACTATCAATCATTTATCATTTCCAGCTAGTAGTATGTCGTCAACATATAATGACAACATAATGAAACTCTTCTTAGACCTTTTGACATAGATACAATAGTCCTCCATGATCATCGTAAACCCATTCGAGAGAATGGCTCGATGGAATCTGAGGTACTATTGTCTAGATGATTGTTTTAGGCCATATATAGATCGTTTAAGCTTGCACACTTTGAGCTCTTGACCTTTGACCACAAAACCTGTTAGTTGATCCATATAGATCTCCTCATCTAGTTCTCCATTGAGAAATGCTGTCTTAACATCCATCTGGTAGAGTTCCAAATCCATATTTGCTACTATAGCTAGAATCAGGCGAATTGAGGCAAACCTCACCACTGGTGAAAATGTTTCCTCTTAGTCTATACCCTCCTGTTGGGTATATCCTTTCGCCACTAAGCGAGCTTTATACCTATCTATTGATCCATCCGATTTGCGTTTGATCTTAAGAACACATTTGTTCCTAATAGCCTTAAGCGTGTTGGTAGATCAACCAGATCTCAGATCTGGTTGGTTCTCATAGACTCAATTTCATTATTAAATGCTTTCATCCACTCATCTTTAGTAGAAGATGAGAGAGCCTCATGAATTGTTCTAGGCTCCTCATCATCATGCGGAGCTACCATAAAAGCTTCCCCTTCAATCTCAAAACGACGACGGGAAATACTTTCACGTGCACTTCTACGCGGCTGAGGTTGTTGTGATTGATTGACAAGTAGTGTGCTCCTACTCGGATTCAAGTTATTTGTAAAAGCTTGAAAAATTTCTTCCTCATTCTCAACTAAATTTTTTGGAGCACTTTCCTCTTGTTCTATAATCTCATGGAGTTCTAAACTCCTATCAACCTCATATCTACTTGGAAATTCATTTTCAATGAAATCCACATCTCGTGACTCAATCTCAGTCACATTTCCATCAGTTTGTTCACCTATTAACACATACCCTTTAGAGTGTTCTGAGTATCTTATAAAGATGCACTTATTCCTTCTAGGGCCTAACTTTCCATACTTATGAGAAAGATCGTGAACAAAACCCATTGAACCCCATGGCCGCAAGTTACTCAAATTGGGTTTATCGCCGATAGTTCATATGGGGTGGAAGTTACTGATTTGGAGGGCACTCGGTTAAGAATGTAGGCAGCAGTCAAAAGTGCATCCCCCCAAAAAGAAATTGGTAGGTTTGCTTGCGCCATCATTGATCTAACCATCTCAAGCAGTGTTCGATTTCTCCTTTCCGCTACGCTATTTTACTGCGGCGTACTTGGCATCGTCAACTGTCTTTTGATTCCTTTTTAAGCCTTTTAAATTGCTGAGAGATATATTCTTGTCCTCGGTCAGTTCTTAGAGTTTTTAAGCTCTTGTCCAACTGATTCTCAACCATTCTTAGATATCGCCTAAAGCATTCTAATGTTTCAGACTTATGGGAGATTAAGTAGACATGACTATAACGTGAGAAATCGTCTATAAATGTGATGAAGTAGACACCTCCGAGTCTTGCCCTCATACTCATTGGACCACAGATATTGGAGTGGGCTAATTGCAGTGGAAAAGATGCCCTAGTAGCTTTTCCAAACGGTTTTCTCTTAGCTTTTTCCATTAGACAATATTCACATATAGGCAATATGACCTTAGCGAGATTGCCTATCAGGTTTTCTCTAGCTAACCGAGTCATTCTATCCTGCCCTATATGGCCAAGCCTAGCATGCCATTTATATGAATCCAAATTATCAGATGTAGAAAATGTTGCCACTAACACAAGAGGGGAGGTGAATTGGATTATATTAAAAAATTTATACTTATAAACCAAATATACAATATAAAATATAAACAAAATATGAAACAGTAGGAAATAAAGAGTAAGGGTAAGAATAAGCAAACTCAGTATTTTAACAAGGTTCAGTCCTACTACCTACGTCCTCTCCTCAAGTTACCCCTTGAGGATCCCAAATTCACTATTCAATCTCCATCAGGTAGAGATAGAAACCTATTACACATTTGAGCAACACCGCTACAAAGAATCCGTGTAGAACACTTTCTACACTTGCAATCACCTCACACTTGGTGATTCAACTATTCCCCACACACAAGAATTATACACACCCTCTTACAAATACAAAAGCTGATAGTGGGTAGGTTATCAAAATATACTCCTCAATGAGTAAGATAAAAACAATACAGTGCAACCTATATCTCTCTCACAATGAACAAGGATTAAGGCACAAAACATAGAGAAGAAAGAATGAAAACTTTGAAAAAATGATGCAAAATTTAGCAATTGATGTGTAAGCTCTTGTTGTTATTTTTGCAAAACTCAAGTGAGCTATTTATAGGCAAATGAGTCTTCATATTCAAATTTGAAAAGGTTCACATGTTAAATAAGAGTACTATTCACTTTTCAAAAAATTCAAATAAAAACATCGCCTTTTTATATTTGTCAAAGACAACTCCATTCATTTTTCAAAGAAATCAAACTTAATCTTTTACTTTTCGTACATGACAAAATAAGCATGATTTATTTTTCAAACCAAATCATCTTCTTTTTGTATATGTCAAAAAAATACACAACCACCTTTCAAGATTTTCAAACAAATCATCTATCTTTTACATTTGTCAAAAAAACACACAACCACCCTTCAAGATTTTCAAATAACACATGCATATGTTAAAGATGACAATCAATCATCTTACAAATTCAAATCTTTATGCATATGTAGAAAAATAATAATAATTTTCGAAATTAAATATTTTAATAAAGTTATGCAAATATAAAAAATGCAATTTGATACTTTATAAGAAAATATTAATTTTGAGTTTTAATCAAATTTCAAATTTTAAGAAATGTACAAAATTATTCTATGAGTTTCATTTCTAGACTTATTATTCTTTTTGCTCATGCTTAATTTTTTAATGTGTTTAGCTCTCTTCATGCTTAGACAACTTGAGCTTGAGTCTTAAATTTATTTGTTATCATCAAAATCTATACGTAGATACGAGATTTGAAACATTGGGTTCTACAATCTCCCACTTTTTGATGATGACAAATACTTGATAGAAATCTGTGACCTGCAGTAATACTTAAACTCCCCCTGAAAATATGCGTTAGATTTTCAAATAAAATTTAACATGATTCTAGCATTTATAACAAGGTAGTATAATATTAGTACAAGACTTCACCTCCTTTTGACATCATTAAAAAGGAACTGCAATTGGTTTCAGTAAGATTTCTTCCCGCAATAACCAATAACCAAATAAAACGGTTAACCAAATAAAACGGTGTGTTAGTAGAAATTATAGAGAATTGAATAATTGGAACCACCCGTATCCGACAAAACCTGTAAAGGCTGGAGACTTAACTCTAGCAATTTAGTGCGAAAGAAGATTTTGTAAAAAGTTGAATAATTGGAGGCACACATGGCCGACAAAACCTGCAAAGACTGGAAGCCTAACTCTAGCAATTTGGTGCAGAAGGAGATTCAAATCTGCTTGACGTTATTGACAAACAAGATATTGCAGAGATTTGAAGTTATGATAATTTGTCTTGTTCTTATTCCCGTCTTTATAAGAAAAATCTTAAACTTTATCTATTTCGCATCAAATTTTCTTCTCATCTTTGCAATTCGTCTGCATTTTCATTCTACAATTTTGTAATGGCTCATTAATTTTCCTTCAGTATTTCTCGTGATCAATCTATTTCTGCATCTGTCGTAGGTACCATGAAGCAGTAAGAGATTGATTTTGCTAATAAATCAGATCATGATGCCATTTATGAGCCTGTGGGTCTCGGGACTCGATACTTATCTTCCATTGTAGCTTTTTCCGCTCGGTTGCAGTCCAAAACTCACGAAATTGAAAAGTTTAGCGAGACTGTCTCTGTACTTCAACGACTTGTTTATGAGTCAAATAAAAAAAATAGTAGAGTTAAAGTAACAGAATAAGGATTTAAAATCCTTACTTGCCTCTTCATTTCGACTGTCTAATCTTTTATATGAGAATAACACGTCGATCTATAAAGAGCAAATGCAGTTGAAAGATGAGGTTGTACTTCTCAAGTTTTTGTAAGTCATTTGAGATAATGAAATAAAAATGTTTAACAGATATTCATAATATGCATCATTTCTATTTCTCTTCTAATCATGCATAAGCTATCTTCTAGTAGGAATTTTGTGAAAATGTCCGTCAATTAAACATATGTGCTTGTGAATTCTAGTACAATATTACATTTCTATACATGATCTCTAAGAAAATGATATCTAATTTCAATATGCTTAATCCTAGAATGTTGTATTGGGTTCTTTGAAAGATTTATAATACTTGTATTATCACATTTGATTGGAATGTGATTGTACATAAGTTTAAAATCCTCAAACTGTTGTTTCATATAAAGAACTTGAGCACAACAACTACATGCAGCAACATACTTTGCCTCAGCAGTAGATAATGCAACAGAATTTTATTTTTTACTAAACCATGAAACGAGTGCATGACCTAAAAAATGACATGTTCCACTAATATTTTTTCGATCAACTTTGCAACTAGCATAATCTGCATCTAAATAACTAATAAGATCGAAAGAAGTGTGCTTAAAATACCATAATCTGAGGTCAATGGTACCGGCAAAACATCTAAAAATCCGCTTGACTGCAATCAAATGAGATTGTTTTGGAAATGATTGAAAACGTGCACATAAAAGTACACTGAACATAATATCAGGCCTACTAACTATCAAATATAATAAACTACCAATCATACCTCGATATACCTTTGAGTCAACTGGCTTACCTCTTTCATCTTTATTAAGTTTAGTAGTTGAACTCATTGGTGTTTCAATTACCTTCGCACATTCTATCTCAAACTTTTTGAGTAACTCTTCGATATATTTTGACTGATTAATAAATGTTCCACTTTTTGCTTGCTTGATTTGCAATCCGAGAAAGAAATTAAGTTCTTCCATCATGCTCATTTCAAATTCTTCCTGCATACTCTTAGTAAAATCTTAGCACATATTTTCATTAGTAGCACCAAATGTTATATCATCCACATAAATTTGAACTAGAAGAATATCATCCTATTCATATTTGATGAAAAGAGTTGTATCAATTTTTCCTCATGAAAAATTTTTTTCAATCAAGAAACTATTAAGTCTTTCATACCAAGCTCTAGGAGCTTATTTGAGTCCATATAAAACTTTTGTGAGCTTAAAAACATGATTAAAAGAGATATGATTTTCAAAACCTAGAAGTTATTCAACATATACCTCTTCATTTATAAAACCATTTAAGAAAGCACTTTTAACATCTATTTGAAAAAGTTTGAAATTTTTATAACATGCATATGCAAGTAACATTCGAATAGCTTCTAATCTTGCGACAAGTGCATACGTTTCATCATAATCAATTCATTCCTCTTGATTGAAATATTGGGCTACAAGTCGAGCCTTGTTTTTAGTGATGATTTCAGACTCATATTTCTTATTGCTAAAAACCTATTTTGTTTTAAAAACAGCATGATTTTTGGGTCTAGGAACAAGTATCCATACATTATTTCTTTCAAATTGATTTAGCTCTTCTTGCATAGCTAGAATCCATGATTCATCAATAAGTGCTTCATCAATATTTTTGGGTTTAATTTGAGATAGAAAAACAGTGTGATTATAAATATTTCTAAGAGATGATCAAGTACTTACACCTCGTGTAGGTTATCCTAGAATTTGTTCCACTAGATGATCTTTCACATGTTTCCACTGTTTAGTTACATTTTGTACTAAGTCTTGATTATCTTTCCTGATGTCTCCATGTTGGATTTCTTTCATTGTATTCTCTTTGTTGAGATGAGATTATTTGTGTTATTTGTACCTTCTGATTCTTCATCAATAGATTTCTTAGAGAGTAGAGGGTTAGATTCATCAAATACTCAATGCATAAATTTTTGTACAGTCAAAGTCTTTTTATTGAATATTCTATAAGTTTTACTATTTGTTGAATACCCAAGAAAGATACCTTCATCAAATTTAGTATCAAATTTTCCTGAATTATCTCTATCATTGAGTATAAAATATTTGCATCCAAATATATGAAAGTAACCAATGTTAGACTTTTTATCATTCCAAAGCTCATAAAAGGGTTTTATCTAAGTTAGACCTTAACATAATTCTATTTATAACATAACATGCAGTACTTACTATTTTGGCCCAAAAATAACTAGATAAAATATTCTCATTAAGTATTGTTCTTGCCATTTCTTGAAAATATCTATTCTTCCTCTCTACTACTTCATTTTGTTGAGGAGTTCAAGGAATAGAGAAATTATGTAGAAATCATTTTCATTACAAAAAGACTCAATATCTTTATTGACAAACTCTTTCCCCCTGTCACTTCGGATGTTTGAAATAGTATAGCCATTTTCATTTTGAATTCTTTTGCATAACTTGGTAAATGCATTATGTACCTCATCTTTATGAGTAAGAAAGATGACCCAAGTATATCTAGAGAAATTATCAACAATAACAAATGCATAATATTTTCCTCCCAGACTCGCAACTCTCTTTAGTCCAGTCCATGTGTATTAGTTACAAAGGTCTAGTAGTGGAAATATATTTCTTGATTTTGAAAGAAGTTTTTATTTGTTTACCAAACTGGCATGCATCACAGATTTTGTCTTTAAAAAAGTTTACTTTTGGCAAACCTCTCACAAGATCATTTTTTGAAAGTTTGGAAATAAGTTTCATGTTTGCATGACCTAACATTCTATGCCATAACCAACTATTTTCATATTGAGCTGATAAACAAATAAAATCATGTGAGACAATTTCTTCAAATTCGATTGTATATACATTATTATTTCTAAGAATAAAACAAATATTGCAATCATGATTATTCAAAATAATACACTTATCCTTTTTAAAAGTAACTGTAAATCTTTTATCACACAATTAACTTATACTCAAAACATTATGCTTTAAACTATCAACAAGTAAAACATTTTCAATTATGAGAGAATACTTCTTACTAATTTTACTTATTCCTATGATATTCTCTTTTGAATTGTTTCCAAATGTCACGTATCCTTCTTCTTTAGAAGTGAGGTTAATGAATTTAGTTTTATCTCCTGTCATGTGTCTTGAGCATCCGCTGTCTAAAAACCATTTACTTTTACCTATGGAGGACTTCATGCATACCTGTAAAAGCAATTAAAATAATTTTTCTTGGTACCCACGTTCTTTGGGTCTTTTATTTATTAGTATTAAAAGAAATAAGATTCTTTGATGCCTATATGGCCCTAATAGTCATTGTATGTCTTCTTCTAATAGGATAAATATGATAATTATGACTATTTCTATTACAAAAATTACAAATAACATGTGACATATTTGAAAATCTTGAGTGATAATATTTTTCTTTAAAAAAGTTATTTTTATGAAAAAATTTTTGAAAATCTGATTTTGATTTAGTCGATTTATTAAAGAAATTTTTATAGGATTTGAATTTTTCTTTTGGCATGTATCACAAACCTACCTTATCAAAAACACATTTTTGACTTCCAATAAGTTTTTCAAAATTTCTTTTTCCATTTGTAAAATTTTCAATAATTTTTTCTAAATCAGTCACTTTCTTTTTCAACTCATCATTTTCATCTTTTAAAACACTATGTTTTCTTTTCTTAAAACATCAATTTCATTTGTTAAAGAAGAATTTTTCTTTTTTAAAGCAATATACTTAACACTCAATTTTTCAAATTCCTCATATACCTCTTCCAAAACATTTTGCAATTTTTCATAAGAAGGATTTTCAATATTTTCAAAATTTGTTACCTCAAGATCATCTTTAGCCATAAGACAAATATTTGCAGATTTTTCATTACTTGCGTCACTGTCTGAACTACTTGAATCATCATCTCATGTAGCTTTATTTGCTTTCTTGCCTTTGTATCGATCTTTCTTTAGGATGGGATAATCTGTCTTAATATATCCTGGCTTTTTGCATTTATAATAAGTTAATGAGTCGTTTTTACCTGTATTTTTGTTGGAAAACTTTTTGAAAGATTTCCTTAGAGGAGCTTTATTTTTCTTTAAGAATCTCTGAAATCTTCTTGTGATTATTTCAATTTCTTCATCTTTATTATCGCTTTCCTAGTCTTCATCGCTTTCACTTTCATGGGGAACAGCTTTGAGTGCCAAGCTCTTTTTTTGTTTTCCTTCTTCTTCTTCTCTTTTCAATGTGTACTCATGACTAATAAGTGACTCAATGAGTTCATTTACTTCGAGTTTTTTGAGGTTTTTAGCTTCAAAAATCGCCGTCACTTTTGATTCCCAACGTTTTGGAAGAGAGTTGAGAATTTTTCTTATTATTTCCAAGCTAGAATAAATTTTTTCAAGAGCTGTCAAGCTATTTATAATGTTAATAAAACGAATATATATAAAAGAAATAGATTCATCATCAATCATTTTAAACATTTCATATTCATACGTAAGAATATAAATTTTTGATTCTTTGACTTGCGAAATTTCTTCATAAGTTACTTCCAAGTTATCCCAGATTTTCTTTGTTGTCTTGCAAGTCATTATTCTGTTAAATTCATTGCCATTGAGAGCATTATACAAAATATTCATAGTCATTATATTCATTGTATAAAGTCTATCATCTTCACGATCAAACTCTTCTTATTCCTTGTTGACCTTTACTCCATCAATAATTTTTGTTGGAATATAAGGCCCATTTACAATACATTTCCAGATTTCTCGACCTTGAGATTGGAGAAATATTCTCATTTTAGCTTTCTAAAAAGTATAATTGTCTCCACAAAATAGTAGAGGCCGACTACTGGATTGACTTTCAGCGAATGTAGCTGCAATGTTAGCCATATGATCTTAATTCAACAGATAATTAATATTATAATAGAACTCTTGCTCTGATATCAATTGTTGCCCAGATGACTAACATAAGAAGGGGGTGAATTGAGTTATATTAAAAATTAATACTTATAAACCAAATATACAATATAAAATATAAACAGAATATGAAGTAGCAGGAAATAAAGAGTAAGGGTAAGAATAAGCAAACTTAGTATTTTAACGAGATTCAGCCTCACTGCCTATGTCCTCGTCCCAAGCTACCCCTTGAGAATCCCAAATTCACTATTCAATCTCCTTCAGGTAGAAATAGAAACCTATTACACATTTGAGCAACACCACTACAAAGAATCCGTGTAGAACACTTTTTACACTTGCAATTACCTCATACTTGGTGATTTAACTATTTCCTGTGTAAAACACCGTCTACACATATAAGGGTTATACGTACCCTCTTACAAATACCAAAGCTGATAGTAGGTAGGTTATCAGAATACACTCCTCAATGAGTAAGATAAAAACAATACAGTGCAACCTATATCTCTCTCACAATAAACAAGAATTAAGGCACAAAACTTAGAGAAGAGAGAATGAGAGCTTTGAAAGAATGATGCAAAACTTAGCAATTGATGTGTAAGCTCTTATTGTTATTTTTGCAAAACTTAAGTGAGTTATTTATAGGCAAATGAGTTTTCATATTCAAATTTGAAAAGGTTCACATGTCAAATAAGAGCACTATTCACTTTTCAAAATATTCAAATAAAAACATCTCCTTTTTATATTTTTCAAAGACAACTCTATTCATTTTTCAAAGAAATCAAACCTAATCTTTTATTTTTCATACATGACAAAATGAGCATGATTTATTTTTCAAACCAAATCATCTTCTTTTTATATATGTCAAAAAAATACACAACCACCTTTCAAGATTTTCAAACAAATCATTTATCTTTTGCATTTGTCAAAAAAACACACAACCACCCTTTAAGATTCTCAAACAACACATGCACATGTTAAAGATGACAATCAATCATCTTACAAATTAAAATTTTTATGCATATGTAGAAAAATAATAATAATTTTTGAAATTAAATATTTTAATAAAGTTATGCAAATGTAAAAAATACAATTTGATGCTTTATGAGAAAATATTAATTTTGAGCCTTAATCCAATTTCAAATTTTAAGATATGTACAAAATTACTCTATGAGCTTCATTTGTAGACTTGTTCTTCTTTTTGCTCATACTTGATTTCTTGATGTGCTTAGCTCTCTTCATGCGTAGACAACTTGAGTTTGAGTCTTGAATTTATTTGTTATCATCAAAACCTATACGTAGATACGAGATTTGAAATCTTGGATTTTACAGAAAGAAAAGAAATAGACTCATTCATATTTGAATAGTCCAAATCCATTATCATAAAACCATCTTGAAGAAAAGCATTGCCATAAAACACATGGCCCAAATAAAAGGAAACATCATTGTTTTTAAATACAATCCGAAAACCAAGTCTTAAAAGAGTAACTACAGAAAGTAAGTTTCGTCGGATTTCGTGAGCGTATAACACATTGTGGAGGAAAAGAGTGCGGCCACCCCGCAAGTCCAGCTTATAGGTACCAAGTCCTAGCACCTCCACGCTAGCTCCATTCCCCACCTTGATATCACGGCTCCCAACTGGAATTTGGCGATACTCCACAAATCTGACTCTATCTCGCGCTATGTGTTCAGTCGCTCCTGAATCAACAATCCACACAGGATAGGAGTGAGCAACCATCACATGGCTAGTTACAAAAACAATGCGAGAAAAGTTAGAGTATACCTTTTTCGGCTCAGTGCAGTCACGAGCGAAGTGGCCTTTCTTTCCGCAGTTGAAACACTCCAATTTTGACTTGTTCTTCTCGCGCTTGCCCCTCTTGCTGCGCTGAGAAGTTCCTGACACCATCTTAACTTGTCCAGCAGCTACCACATTCTTGGACTTCCTGCGCTTAGGTTTTGATACCTTGCGTGAACCAAAATCAGCCACATAGGCCAAATGATTGGGCTTAGCAGCCTCTAGGCGCTCAGCCTCTAATTCCAAGTGACGCGAGACATCATCAAAGTCTTTGATATTCTCTTTATGCGTCAGATTTTGGTTCATATTCTCCTAAGAATTTGGTAGTGATCTTATCACTGCCTGGACTTGTTGTTCATCAGTCAGGTTATTTCCTGCCGACTTAAGTTTGCGGATCATGGTTGACATAGTCCTAAGATGCTGCTTCATCGTGTGGTCAGAGCGCATCTTATAGGAGTCAAACCTCATAGTTAATCCACTCAACCTAGTGGCTGAAGTTCCACCAAACTTCAACTTCAAAGCCTCCCACATGCTTTGGGTAGTGTCATAGGTCTTGGACTTACACATTAGATCATTGTGCATGCTGCTTAACATTATTATGCGCGTACACCGATTTTTCTTAGCCCATTCATTATAGGCTAACTCATCTAACTTGTGTTGTTCCGAGTCTCCTTCCTTGGGCTTAGTCAGGGAGTGAGATAAGGCCTCTACGACCTCTTGCTCATCTAAGACATACTGGATCTTGCGATGCCATATGTCATAGTTCTCCCCATCTAATTTCTTCCCTTTATTTAAATCGGCAACTATATTCTTGGATGACATTTCACTACAAAACGCAAATGAGGGATATTACACACACACCTAAAAAATTTGCCGCGTCCATCCAAGCTAGAAAAGAAATAATTTAGACATATCGCAAGATCAAAAAATCACTAGGTTTCATAATCATCTCTTGCGCCACAATATCCAATTATTAAATTTCTAACCTAATTTCAGCGCAAATTTAAAAAATATGGGAGATTTAATCATAAATCTCAACCATACTCTCATTATCTAAAGTAATCACATAGTCCTAGTCACGCGTAGAGACAGATCCTACTAAAATCGCAGTAACCTGTTGGGTCAGTCTACAAGGACAGCTACAACAACCACAGCAGCCTGTTGGGCCAGTCTACAAAGATGGTTCATATAAGACCATTACAGTCCATTTTTCTTATTTCATCAATGCATTTACAGTTCTTACTGGGGCTACCATGGTATTGTCGCTATACAGTGCATTTACAATTCTTACTGGGGTCACTGCAATTCTTTCAGCTTATCAATCTACACTGACAACACTAATTAAGACTATTTAGTGGGAATTTTCTATTTTATCACTAGAATAAATTAAGGCTAATGTCTAATCATACAAGCCTAACATTTATACATGATAAAATAATAACACATCCACATGTTGTATACATACATGTTATCACATTTAATCTAAAAATTTTAAACATAATATAACATGTTATTCATCATTATGGAATTCATCAATAAAATAGCATGAATATCATCAAATATCCACATGTAATCATATTTAATCTAAAACATTAAATAAAATATCACATGTTATAACAAGAGATATATCTAAGCATATATTAAATCATACCATTTTTTTTTAAACAAAAAACAATGTATAACAAATATATCAAAAATAAAACCCACCTAGGCCAGAGGACATTCACAGCTCAGTGGTTGTGCATTTGCTTTTCACATCCAATGATCCTGGGTTGGAAACCCAGGTCGGCAACCTCTCATCCCTTTTTTTTTTAAAAGCATATGGAGCTGGGCCGTGTAAAGGCCTGGACCAAGACCAAAACAGTTTGTTTAAAAAAAAAACAAAAAGAAGGCGATGGGCCGAAGCCCAAGTCCAGCCAAAAAACAGATGACTTAAGTCATCTTCTTCCTTCGGTCTGCTACTGTTCACGTGAACAGTAGCCATAACATAGCAACCATGAACAGTCACCACAGACATCCATTTATGCCGAATAACGCCACTCCATCGCCGAAAGGGAAGAATTGGTGTCGTCGCTGCACCACCAGGTGATCGCGGCACCTCGCAGTGGTGCACACTACACTACCGTGGTGCGCGCTGCACAGGTGCAACGTTGCACCTCACATTTAAAAAAAAAAAAAACATAAAAAAAATACCAAATATTACTCAAGCAATTGAAAAAAACTGGAAGCAATTATATGAGCTCTGGTACCAATGTTAGAAAACACGACGGAAAAAATTACCTCAAGTTTAGCTTAATAAATTGCTCCATAAGTTTCTCCAGATTGACCAATCACCGGCGTTTCCTCTTAGTGGTAAAGTGCACTACGTAGTATAAAACTAGAGTGACACTCAATAATTCCACAGCCTAAGAACAATTTCAAGAGAGAACAAAAAAAAAGAGAGATTTTCTTATTTTTCAGATGGTGCCAAAAACCAAACTGATGGGGACTATTTGATAATCTACCCACATACGGCCGGTCTTAAGGCCAGCCATTACACTGCCATTCAATTGGTAGAAACGCATGGCTTAAAGCCATGCGTTGAGCTCATCAAAGCAGTGTAACGTATGGCTAAAAAGCTATACATTACACTATTGTAACGTAGAGGAGAGGAAGGGTCAGCCCACGTGAGCGCCCCTCCATCCTACAAAAACTATTATCAAAGACAAATCCATTTCTTCCATGCCAGATCTTATACATAGTAACTGCAATTAGCTCAAAATTTTCTCTTATTAAGACCCAAAGCAAATCAAACTAGAGATAGTGCAAAGAAGTAAAATTCGATTTCCATTTTTGAACCACACTACTATCATCTCCCCAGACATCTGTAGAAGAAGGGAAAGTCCACAAAGCATGAAGTATGGTCTCTTCCTCATAGAAACAGATCAGACAGGATCGTTTTTCCACAATTTTCTTTTGGAAAAGGGATGCATTAGTGGGAAGAATATTGTGGATAGCCTTCTAAATAAACTGTTTCATTTTACCTGGTATATTCAATTGCCATAGCACTTTCCATTGATCAGACAAAGTAGAAGGAGCTGAAGATTCACCATTTCTGTCATGACACTGGGATGAGAGCTTGTAATATGCACTTTTTGCAAAGTAGATGCCCTTGTCCGATTCAATCCATATGATGCTATCCTCAGCACCTCTTTGACTTATGGGTATTGTCGAAATAATGTGAGCCTCATCAGCACTAAAAATAGAATGCAATAAGCTCTCATTCCAACATTTTCTGTTTGAGTCAATCAAAAGGTTCATAGTGGCCTCAAGATCAAAAGTATTAATAGGGGTTTGAACTCGGTATGTTGTGGGCCGAGACAGCCACTTATCCTGCCAAATTCTGATGCTTTTCCATTTCCTACCCTCAAAACTGCCCCCATTTTAGAAGATCCATGCTAGAAAATAAACTCCTCCATATAAATGATGGCGAGAAGCCTATCTTAGCATGCAGCAAATCAGTATCCTTGGAATATTTACCTTTAAAAACCAGGCAGCAAATGAATCAGGATTTTTTAGAAATCTCCAAGAAGTGCTAAATTGAAACAAGTGAGGTCCTGAAATCCTAGCCCTCCAACACCGTTTGGCAACCCCAATTTCTTCCAATTTTTCCAATGAATGCTTTTCCCCCCCTATTGTGACTCCACCAAAAGCAAGCAAGCATAGATTAATATATTTCACAAGAGTTGCAAGAAGCCTGAATACACTCATGGTGTAGGCTGGTATAGCTTGGAGCACTCTTGATAAGAATTTGCTACCGATAGAAAAGCATATTTCCAACTGTTTATTAGTTTCCATATCTTGGCCTTGAGATCCTCTAAAAGTGTTATACTTGGATCTTCCAACCAAAGTAGGGAGCCCCAAATGCTTATTCAGGGTCTGATCAGAGGCTATTTCGTATTGAGTAAGAAAAATTTGAATACAAGCTCAATCTTCCATCTTGGCATGGCAAAATTCAACACAATTATAGACAAAAAGTAGGCGATTAAGTCCGATTCCTCCTCTTGAGGCACAGATACCTTGAAGGGATCCTTGGACTTGAGCATGGTGTAATAAGGAGGTTAAACCTTTTGCACAAATGAGAATAAATAATGAGACAAGATTAACCTGTCTCAAGCCACGAGAAGGAATAAAACTTTCACCCAGGACACCATTAACCAAGACTGGATAACTTACTAGTCGAACACAAGTCATTAGCAGCCTTGTCCATCACAATCCAAATCCCGTATACTTTCGACATATCCAATTTAATAGCCATGCTCCCCACCCTACCCTTTTGCCTAGTATGTATTGAATGTAATAATTCATAAGCAACAAGGATATTATCCGTAATAATATATTTTTTTTATAAATATACTTTTACACATTTCTTGATTATATGCATGGTGTTTTTTATCGGGCCGCCGTTAGAATTTCGATCAAGTGCTTAAATTCACAATTCTTTTTGAACTAATCATTGCTATGCTTTTGTTGTCAATGGTCGCTTAAAATCATATTCCATCTGTAAGAGAATGTGACAAATTACAATTTTCAGACTTTTAAGGACAGAAAAAATTTTGAAGCTTATCATTCTTTCTTTAAAGCCCTTTCAGAAGGCATACTAAAAACATCTAGGGACGCATACTATGCATGTATACAAGTAAACTTCGGACATCTCAGAAATCCAAAGGGGCTAAAGCTCTACATGTTATCCCAGAGAAAATGTTTCAAATTGAGAATTTTTTAATTTCCCATATATGTAGGGCCTCGCAGGGAAGGATCTTGCTGGAGTCGCCATTCTCTCTCTTTGAGACGCTGCAAAAGTGGATATGGCTCAATTCTGAGGTCTGTCACAGCACCACACCCCAAGGGGCTAGGTCTTTGGTAACCAGGAAAGAGCTTCTCCCTTTTGAGTTCATCTGCACCATAAACAAGAGGAAGACCCTGAGGCATTTGTGGGCTCTCCATGTATAAACTTGGGTTATAAGACTTTGGATTTCCCCACCGATCAAAAACATCAAACTTAGAAGCATTCTCCTGAGCATGATACTGAACCGGCAATATATTTGGCTTGCTCAAGATTGTGTTTTTCTCTGTACTGACGAAGCCATTCAGAAGAAGTCATTCGACGTGTTGTTGGGTAATTATTCATGAAACCCAAAGGCTGATCATGAGTAGCAACCCAACTTGAAGTGCTTGAGACCTGCAATGCACCATCATAATCATTTGCTTTGCTCCAGCCTGCAGAAGTTCTGCAGTCAGCAAAGTTTGACTGAATGCCACTAAACCAAACGGCATCATCAGGCAATAAAGGAGCAGAAGGCACTGGAGGTAAGTATGTAGGAGATGAGAAATTGATGAATGCAGATTTGGGCTCAGAATCATTCACAGAACCCTCATTTTTGCCTATGGAGAGATCAGCCAAGGTTGTAGAAGCCATTTCTTCGATAGGCTTCAAGCCGGGTTTGCTAATATTTTTACCTGTCTTCTCTCTATCATTGCTCAAACTTCCCCGATTGAGGACCCAAGCACTTAGTGAGGGAGGCCCGGCAGAGATTGGATGTGCTGAAGTATCCTTCACTTGAGGCTCCTGATGCTCGAATGACTTCTTGCACCGGGGACTATAGATGTCAGCATAGAAAGCCAAAGGATCATTTTCAGCCTTTGTTTGCTCAATAAGTAGTGACATAGCTCGGGGCAAGCATTCATCAGAAGATACATTTTTATCCCCTGAACCTCTTGGAGACGTTTGATCGTTCATGTCAATGGAAGTGTAAAGTGGCGCTGAGTTATATCTCGAGAGAGGTTTGAAAAGAATGACTTCTTCTTCATCAGTGGCAACAGATTTACCATTCACACAGGGGTTACTTGGATTTGCCTTCAGGATCTGTTCCCCACATTCTTTTGTGGCTATGTAAACATGCTGGCTGGGCTCTTTGGATTTAAGATCAGTACTGGGGAACTCTACTTTTTCAGATTCTTTTCTCTCTGGAAATTCACTTGACTCTCCACTGTAGAATTTTCTGCCCAATTTATCATACAGAATCCACTTACCAGAATCATTTGATCTTTCTGCAATCTTCATTGCAGCATTAGTGATGCGGCGAGCACGGAATTCAGCTCCACTTTCAAAGCTGTCTATGTGTTCCCAAGGAGTTGAAAAGTACAATGACATATGTGCACCTGCAACTGGTGCAAAGCCTCTCAATTCATAGTCTTCCCACAGAGGAGTACCATCCAGAGACATGGCTTCGCCATGTTTAACATTGAACTGCTTTAGAAGTTCAATAAACACACCAAAAAAGTAACTCATGGCGCTTCTACTTTTTTCATCGACCCCATACACTTCTGCTTCATCAAGCATGCCCAGCAGCCACTCCACAAATACAAGCACGGCTGGTAAAAGGGGGCAAAGATACAATTGTGTAGCCTTCAGACATCTATCAACAAGGCGTCCCATGAAAACGAATGCTACTGCAATTGCAAATTGTGTCTGGACAATGTGTTCAATATCAATTTTATCTTCTGAACTTTTTACTTGTGGACCATGAATTAGGTTCTCTATAGTAAAGACAAGTATAGAAGCAACTTGCAGGGCTCGAAAAGGGCCTGTTCTAGCTGAATCCAAACACCGGTAAGATTCCAATGCAGCGTTTAGTTTTGTATCATCTAGTGCCATTAAGCCATCCAACTCTCTCATAGCAGATGCAAAGGCACAAGATAATTCCTCAAAACTGCCTCGCATTAAAAAGTAGCAGAAAACATAAGAGTTCATGTAGAAACTGAATAAACCAACCCACTTCATAAAAGCAAGATGCATATGAAGTGATCAGGATATGCACAAAAAAAAAAAAACCAATTCAGCGGAAATTGTACTTTACCCAGCTGTGGGTCGAGTAGAGTTTGAATTGCCAACCTGTGGTTCAAATAGTTGCATAGCTTGTTATTGTGTCTTTTGGGCTTTTTGTTTTTTTGGGAAAGTCATTTGAACATGAAAATTTAAAGATTATGACAGATTATATTAAATAATCATGTAACCCCAGGTGATAGGATGTGATTTTTTAATCCACAGGTTAACAGCTCAAATTCAACCAAAATTAATGTTGATCAAGTTTAAATTAACCCAAATCATTAGACTAGAATAAAATTACACTAATTATAGACTATAATTTACAGGGAGTACCTGGATTCTAGGAAAAAGAAACTCATAGTTCTGACAAGAAGAGACCATAATTCTGTTTCCACAGAGCGACTGTGTTCAGCTTTCAACATACTGCAATTTGAGAAATCAGCATTTGATGGTGATTTCATCTGGACTTTGCTTCTTTCAGAAGGTTTTAAGAAATCAAAGTGGGCCTCTCCACAAAGGGAATTCAAATGAGACGACCTGTTCTGAAAAATCATAACAAGCCTTGAGAAATACAAAGATGTGAAAATCAGACGCAGAGAGGAAGTGCAATGCAGAGGATTAAACTTAAACACCAAATTATAAAATAAAATCTTCTTACCCTCTCCATGAGTAAAATTAGGTTATCCCAGGCATCAGGGAAAGGTTCTTTAACAGCTAAACTCCTTACACAGTGGTACAAAGCAAGGAACTCATCACCAACATATGTGGCCAATACGGCCAACTACAAATGATCAGAGTCGGTCACATATGAAATCAAAAAATATAAGCACTATAAAAACTGATGATACAAATCCATGCAGTAACTAGTCCTCAAGAGTGAGCACTCGGGAAATGTAACGAATTGATGACATCATACTAATAGGAAAGAGAAATGATATATACAAGTCTCAAATGCACAAACCTCACACAAGCATTTTATAAAATAGTGAACCCCATTATAAAAAAGCATGAGAAACTCACTTTTTCTTGATAGAGTCCACGTTATTACAAAAGGCTTATGCATTTAGGACTTGTACCTAGCATTACTCAATGGGAAAATACCTGATTATGGGGGTTTCCACTATCTGGCCAAATCATTGTTGCTTCCAGGTAGTGGGAAGCTGCTACCGACCAGTTACTTTCTTGAACATCAGATTTTTCATATTGTTCTTGGTATCTAGCAAGATCCCCTAGACAAACTAAAAATCTATGGCATAAAAATTGGCATTTCTGCATCTTCTTTGGTTTGACAGAAGTAGACATGGCACCTTTTTTGTAAGAGTCTTCAGGGAGGCTATAACATTTTCTGATTTTCAATATCAAATTTTTGTAAAACTCAGTTGCATTAGAGAGAAATGACTTGAATCCAGCTATATGTTTGTCATCAATTATCTGCACACTACTGGCATTTTGTGTCTCTCCATCAGCACAACATTTCTTTATTATCTTACGAAACTCATCAATATGCTTATAGTGTAGTTTCCACAAAGAATATTCAACATCTTGAACTTCCACATGTTCATGATCATTTAGAATGATTTTCTCATAACTAGAACGAACTTTTCGATACAGGTCTTGAACATCAGAGTGCAATAGACTTTTGGTGTAAATCAATGCCCACAACTGTTTTTCTAAGTTACCAACCTGCAACAGCATCACAATTTTCAGAAGTCATATATTAAATAAAGGCAGAAAAAGATTCCATATAATAGCAAAATGCTGCTTCGGAATATTACCACAGCAAGAACGCCCTGCTTTTCTTTCTGTTCAGTCGGTAGAACTGGTGAATTAGTAGACATGATCAGAATTGGCACAGGTTCTCCTTTGGTGCGTTATCTTCTCAAGATGAATGAAATAAATTTTCAGTATAGCTAACCTGATAATTGATTATTCGATCCAATACACATATCTTTAGAAACTCTAGTTAAAAGGCAATTACACATGCACAAGAAATTTAAACTCTTGGATATTTGGTACACTCAAAGAACGTGGAACTTCTGGAAATCTCTCAGTGGCTCTTTTTCCTCCCCTTTAACCTAGTAGAAATGCTTAAACTAACAGATACCTGTAAGATACAAGGTAATCAATCAACTAAGAGCATGACACATTCGCTGCTGTGTACTGCCCTGCTACATGTCATTCATAGTTTACACACTCGAACATGACTACAGATAATCAAAACAATTACTAATCTTAACATCTCATCTCATCTCATCCGAAGTATCTCATCTCATCTCATCAGAATATCTCCTCTCATCTTAACTCATCTAAACCAATAATCACATTACTATTTATAAATCATCTCAACTTATCTCATCTTATCTCATCTCATCTCACTATCCAAACCAATCGTAGAAAGACCCAGCTAATTGGAAGTCTGGACTTCCAACTTCCATAACCAAAGCTACCCACCCGAATTGGAAATGAGAAAATTAACACCACAAACACCACCAACATCAAAACTGAAAGAAACCCACGTCAATTAAGCAGCAAAGGAAGCATCAGATAAAGTTTTAGTGATCTTTGAAGATCCAAAGGAGAGAGAATTGCATCGGATATATATGAAAAAAAAAAAAAAAAAAAGCGAGAAGAAGTGCCTGAAGAAAAAGACAGCGTACCTGAAGCGCATAAAGGGACGGAACCACAATTATCAAAGCCCCATCAAAGTCGGTCGCTTGTGACCAATGTTTGAAGCAGAAACTGAAGACAAAGCAACCAAGCGAAAACCCACGAATGGAGAAGAGCAACAGAGAGAGATAGAGAGAGAAAGCGCGGGGAAAGGAAGCTGCAATAAGAGCAGACCACCTGTGCTGTACAGTCTGTACAGTTTCAGTTGTGAAACAGACAAGAGTTGATAGAGACAAAGACCAAGACTGCCATCCCAATCCTTTTTTTCTTTTCTATCATAAACAGTCTAATTTTTCCTCGTGTGTAATAGCAAGATAAATCCCCTAATATAATATCGAAAAATATAGGGAAAAATATTAAGATGTGATTTATTTTTAAAGATGAGATAAGATAAAGTAAATTAAAATTAAAATATATAATAAAATAAAATAAAATATTATTTTAATATATTATTTTAATATAATTTTTGTATTAAAATTTTAAAAAATTAAATTTTTTATATTATTTTATATTAAAATTTGAAAAATATGTGATAATAAAATAAAATAAAATAAGATATTTTTTAAAAACAAACCGGACGTGAGAAATTATAATTTAAGGGACCATCATCGTTGTCGTCGTCTCATCCATTTCTCTGACATAAGTGAACGTAATATGGTATTAGACTGGGCAACTTCATAATTTATCTAAAAGAGGTCCATCACCGTTAAAGCTATGATTTCGTTATGTTAGAAGGGGCTTAACCGCACACGTGTGCATGGCGAGGTGGCTACTCGGTGGGTTGTTGGATATCTCATATATTTTTTTTTATTTATTATTTATGGATATCTCATATCTATCCGTTATCTAATGCGTCCAAAAAGCAAAAAAAAAAAAAGTCGTCTTTTTACATCATCGTATAAAATAATTATTATAAATTAATTATAAAAAATAACCACTGAATAATCATATTAAATTAGTTAATTTAGTCCTTCCATCCAATCTTTAATAAAAAATAAATAAAATCACTTGATAATCTCACTGATCATCTGAAAATTAGGCCTGTTCATCCGGGCCGGGTATTTGAAATTTTAATATATTTCTTAATGTTTTAAATTTTTTTTTCAAAAAAATTAAAAAAAATTTTAAATCCGGGTTCCGGATTTGGGAATCCGAAACCCGAATGAACACCCCTACTGAAAATATATGATAATAAATATATAAATAATTGGTTTATGTCCATCCTCTTTAATTTAAATAAATACGTACATTAATATTATATATTTTATATTATAGTATTAATAATTATACTTAAAAGTCTTTACAACAAACATCATCTACATAATATAATTCAATAAAAACTCGATCATACTGATTAATATTTTTCACTATTTTCTATGTGAAGAAAAAAACTCAAAACTACTCCACTTTCTCCAACCGCTAATCTTGAAAACCCGAGTCGTATCATAATCAAAATGGGGAAGAGAGCGATTACGGGCACCAACTAGCACTTGTGTGACATGTATGGTATGGTCTCTCATATTCAGATTTTTCAAAGTTACCCTCATCCGCTCTTGGCCTTGGTTTATTTTTTAAAATTATTTCATTTTATTTTAAATTTATTATTATATATTTTTTAAATCTTAATATAAAATAAAATAAATATTTAATATTTTATTTTTTTTTAATTTTTAATTTTTATCTCATATTATCTCATCTATAAAAATAAATCAAGCCTTAATATAGTAGCATGCATGCGCGTCCTATACACACATACAATCTTGTGTTAATCTTGATGAGCCTCATGCACCTCCTATATGCATCGCTACAAGATTTTTAATTTGTTATAATTAATCTGATGTATTTAAAATAAATAGAAATAATTAAATTGCATCAGATTGGTCATTTCTATTTTTTTTTTAATGCATCAGATTAATTATATTTAACTATTTTTTTTTGTAATGCATGTTGCACTTCTTTTCTAATTGAGTATTTCCTTTGACAACTCCTAAACAATTATATTGACTGTCCTTTTCAAATATGGACTACAAAGACATTCATTTGAATTATAAAATTACTACTTAGAATAATAATTCCCGTCTTGGCTTCACAAAAACAGATTGCTATCTTTTTATGCATTTCGTTTTACGCATTGCTTTTTTTGTAAAAGATATTTCTTTTTTAAATCTCGACTCTTTTTCTTGTATTCTTCTATATATTTTGAATAGAAGAAAAACAATATATTATAAATAATGATAAGTGAAGCTTCCACGCCACGGATGATACTGTGGAGTTTACATGAGTTGACATAATTGATTGACGCAGGGGGGCCCACTTAAAAGTCCAGATCATCATGTTTAGAGGAGCATCTTGACCGTAGATTTAATTACGCCAATAAACAACTAGATAATGTAGCCAATATATACAAAGAGTCAAAGAGTCGACGTTGGCCTACACAGCACCCGTTAGGTTGGTGAATGCAACCCTTTCCAGCCACGTTCAATGGTAATCAAATGCTCTGAGTTGTAATCCAGTAGAGTACGACCACTGTGTTCCCTACTCTATCGCCCACTTGATTGCGATAATCGTCATCATTTTCCGGAAAATGTTAGATTACTGAAAAATGATTTGGAATTTGATGGCAATGCAACGGCAGAGATTTGTCATCGTCAGTTGTATTGGAAAATGGGTCTGTATCAGACAGAGACAACCACTCCTGACCCGTTATTTAACGTTAGTGCCCCATGATCAAGTACTTGACGTAGCTGTGTGACTGTGTCCCCACACTTTCCATATACTGAGCAATATTTATTAAGGTCGAATTTAAATTTAAAATTGAGATGAAATAAATTAAAATAAATTTTAAAAATTAAATAAAATATTATTATTATTATTATTTTAAAATTTAAAAGCGTTAAATTAGAAATTAAAAAAATTATATTAAAATTTATATTTTATATAAGAATTAAAAAAAATATAATAATAAATTTGAAATAAGATGAATTGAGATGAGATGATATGAGATGAGATGAGATGAGTTTGTAATCTAAATATGGTCTAAGATAAATATTATTTGTATACGGTAATTTTTGCGTATATGTCATATATAAATATTATTTTTATATATTCTTTAATCTAACTATTTTTATTTTTCTTTTTATTATATTTTTATCTTTTTTATATATTTTTTAATATTTTAACTAGACAAAGTTATATACCCCTAACATTTCTTATTTATTAAGGGCTAGTATTATTAGCTATATATTTATTTTTTTACACAATTTTAAATATGTTTAAAATTAAAAAAATACTAATTCATTAATATTTATTTTCTTAAGTATTAAGTAAAAATAATAATAAATAGTTCAATTAATATTTTTTTTCATTAAATACGTGTTTCGAGCAAGTTCAATTATGACAACTTGACGTCTACTATTTTTTTTACCCTTTCAAAGTCGTGAATAAAGATTGAGCTTATAATATCATATAAATCAATGGGCGCTTTGATTTCAGCTAATTGTTTGGTGAAAAGTCTCTATCATGAGCAGAATTCATGAATCATGATGATCTTGATTGGGTGACGATGCTCTCATCACTCATAGCTTTGTTTGGACACTTCATATATTTTTAAAGAAAAATGTTATACAGCCCCTCAAGTGTACTGTTCAAAATTACCGCATTTTAATTTTGTTTAAAATGTTTTAAAAATTACTGTTAGTGCATTTGTAAGTTTTTTTAACACTCAAAAAACTAAAAACTAAGGTCCCGCTTGGATTCGGAGATGAGATGAGTTGAGATGAGATGAGTTATGAATAGTAGTGAGATGAGTGAGTTGAGATGAGTTGAGATGAGTTTTTGTGTGTTTGGATTGAAAGTGAGATGAGATGAGTTTAGGTTGTTAGAAAATTAATATAAGTGGGTCCCATAACTTTTTTTATTTATGAATTTGTATATAAATAAATAATAATCATTTTATCCAATTACACAATAATAATTATCAATTTATAAATTTTTTGACTTCGTAAAATTATATAAAAAAAATCAAATTAAATTATATTTTAGTTAGACCATGTTAAAATTTGATAAATTATTTTATATAATTCTATGTTAATATTTTTATTATTATAAGAATTACGTTTTGATCAATAAAATGTATTTTGAAACATATATATATAAAATTTAAAAAAATACATATCACAACACCTATAGTAAAAACACACTTTCGTATCCATAAGTCATCAAAATTTGACAGTAAAGAAACTTATAATTTCTACAACGTTGAAAATGTACATGCCAAATTCAATAAGTTCGAATAATCAAACAACACTCTTATAAAACAGTTTATATATTTCACTTATATTACATGTCATGATGTCTAATTGTCCATTGTCTATTCGAAGACAATCCAAAAATTTGAATGACCACAAAGAAGATTAGCATGGTCCCTGTGCAAGGATGACAAGCACAAATTAAGAAATGTCTAATACTCCATTCACAAACTGCACCTGGCCGCCCACATATTTCTGGCAATATCATCCCTAAATGCAACCATATATTGTGCTGATTCCAACGTCATGTTAGGATGACGTGCTGCATCTGCATCTTCACTAAAGGCACGGCCATTCGGATCAAGCTTCTTGTTGGCCCATTCCTCAAATATAAAGTCGTCTGGTGTCGTCATTCTAATAAAATTATGTAATGTACAACATGCGGTAATCAGTTGGCCTTGTTTCGTAATTGAATATGCAGGCATATTTCTTAAAATTCGAAAACGTGATTTTAAGACCCCAAACGCACGTTCTATGACATTACGGATTGATGAATGACGGTAATTAAAATAATCTTTGTAGCCCCTAAATCCCCGCTGACCAGCATAGTCACTTCTATGATATCTTTCTCTTGGATATGGGGGCATAAATCCTCGAGTACATGGATACGCTGAATCGACTAGATAGTAATGACCTGCTAAATGAATTAACACCACAATGGTTAGTCGTAGATAACTAATCATAGAGATTGAACAAAATACATATTAGTTTCAATACATTTTTTAATTAGCATAAAAATATAAAGATTAATTTTTTACCGTCCAAAGGCCATGGAAAGTGGTTATCGACTTTACGCAAGGCGTCAAGGAATATGCGTGCATCATGGGCACTTCCCTCCCAACCAGTGTACACAAATGTGAACTTCATATCCAAATCACATACGCTCAACACGTTTTGGGCAATTTGGCCATGGCGGTTGCGAAATGCCTCGCGTACCTCACTAGGTACGACGGCATTGATCATGGTTCCATCAATCGCACCAATGCATCCCTCCAAAACAATGTTACCCACAATATTAAACAATTTAGATTGAAATAAATAATTTAATCAAACTTTCAACATAATATTATTTGGATTTATTATGTACGAAAAACCGAAACATACCTGAAACCAAGGATAATTTTTCGGATTGGCCTCGATTGTTGGGTGTGGCCCGGCTGTGTGTGTTGGGTTAATAAGATGTGTTCCAAGTGTACAAAGCGCCCGCCTTACTCTCCTTACGTGTCGATTAACGGTTTCTGTTGAACGTTGAAACCGTTGAGCCACGATGCGTTGTTCTTCTCCAAGGCCCACGACTGAAACGAATATGCCTACTTGTTCCTCCACTGTTACCCCTTTTCTAGTATCCTTCAAAAAGTGATTGTTTCGTAAATTTGAACATAATGCACGAAAAGCCTCAACCTCCATTCGGAATAACTCTCGACAATTTGTCGGATTTCCCTGCAAAACTTCAACGGTATATTGATTTCCGCGCAATCCAATATTATGTAATGGCTGGCCTTGCCCATCTGGCAACATCCCAAGCCACTTCGTCATGAGTAAGGCGTCTTCCATAAACTCTTCACTACTATCAGTTTCACCCCCATCATTTTCACCCCTATCAGAAAATTGGTTCACATACTCATCATTGTTCACACCATTCGACGAGGTTCCTGCTTCCCAATTTGCACCATCCATGTTAATGTCAAAATGTATGTCTTCTATATCATTAACAACCTTTTGAGTGCAAATTGCTTTCTCACTACATAAAAAAAAAATAACATGTAGATCATAAATACATATCCTTAATAATCAATCAAGTCTGGAAAATATCTGATATTCAACTCATATCACAAATAGAATAACAGTCGTAGCAGTCGTCTAGCATTCAGTAACTAAACATGCAAAAAAAAAAAAAAAATTGTCTCGAAAATAAACAACGACCAACGTGACATAAATAAATTATACAACAATTTAAATATGTTGTCAGGCGCATCAACAGTTTCGAGCCCACAACTCTCGCCCGGCAGGATCCATCATCAGGAAGGCTTGCTGCACTGTAGGGTCACATAACTCTTTTACAGCACGATACCATGTTGGCCCTTCAAGTCTCGGGGACATTTCGTTCAAAAATGTCATGCACTCTTGTAGTGGATTGTACCCTGCATTGCTGCCCAGGCTTGGGTCTGATCCTTTGCTTCGCTTCTCACTCCCAATATCGGCCCTCTCCCCCCATCGCTTACGACGTGCGGCCATAGTTGCTGAAATTTCCTCACATGTCGTCATGATTGCTTCTTTCTGGCTCATCTTCCCTTTGCGCCTATTTGATGATGAAGGTGTAGACCCTTTCCCCAAGCCCACATTATCAGTAGGGTGATGGGGTCTATGTCCACTGCCATCCGTGGGACCACGTCGAGCTCGCATCTCAGAATCAAGCCACTGCTCCTCATCACTATCTAGTGGTGCTTGCGTCGAGGCGTGTTGCAGGGTCCCATATGCAATTGATGCACCGAATATGGTGCATAAGTCCTCGTACCTAGGTAGGCCAGATGTACGAAACCTCCCCCATTTTGGTTTAACCTGTTTTCAACGTAGAAAACGCACGTCAGTTAGCTAAGTGTAGACACTTGCTTGAAAATGAAGCATAATTGAATAAATTCACCAATATATCATACCTTTATGGCATTTTCCCATGCCTCGTCGCTCGCATCTACCGTATTGGTGACCCTATCCCAACCCATCCCAGTCTGACCCATCAGATCGAGAAATAGACGTAGTTGACTCTTCAACCTTGTGATTTTACCACCTACCTGATGAGCATCAAACACCCTCACATTGAGAGCGGTAAGCCGCTCAGCATAAGCAGTATGCTGAGCACCCGTGATCTTGCCAGGCTTTAATCTACCGTGTATGGAATCGTCATATAGCATGTCAATAAATACCTCCTCCATATCATTGCCCCATACGTCACGGTCACGTCGCGTGTTTTCCAAATCATCCATCACAAATAGCTGTGAGAGGATAATATGGCAATGCATGTAATTGTGCGAAGTATGCAAAATTAATAATTGTCCATGTGCAAAAATGGTATATTAGAGGGCAAATTTTTGTCATCGGGGCATGTAGTGTAAATTATAGAAAATGAAAAAGAGCCTATCGTTTCGAATATAACCAAACAACCTCCACACATATAGGCTAAACAAAGAAACAATTAATATATACAAAACACATAGCAAGACTATATAAATTTAATACAACTAAGTATATAATGTAATGGTTATGGAGTTAAAGGGCGCATACCTGTTGAGAGGCCGGATGTCTACGTGAGGAACGCAAATAGTACCGCTATTAAATGAGAAGAGACCATGAAGTATTAGGTTTCAAATGTCCAACAAAGCATAAGAACAAAATTATGCGTCTTTCTGGAAATCAATGATGATATAACGTGATAAAATTTGTTTGATTTTGTTATGTGTGTAAAATATATGTATTAATTATGAGACTAACGTTTTTGTATTGTACTTTTGGGTTTGTGTTTTTTTCGAAACTTTTTTAAGATGGTATGATTTAATCACGTTTTAAAATGTATTTTGAGTTAGAAATCCAAAGACATACACTGTCATTTCTGTTGGAAAATTAGCTAACCCAATGTTACCCGCAAATGTATGGAAAGATGGAATAAAAATATTTCCAGCTTAATCTCCAATTTCACAGCGCATATATACGTACTTACGAAATCTCCCATACATAATATATAATAATATATATATATATATATGTACATCGAATATATAAACAACCGTATTTATTTCTATTCATCACTTAGATCAGTTATTTTTTGTAAAAATTTGAATAAAACATAAGTTAAAATTTTATAACTTATGAGAGTAAAGTCTAATCTTTAGACCATGAAATGATCTTTAGATTAAGTAGTAATATATAATATATTAGTGGTGTTGTGGTAACATATTAACATATTGGGCAGTAAGTTCTAACTTAAACCGGACGTATCATAGTCAAAAAAAGAAAAAAAAAAACAAAGACTCTTATAATCACACTCAGATGTTAATAGTTTTATTGGTTGCTTCACCTCTTCTTTTTGAGAAAAAACATAAATAATCATACTCTTTTATCTTGTGTATTTTTTTTTTAAATGTAGAGTTTTGACTAAGTACAACATATATTTTTCATCCTCCTCTTATTTTTTGATTCAATTGATTGAGAGATCATAAACATATATGGATGAAGATATCTGGATGTATAGCATAATCACAAACATATATGGATATATAAAAGCAATTAGACCAGCTAACTTGCATTAGAAAATATACACTCAATTTTATAAATAAATGGAGCTGAAGACTAGAAAATATACCCTCAGTTTCATAAATAAATGGAAGCTAAAGATAAGAAAGAAAAAAAAAATTAAAGTGGCCAGGGAATAGTTCCCAAAGGAGGGAGATGCAGGAATTCTTTTTATCATAGGTATGGCAATAATGAAGCAAAAAATAAGGAATGAAAATCTGATCTCAAACATTCAATTTTCCACTTAGTAGAAACTCCAACTCCGATTGTCGACAAATCGAAGGTACTTAACTATGGCAAAGTCTTTTTGGATTGCTCTACTTCAGGTACTTAACTCCATGCTCAAAGATATCATATAAGATAAAACAATTATATTTTGACACAAGTTTTACATTCTCTCAAGCTATCAAATATTTGAATGTGCATTCTTCTTTAAAATGGCCATTTTTAGAGAAAAAAAACCTAATAAATTTATGAATCCAAGTCTCAATTCACAAGCCCAGAAATCTGGGCACTACAGAAAGGAAAATGAAAAAGACCATAAGATGTATGGTCCTATCTAAATGCAAAAGAATTGGTTAACAATATAGAAAATGGCAGACCAACTTAAGTGGGAGTTTTAATTCTTGGATGCTCAGCATCCAAAGATAGACCCAAATACACGTTAATTAAATAATTGAAAATGCTTCTTTTTTTTTTGTGTAAATCTGTTGAGTAAAATATGAGCTTTAAACTAGTTTACGAAAGTCTAGATTTGAGCTTAAAAGAGAAGGTGGCAACATCAATGGCTATGCGTATAAATAAACCTGTCTTAACCTATAACTCAGTTAACCAATTTCTGGTACCCATTCTCCTCTGCACCGAAGAAGAAGAAATATGCAACAAATGTACATGGCTCGGATCTAACACCCTCACAGTAAATGATTATGCAGGAAAACCCGTGGCTACATCCCCAAATTAGGACCAAGTTGCGTGATGATTCACAACCAAAAATGGCAATTCAAAAAACTCCTTATGCAGACATGATAAAATTAATTTGTATAAGCCTAGCTACACTAACAATTAGCTTCACAATAGTGAAATTAACGCCACATACTTGGAAAGATCGCGTCCGTGGAGCCGTGGTGGTGGTTGAATGAGAACGCCGGACTCTATGGATAGCTTTGGGAAGCAAGGGGCAGTGTTTGCAACAAGCTGTAGTTCTGGGTTTGCACTGCCTCGGCATGGTGAAGAAATAGTGGAAATTTCTCCACTATTTCGAGAATTGATTGATCGCACCCCCGAACCCTAAGGAAGACATGATATGTAAGATGGGTCAAAGAGGCAGGGGAATCTCTGCCTTCTGAGATGGGGTCAGGGTACTTAAAGTTAAACTTTGCATCAAAAATGTGCTAGGGGAAGAGATATACCACTGGGTTTGCAGATCACAGTACGCCGAAACAAATCCACGAGTTGCAGGTCACTTTGTATTTTTGTTCTTCACGGGATGCTCCTTTGAATGACCCCAAAACGATGCAGTTTCGGCATTGAAACGGTGGAAACGTCGGGGCTTCCTTACTTTCAACATAAACTTGAGAATCGGTTGCTGCGACGGGGTCTTCCACACCGAGCGCAGTTCGAATCGAAGGGCAAACCCGGGAGGGGCGTATGACTGTGGGATGAAAGTTGTGCAGGGGCGTGATGACTGTGAGACGATGGTTGTGAGTAAAGTGAGATGCAGTAATGTGAGCTGACCGTAAAGACAAAAGTGAAGTGAGATGCAGTAAAGTGAGCTGACCGTAAAGACAAAAGTAATTTCAATAAATATATTTCGGGCCTTCGTAATTGACCGTAAAGACTGAGCTCATCATTTCAATAAATATATTAAAACTGTAACTTTGACCGTAAACATAAACTGATCTCAGTAGCCCCGTTTGGATTAAAGTTGAGTTGACCGTACCAACTCATTTAAGCTGATTTGGACTCAGTTTCGAATCCAAGCAGCGCCTAAATGTACTAGCAGTACACTTAGGGGGATGAGTAACAACATCCATTTTCAAAAGAAAAGTGATATTATGTAACAGTTTTTTTTTTATTACATTTGGGGAAATGGAGTTTCAAAATCTAAACATTCATTTTAAAAATTAAAAATTATGTCAATAGACTACAAGTCTTTAACAATATAACAATTTTTTTTTTTATCAAATCGACCGCTCATGTATTTTTTTTTTTTTAAGTTGTATTGCAGTTATTATTTTGCATTCCACTATTGTAATTAGTTGTACAACTTTTTTAAATATAAAATAATTTTTTTGATTAATTACATTAGTAAAGTATTGATGCAGGGGAATCGGAGACAGATGATGCTGAGCTGTCTGATTGTACGTTGATGGCGCTGAGGTACCATGAATTGGTAAATCAGCATAAAGGCCGGAAATGTGAGATCCCAGATTTACGTGTATTTTTACACGTTATTTTATTCTCGGTGTTAATTATTTTAATTTATTTAAATAATATTATTAGTCGTGTTTTATTTATTTAAGATATTTATTTGAGCTATTAATTAGTTAATATCGAGTTACGTTGCTTTTCTTATTTATTTTAATGAGTTAATTATTTTAATGAGTGGAATTAAATTCCTTTATTTTATTATGTGAATTTATTTCATCTGCTTTCGTTATATTAATTATTGTTTTATAATTAATATTGCGCTTGGATTTAATTTATTTCTGTTAATGGGCTTTAAATATCTTATTTTATTGATATTGAAATTGTAGTATTTAAAGTCAGTTTTTATTTTATTTATTGTGCTTTTTCTAGTAATCTTATTTTCCTTCTTTTTCCTTTTTCTTTTTCTTTTCTTTTCTTTTTCTTCTTTCTTTTTCTTTTTCTTCTTCTCTTCCTCTGCTTCCTCGCGTGCGACCCGCGTCCCCTGCCTCCTCTCTCCCTCTCGCCGTTCCTTCTCTCCCACCCAGGGCCGCCGCCGACCACCCACCGGCGACACCGCCCACGCCGCCAGCCTCCCCACACACCGGCGAGTTCAACGGCACCGGTGGTGTCCCCTCCGGCCACCCCACCACCCCTACACGGCCCCTACCCGAAATGGCCATTTTGCATTCCCTTGCATTTTCCGGCCACCGCCGGCCACCCCTTGGCCTCCGACCACCACCACTAGACTCCCCACCCTCCGGCGAGCATAACCCACCTCCCAAAGCCACCCATCGCCGCCGATTACCCCCTCCACCCGAAATGGGTCTTAAATGGGTTGAGCAACCTAGCGCCGCCGTCCGGCCACCGTGCATCTCACCTCCGCCACCATTTGACTCCCCTCACCCAGCCGGTCAACCATCTAGCTCAGTTTCCCCAACCGCGGCCTCACCTTCCCGGTACGACCCCAAACCCGAAATTGGGTTTTCACCCATTTTGACCCCGATCCGCCACCTTCCGGTGGTTGTGCCGCCACACCACCACCTCCATGAGATTCCCCACCCTTCAATGAGTACCTCCCTAAATTTTGGTGTCAAACCGAGTATTTTAGCCTAACGTACATGTGACCGCTACAAACGCTGCAGATTAGAGTTGTTCAAGGAATTGCGTTTTTACCGCTGTAAGTACTTTCCAAACAAGCTTTAAGATTTAAATATATTTTTGCATTAACATCTATGTGTTGGTTGATTGGATTATTTAATTGTTGGATATTTGGTGCATGGTTGTCTGCATTGTGTATTTACACGCATGCTCATTGAAATATTTGGAAAGTGGATTTTGGCATGATTTCAAATATTCATGTGTTGAGAATGGAAAATGGGATTTAAATTGTGTTTAATGGATTTTAATTGTTTTTGACTGAGTCGTAACGGGGACGGCGATACGTAACGCCCGTTGTGATCAGCGTGTGTGTGTGTGGATGACATAATGGGGACGGTGATACGTAACGCCCATTATGGTCATTGGGTGTGCATTTTATATCTGGGATGGCGATACGTAACGCCCGGTATGAAATGAGTGTGTGTGAATCGTAATGGGGACGGGGATACGTAACGCTGATTATGATTTCGGGTGTGTGTGCATATCATATCGGGGACGGCAATACGTAACGCCCAGTATGATCGGTTTTGAGGATATTATTTTTATGGAAAATGATGGGAGATTTTATTGGGATTTTATTGTGGATCAAAATGGGATTTTGACGAGTGTGATTATTTCATTGACTTTGAGGAAGATGATTTTAAGCCTCATGCATATGGTAATTGCTCATGATTGTTGTTGTGGCATTAATGTATTTCTGTCTTTTGGTTTGGTTGGTTTGTACTTATCTGCGATGCCATCTTGGCGTCATAGTTTTTTGGATGCAGACTTTGGAGAGGCTGAGCCTGGGGAGACGGCTCCGCGATAGATGTTGTATTATTATTAATTGATCTCTCGGGAAATATATTTTTCTCTTTTTATAAATATGTATTTGTTTAATTTAATTTTCGGATGACTGTATTAAATCTCTTGTTGGAGAATTTATATTAAATTGATTTGTATAATATTTCTAAAAATTCTGGTACTTAGATATTAATTTATTACCCGCTGCGACTTTTTATTTATGTAGGTCACGTGTGCACACACGTTTGGCACTCGTCGTTGGGATGTGTGACCCGTGTTGTCAGCATCCCGACGACTCGATTTCCGTGTTATTTTTAAGGGGAATTTGGGGGCGTCACAGGAAGTAATCGTAGTCTCTTTCTAATTGGGGGAGTTTTGGGTGCGTTTCAGTTTTTTCGCCATAACTTTGGCTACGGGTGTCAGAATCACGCATAAGACCCCAATTCGGAAAGCTTTTTTCGACGCACACGCTGTCCACATCGAGCATGGCTTCATGTGCCTTTTTTTAGACCTCAAATTCCGCTGTTTTCCCTTCCGAATTGTCATTTTTAGTTATTTTTTACTATTTTTAGTAATATTTCGTATGTTTGTTAAAAAGTCATTTTAAATTCGATTTATTTTTTATTTTTCGTAGATTGCTTATTTGATTTTGAATTTCAATTTTACGTTATTTTTGGGATTTTGTCATTTTTTGTAAAATTCGGTTACAAATGAATTTTAGCTATACAGTCCAGCTTATAGACTGATTTTCGACATTCTTTCATTTGATAATATTCAGTTTTTTTCTCAGAGACGTATTCTCTGTATTTTGGGCAAATTTCTTGAATTATTCCCTGTGAATTCATCTGTTGAAATTAACCTACAGAATAATTACTATTTTGTCTGGCGTAAAGTATGTAAAGAGTACGTAAAAGTGATTGTAAGTCACACAACTTTTTATTTTTTAATTTTTAATTTTTTTTTTCAATAGTTAAGGAATTAGATATCAGTAAATTGGTGCAGTTTTTAAAATATATATATTTAAAGATATTTAAAAACTGTTTGAAAAAATTTTAAAAAAATGCAAATGCAATACTACTTTCTCGAATTACTTAGTAGAAGATTTTTTTATATCTAACAATTACTTAAGTATTGTCCAAACACAAAAATTAATACAATTTTCTCAAATTCTCAATTAAAACATAAAAATCAATACAATATTTCAAAATTAAAAAATAAAAATTATATTAAAAAAAATTTTATTCTAACAAAATTTTAATTTTATAATATTTTAATTTAGTTTTTTAATATATTTTTTTTCAAAACTCAGTAAAAAATCTTAATTCAAATTATCTTACTTTTATTTATAGAATTCTAAAATATTTTAAAGTTTTTGTTTGGATTTAGAGATGAGATGAGTTGAGTTTATTTTTTAATATTATTATTATTTTAAAATTTAAAAAATGTGTATTGAGATTTGAAAAATGTATATAGAAATTTATATTTTGTATAAAAAAAATTATAAAAGTATAATAATGAAATGAAAATGAATTGAGATGAGCTTTCTATCCAAACCGAGCAAAGTCGAAAGGAGGCTTAACATAACGCATATTAATCTCAGAAACGTTATCCATTTGGGAATGTTGCTTATAATTATTGTAACTTTAAGGAGCAATCCAACTTCTGCAAAGCAAGAAAACCTTGATTTTGTTAACGGAAAGCTTCAAGTGACTAGTGAGTTTGCTCTGGTCTAGTTTAGTGCTTTGACTTTAAGCAGAAGAATAATAATAATAATTTAGAATACAGATAGAGATTTCTTCAGGGTTGGGTGTAGTTTTTATCAACGACCTACCCTTTTCGTTCATGTTTCTTATCACTCTTGATTTACCTTTCAAAATCATCGATGTGTGAATCGTGATATCGCAGAGTGCACAGCCATATACATATACATGGCTCTATATATATTTGATGAAAGCAAGGTGTAAAATATATTTGTCTAATTTAGTTATACAATTATTTTTAAAAAATAATATGATGGATAATCATAGTTAAGTAGAGTATCTATTATATGTTTTCATATATTATAAAAGCATTTACAGTGGACCCTTAATTTTTATTATTTTTTTTTATCAAAATATACTATCAAAACTCAATTTTTTTTTTATTTTACGTATTCATTTTTACAATATGTCACCATCAACTAATTTATTTTTTCTCAATATTATCTAAATATTCTTATTATATTTTTTGTAAATATTTTGTCAATATTTATAATATTTTCTGATCTTCAATATCTTCATCATCAAAAAACAGCAAAACCCCAATTTTCAAACGGTGCGTTTGGTACAGCTAAAATTGATGTCTGCCGTTTATCCATCATTTGCCATAATGCGACGCCGTTTAAATACCTTTAACTCGGCGAGTGCTTGTTTAATTTCCAAACGATGCGTTTCTCAATTGAATTAACACGGAAGCCTTCCTTTTTCCCCAAGCTTCTCGAAAGCGTTCGTTTGTTGATGGCTTCTTGAAATGATGCGTGCATTCATTCCTCCTCGCTACCAGGCTTCTCCAAGCTTTCGTTTGGTTTTGGCAATGGCTTCTTTTAGGTTTGATTTTCTTGTGATTTATGATTTTCTTGCGATTTGCGATTTTCTTGCTATTTGTGATTTTCTTGGGATTTTATTTGTGCGATTATAAAGTTTCTGCCTTTGGATATATTTCTTTCATTTTCAACCTTAACTCTATGTTTTCCATTTACTGAGCTTTATGGGTTTCACTCTAGGCCTTTCAGGGTAAGACGATCTTTCTAACCTTAGGTTGTGAATTTAATGCATATTTGATTCTCAAACCTTTTTTAATATTTGAAAGTACTTCACTTTCCTGCTATGGTTACTAGATTCAGGAATTTATTTAAATTATGATATAAATGAACTGTGTGAAAGAACTGGGTTTTGTTCAAAAGATCGGGTCTTTTTTTATGAGTTCGACAAACTCCCTTCAAGGAAACTGAGTCTTAAGAGACTTCTGCTCTGGTTGTTACGGATTCTGATATAAAATGTTATCTTTGCTAACGGTAGTGATCTTTGTAGAATGTGCATAATTCGTTGGAGATTTCAAGTTTGTTTTTCAGGTTCAGATATGCTCACTAAATTTTAATTGAGAATTTTTTTTTCAAGTCCATCAAACCGAGAATCTGTGTTTTGCTTAATTTTCTGCTAATAATACATTAAAAAAAATTCATAATATAAACTCTATATTATCAAAAATGGTTATAAGAGCAAACTTGACAGATTTTTCAAATATATGTGTATTCATTATTCGTTATTGGCATGCATGGCAGATCGATCGACATAATGAGTATATATATATATATATATATATATATATTCATTATTGAACTCAACGAAATATTGAGAACTTAACAGATAACTTAACCGGTTTACAGGGTCTGTATTTTGCTTAATTTTCTGTTAATAATACATTGTGCATGATAGACTTTACTCCACTTTCCTTATTTTCTGGGTTCTTTTTTCCCTCATTTTTCTGCAGTCAGTTCTTAAATTTTATTTTTGAAAAATTATAGAATGATGTTATAGTATACACAATTCTTGGTATCAATCACTGGTCCTATCTTGATTGTATTTTCTGGTTATTGGTGTGACAGATATAAAACTGAACTAACCATTTTCTGCCTTTTTCTAGTTGTTTTTTAGATTTTGCTTATCGAAGACATTAATACTCTCGGATTTCATCTTATAGGCGGTATGGTTTATTGTATTTTTCAAATTTTTACTTCTTTTAATTCCATTGTGAGATTCTTTTAGTTCATGCTTAGCCGTGTGTGTTGAAGGAAACTACTAAAAAATAAAACTACTAAAAAATGTACACAGATTATTACTTCAACATTTATATTATATTTGAGGAGAAAACACTTTTATAAAATGAAAACTCAAATTCAACAAGTAGATATCCTAAATAATGTAATAACATGAAAGGAATACCTTGTAGTTTGTCAATAAGCTATTTTACAGTGGATGTTTGCTTAGGACTCAGATAAAATCTGAGAGAAGTGGAGCATTAGAAATAAGATAGACAGGAATTACATGTTTGAAGATTATAAAACAGTATATTTAAAAGAATGAAATTAACAAGAAAAATTCAAAGAATCATAACAATACCAAAATTTTCAACCAAATGTACTAACTAGAATCAAACCAGATCAAAAAAAAAAAAAAAAATTGCTTTATAGTAAATTACATGTCCTAACCATTTATATTGTATCAATTAGTGGGTTCATGTTTTCTTTTGATCAAATTTGCTTTGGAGATGCAAGGAAAAAAATTACGTGTGGAATACTTGTACTCAAAATTAATATTTCAAAGAACAATAACAGAATATAAAATATAAAGAAAATTACATGTTCTAACCATTTATGAAATTAACTAAATCAAACCATTTGCAAAGATAAAATGATATATACCCAGAAAAGAATATATCACCAACAAACATAAACACATAAAAACAAATATGCTTATAAATATTAGAAATTGGAATGTATCTCTAAACACCAAATAATAACACGCGATGACACTCTTTTTTCTTTTTTCTTTTTAGAACCAAATGATGACACTCTTTTAAGTGTAACCTGCAGAACCAACCAAACAAACCAAATCAGATAAAAGCAAACACTCTTTTAACACACAACGATGCTCTTCAAAAGAATATTTTTTTAATGAACAGAATAAGAAAAATGAGGAGAAAAAAGAAGGAACTATTTGGAGGGTTTTTAAAAATTGTTAGATTGATGGGAATATAAATGACGAATGAGGATAAATATAGCACGTCCTTTTTAACTTTTGAATTGGGTTTTAAGTTGAGAATAGTCCTATAAATACGAATATCATAATAGGTATTTATTGGTTCTTAAGATTCTGTTTTTGCATTGGCTAATTATTATAATAGTTTTTATTTTTTATTTTTTTATTCATAATTGAATTTTGCTTTGGATAAATACGTCTGGTGTTTTATTCTTTTTGCATGTAATTCACAGTATATTTAATAATTTATTATCTCAGCAAGGCGTGCATGGATTGAAGTGATTGACAGCTAATGAAAAGACAATTATGAGACAAGGTTAAAAGCACTTACAAGTTACACAAGATTAATGTCTAATTAAGTAAAGACAATTATGAGACGTAAATTTTATAAAAAAGTATATATACCTTATATTCATTATGAGGACGAGCAGGCCATGTATATTTACCGTCCTACTTTTTAATGTTTCATATTCAATCGAGATTGGGGCATTTCCCTATGTGATTATTGATATAATAAATGAAGAGAATGGGTGCATGGCAGATCGATCCACATAATGAATATTGAGAACTTAATGGATAATTTAACAGAAAAATAAAATAAAATAACTGTTAAAACAAGAAATTTTGTTAGATAATCACTTTATATAAAGATATATTTTTATATTAGATAAAAGTAACGTGCAAAACACGTTTATCTAGTTTAATTTTTTATAAAAATTTGAAGATTATTCATAATTAAATAGATGATAAATAATTATACGTTTTCATATATTATAAAAAAAAGTATTAATAAAAACAATAAAATAGTCATATAAATAAACATAACCTATAGTTTTATCAAATTTGTTTGAGATAATTTTGATTGAAGTTTTAATAAAAGATTTGTTCAAGATATTATATTTTTATAATTCCAAGACGATGATCTAATATTTATGTCATTTTGCACAGCTTTAAAAGAGGGAACATTAAAATATCTATGTCTTTAGTCTTTGAATTTTTCTAGATCTACATAAACTTGAATTATCTACAGTTTTTTTAGTTATGTGATTGTTTTTAAGAAATAATATAATTTTAAAAAAAATTAGATAGTTTATAATTTATATAAAAGAATGTTATATTATAATTTATAACATAAAAGTTTAATTTTAAATATGTAAATTTATTAAATCATATATATTTCAATTAAATATTAAACATATATAATATATTAATTATATTTATTGCTTATTATTACTAATCTAATATAATTATAGTTAATTGTATATACTGTATATTTATCATCTCAAAAAAAAAATAAATAATATATTCATTTTAAAATTATAAAATAATTTTTAAAGAATGAAATTATTAATCATATAATATGAATAAATTTTCATGAATAAAATTAAACTCTCTAACGTATAAATTAACATCTCTAAGTGAGGATTGCATTGTTATATTGTTATGAATGGTTTATTTATATATATATATATATTATTATATATTCTATACTATTATTATGTCATTCTATATATTATTATTATTCTATATTTATTTTACATAAAAAAAATTTTTAAATAAAAAATTTACAGCTATAGAAAATTGAAGTAGTGTAATTAAATTTAATGCAAGAGCATTATTTCGGTGATTAATGGGTTTAATAGATTGTATTTAAAATGATATTTGTCATTAAATGCAGTATTAATTTTAACAAAAATGGATTAAAAGTGTTAATTTTAACAAAAAAATAATAATTTTCGTTAAAACAAGATTTTCTGTTAGATAGCCACTTTATATATATAAAGATATATAAAGTGGCTGTGTAACAGAAATTTTTGTTTTAACAGAGCTAGGGTATTGTTTCCCGTTAACTTTTCGTTAAGGCCCGATTTGGATTGAGAGATGAGATGAGTTGAGTTTTTTTTTAATATTATTATTGTTTTGAAATTGGAAAAAGTTGAATTGAAATTTGTGTTTTGTATGAGAATTTAAAAAAATGTAATCATGAGTTGAGACAAATTCGTCTTGTCTATGAATCCAAACTGTCCCTAAATTCGTTTGGAGTGATGATATATGTACAATGGGTTTTACAACCTTTTTACAACTTATAGTATTATAAGATTTTTTATTTTTATTTTTTATCATTTTATTGTAAGTATTTTTTTAATATGTTATGCTTAATCATTAAGAAAAAATAAAAAAATATATATAATTTTATTAATATTTATATTTTTAATCACTAAATAAAATTAAAAATAAAATATAAATTAAATATAAAAAAAGTTATAAAATAATTGTAAAATGATTGTAGGTATATCATTTCTGAATTTGTTGGGCCATCAAACGAGCTTCACTTGTCTCATTGGTTGCTGTGAAAGAATATTTATGAACAAGGAAAATAACACTTCTAGCACCAAGCGCCTCTTCGTATTCACATGTTCTCTCTTTTCTCTCCAAAAATAAAATTTATCTCTCTTTGCCTTCTCTTTTCTCTGCAATTTTCGTTTGTTAAAAAAACTCCTTAAAAGAATTTAGACCACACAAATCCCTTTCTCGCTTGTCTTCCTCTCGAGTTGTATCTCTCACCGCAAACCCCTTATTTTTCTTCTCTCTACCGCATGACCCTTTTCGTCGTTCATAACTCTCTCACTCATTCAATTTCTCTTCGTTTTACTCTTGGTAGCTCCAAGCAACACCACTTGCTTTCTTCATTCGCATCTATTTGCTTCCATTCACTGCTATTTTGCCTCCGTTGACCCCCTGCCTAGAAACCCTTCCATCACCACTTCCTATTACATCTGTGTGCGCAATTAATGTTTGTTTTGTAAGTCTATTTGTATACTGCTCAAATAATCTCAGTAGTGTTAAAACTTTTGTCATTTGATTCCCCCTTTTCCATATCCCCACCCCTACTTTCCTTTTAACTTTTATTGAAAAGAAATGCTCTGTTTCCTAGTTTCATCAATGAATTACGAGTTGGCGAAACCCGTTTTATTGTGAGGCTGGATCTCGATCCTTTACGGTGAGGATACCCGAGGAGGAGTTTCTCTCAGAAAGTGATGATGATGAAATCGAATCGTTGTCAGCCATTAACGAGATATGGCCGAAAATCGAGATTTCGATTGAGAAACCTAATTTCTCTGGAATCGGAATCGAAAATGGAAATGGAAATGGAAACGAAAACGGCGAGGATCAGAGCATACTACTTGGATATGCTAAAGTCTAACCCAGGAGACTCACTCTTGCTCAGAAACTACAAAAATTTTTTACACGAGGTACTTGAAACATTTTATATTCTAGACTTACTATTTATAAAAAATTGAAATTAGAATCTGAAAATTCGTGGTAGTTTGGACTTTGATCGATGGAACTGAAAAGGTGGACAAGGACATGGTGAGAGCAAAGGAGTACTATGGGAGAGCAATATTAGCGAGTCTCGGTGATGGAGAATTATTGTCACTATACGGGAATTTGATATGGGATACATAGAGAGATAGAGATAGAACCAAGTCCTAATTCGATCAGGCCGTTCATGCCTCCCTTGATAACTGGTATTTTTCTTCTTTGGATAGTCTGAGAAAATAAATAAACAAATTATAAATATAATGTTTTGACCTGATTGTGTAATAAATAGGTAGATAAATATTTGATGCAGCACGGTGTTGGGGTCACATGCACACTTGATGTGGGAAGCGGAAGATGAGGAGGAACAAAGCGTGGGGGCGTCACCGGCTCTGGCTCTGGCTCTTTAGCTATTTGTTTCCTCTGGATATATTTTTTCCACCCACAATGTTGACAGAGATAGAAGTCCGAATGTAACGGCAAATGTGAGGTGTCTACAATTATTTATGTGAAACTAATTTATTCTGCTTGTATGTGATAATATCTTCAACATGTTCACAATTGTTCCTCTTCCAAATGATTTTCTGATTTCTTACTTTTGATTAAACTTGTATGTTGTATATTATTTACAGTTTGAAGTAAATGTAGTATATGGTCCTGTAGAATCATGGTTTGAAAGCACGCTAGAACATTTTAGAGAAGGCGTGAGGAAAGTGATAAAAATTTCAAGGACTGTGAATAGACGATGGAGGTGTTGAATTCTTTCCTTCTCAATGCTCTCTGCCTTTAAATAGACAATGGAGGAGTCCAACTTATCATCTCATCTCATTTCATTTTTGGGCTGATCTATTCTTTTGTTTGAATCAGTCTAAAATCCATGGACGTAACTGTGTTTTTTTGGCGGTCTTTGTGAGAGATCTTGTGACATTACTTCTAATCTGGTTTTTTGGGCCATTGATCTTGTGACATTATTTTTTCAGTAAGGATGGAGGCAAAACAAGCATAGAGAGCATCTTGAATAAGTGGAGACTTGAGTAAGATCTTGTACTTTCTCATAGTGGGTTTTGTAGGATTCAAAGCCTCGTAACGTAACTTAATGAATATTTTGTCTCCTTGGATTGAAGATTTGGTTTTTAAGCTTTTTATTGGACCTCTTCTTCTCTAAGACAAAAGAAGGGAAATTTCTTGTATCCCTTTATATTTTCTAAAGATATGGGCAGAGGAGGTGGAATGGCACTCCTAACTTCCAAAAGTTAAAGACAACATTATTCGAGAAACACAAAGATGTGTTGGTTTAAGTTTTTATCCCAGGAAATGCATAGGATGTGCTTCTACACTCGAAGGTTCTGAGAGAGGCAATTGATGGTGAATAATCAATTTGCATTCCAAATCTCCACATGGTTTAGTAATTTGCACCAAACATATTAGCTTCAATAGGTTACTTTTTTCTCGATGACTACAAGGTCAACAACTGGATCTCCTGCTGCAGCTCTTTCTTTGTGCCATCACAATGAATTTGTTCTTTATTTGTTTGATAGTTTGCAAGTAAAATTGTAAATTACACTAAGGCTCCTTACACGTTTCTGATGTGGTATTGCTTGTGATATCCGAGTTATGGACCAGGTTAGACCGGTTGTGGATATATATGAGTCCAATCCATGGGATCTCCCACGTAAACACTCTTCTTCATTCTTTTTAATAATTTATATATGCATGTCTCTTTGATTCCCTCGTTTTTGTAATAATCATATATATTGTTAATCGTACAAATGGTTGAAAGTTTATGAAAGTTATTCTTAATTGGAAAATTTTGGGGATCAAATGGGCTGTTTTATGTTAAAAAATAATTTTTCAATTAAATCTTGACACATTAACAAAAATAGAGAAAAAACATTGAGCCAAATCATACCCCAAATCCTTTGCTCGTTCGGCCTCAATCCAGATCCAGTCGCCGTCGGCCATTGGTGATGTCACTGCCCCCACCACCAGAACCGCTTCCCTTCGACGACCTTATCCCTGTGACGGCGACCCCACGTGGCCTACAGCCTTCTTCACACAGCTTTAAACCCAAAATGGGTATAGGCAATAATTATTTTGGGAAAAATGGGTAGGCCTGCCTATTTGGGAGCTGCCGACAGCGGGTTTTGTTTGCCGGCGTAAGGGAAGTGTCGGTGAGGGGGCAATGACGCCATTGGGTGGCTCTTGACAGAGCTATGACGGCTAGAAGATGGGAAAACCCATCTCGAGCTTGTGGGTTTTGCATGCACAAGGGGGGTTGCATGGAGTTCACCGGCGATTGGGTTTGGTTCAACGGCGATGGGTGGTGCTCTCAGCTTGAGGTGGGGACTGGCAACAATGCAGGTGGCCGGCAATGAGGCTTGAAGGAGAAGATTCGGCCATGGGTTTTTTCGGTGTGAAAATGGACTTCATTTTTATTTTCATGTTGTGTTTTTTCTTACATGTCATCATTTTATTGGAGGGCTGTTCTTCTAATATAAATAGTCTAACTGTCCCTAGCGTCTCCCTCCTTAATTAATTATCAGTTTTATGTCATTTTTTTTTTAATTTCCATTAATCCTTGGAATAATCAGAATATTTTGGAGTGTTGTGTTATGGAGACCTTGAGTAGTGGTTTTTCTTCGTTCTGAGACAAGAGAGTGAAGCCCGAGGGGGAAGACCAAGGCGAACTTACGACAATTGGATACTGGAAAGCTACGGGGTCTCCTAATTATGTCTACTCTTCCAACACAAGCCGCATTTTTAGAGAGAAAAGGACAATGATTTTCTACAATGGAAGAGCTCCTCATGGAAAAAAAAAACTGAGTGGAAAATGAATGAATATAAAATCAGTGAAGGAGACGAGTCCTCATCTATTGCAATTCTTACAGTATATATATGTATATATATATACAAGATTAATTGGAGCAATCTGTATTGTAAATATTCTATATTGTAATTGATGGTGTGATGATATTTATATATTTTTTTTTTTAATGGCAACAAGTGTCCCAAAAAGTCCTGACTAATGCTAATCCAAAAAAATGAAAACGAATACTATATCTTACCTTAAGGCACATTTATGCATACATCCAGCACTAAATGGTTTCAAATTGTGCAATCCTAAAGTGCATATTTGTTTGCGTAAATGCATAGAAATTCACATTTGTAAAGTCTATCCAACTACGTAAATATGTTTTGCACGTTGTTTTCACCTAATGTGTGTGTGTGTGTATATATATATATATATATATATTATGTATGTTGTTGGCTTGGATGGAAACAACTTGTTGCTTGTTGGTCATGTTTGAAGTTTGTCATATTCTTTCTTAGCAACATTTTTGCAATCCTCTCTATGTTTTAATAGAAGTCAATAAATATGAAATTTACATGAAAAAATTAATTTTTTAATAATAAAGTTCACTATGATTCAAAATGACTATACGGCATTTACATTATGTACATAACATTACTCCATAGCAAATGGACTCATTACTCATACAAGTTGTAATCTCTCAAGCTATATATGAGGTGCAAAATTTTTAGTAAATTATTTACTTGGACAACATAGGTGTCCTCTCTATTTTGATATAGTTCAGTCTTGATTTTTGTTTTAGTCCATATTTTATACGCTATTTACTTTTATATAAGTTTTGTATTTTAGACCTTTCTTTATGATGTAAAAAGTATTTCTCTTTTAAATATTGAGGAATAATCTTACATTATCTTTATGGATAAGGTTTTGGATGTGTTTATAAAGAATAAACAATTCTTGTTTATTGAATCGATTTTATGAGATAAGTTAGACCCATAATTTTTTTTCATGGTATCAAAGTCTTCTACATGACGAATGAAGGCACATACTATTTACAACAAGATCCAGGAAAAATGCTAACTTACACGTGAGAAATGGTGTTAAAGAATAATTTCACATTATCTATGAATAAGGTATTGGACATATTTATAAAAAATAAAAAATTATCTTTTATTGAATCAATTTTATGAAATGAATTAAGTCCATAAATTTAAAAAAAAATGAGAGTTTATTAATAAATTATTAGAATACCATTCTCTTTGAAAAAATGGAAGACGAATTTGGAAGGGCAATTCTACATGTACACCTATATTTTGCCAACACCACACACTTGTTGCTTATGTGGATTTTATTTATTTTTTAATCTACAATAAAATGAAGGTGTTTTACTCTGGAAGGTGCCGTCCCCAATCCCATCCCCAAATCAGTTTTTCCTTCATCACACAAAGCTGAAAATTGAAAAGAACTTCTTCACTCCAGATTGCAGGCAAGAAGATGTAGATGATGAAGAAAAGGCATTTTGGGTTGAGGGAAACTTGGACCCTAGTTTTTTTTTTTTTCCCTACTCTCTTATTCACTTTTCCATTTCATTTCATTCGATTCAATTTGTGGAGCAATCATTCTCCTTTCAGTTTCGCCTCTTCCTCAACTTGGCTCGTCTTCCAATGTTTTCAAAGAAATTAAATCAGAGAGAGATCGGCAGAGAAACGAAATTAAAGAGAGAGATTTGCAGTTTTTGTTTTTGGAACTCTTCATCGCCGAAGAGAAATTATCGATATTCTTAAGATAAATTTGCAGGATTTGCAGTTTCAGAGAGAACTGTCTTTCCTTAGAGGTGATATTTGAAACTTTCATACACAAGAAAACGTCCGGCTGGCCAAAATGCTTGCATAAAAGCTGTCAAAACTAATAAATTTCTAGAATAGGCATATTTTTTTCCTGAGATTTCGAGAAAGATGAAAGCGGAGATTGGGATTCATCGATGACCCACTCAAAGGCTTAGATTGTTCATCTCCTGATTTTTTCCTGAGATTTCTGAATTTGTGAAGAGATTGGAATAATGCTGAGCAAATTGATTTCGAAGAAATTAGGTTTCTGAGCATCGAGCGGGGAGACGAAGGAGAAGAGATTAGGGTTTTTGAATTTTTGAAGGGCTTTCATTTTGAGCAGTTTAGCAAAATCGTGACATGGCGGCCAAACCAGGTTCGCCATGTCATGGTGTGTTGTGTGGAGGGAGTCGGGACTAGATCGGGTTAGCAATAGAATTATTCAATTTGGAAAGGAACAAAGAGGACGTATCTGTGGGCACATTTAATGGCGTGATTGGTGAACGATGTTAGATTGGACTGGAGCATTTTGTGAACCAAATCGAGTCCAAGTATGACAGAACAAATGAATATTTTTATTTCCAAAAGATCCCCAAACAAAGCCCATACTTGGGCTACCTATGGGGTCCAAAAACTGTTCAGAACCTTCAAATTAACTTTCCATTTCCATTGAAAAGGGAAAACAAAACAAAAAAAACTGTCAGGATTCATAGTTTACATCATATCGGCAATGTTTCTCAAACGAAATGGATAATTGAAAAGGAAAGAAATAATTAATATATTTAAGATAAGTACTTATTTGTAAAATTGAATACCATTGATGAATTGAATATGGATAGTCTCATTGAGATTTTATTCTTGAACAAAAATCTATTTTATGATTTATTTATTCAAATGCATGACCAAAACAATGATACACATTTCAGGAATATTTAATTTCTGCAAGGAAAAAAAAAAAACATATACTCTTGTGTGCTATCCATAATGTCATTCAAGACGTGACTTTTATCTTGCAACCTTAAAAAAACTGATTTGGAAATCGAAGGAAAAGAACGGGGTATCCGTCTGTCTTGTCGGTCGATGCAAAACTTGTTGATTCCTTAATTTTCATGGCCCAGAATTGGGAGGAGAGGTGTCTTGTCACGGACCTAGCACTTTAGCACTCCAACGTCGGCTTCAAACTTATGCGGCCCAACCAGTCTAAAAATGCAGTACATTTATGCAATACCATTTGCACGAGATGCAGTTTAACAGATCGACGTCCTCAAACATATGCTACATTTTAAAAGCATTTACTTTTTCAGTCCTTTTTATGTCCGGTTGTGGAAAACATATCCCTCGTGAACCAAGCCCAAAATCGATTGCAAATTCCCCTTTTAGGTCCCGTGTGAATAATATTAGCCTCAAATTTATTGTATTTGGAGGAGTTTTTCATGTAGATTTCGTTCTTGTTTTCACCACCCTATTCAATATATGCTAAGCAGCCCATGATCCAAAGTTTGGTTGTATTTAGTTGTTGAACTAAACTCATTAATAGAAATCACTATTTTTTCAAGTTTTATAAAAAATAAATAAATAAATAAACTCATCTCAATCTGTTTTATATATTTTCATCTAAAAAATTAAACGCATCACATAAAAAAGTTAAATTCATTTCAATGGGATTCAAAAAATATTGCAATTTACGCTTGAGTGGTGATACACTCACAATTCATTTACTACTTGTTTACCATTCTAAATGCATTTGTTTTTTTTTAATTATTTTTTTAAAATATTTTTTTAACATCCTTAATTATTAACATTTTTAAAAATATATATATATAATTTTATTAATAATCACTTTCTTAATCATTAAATAAAAATAATAATTAAAAAAATTTTAAAAAAAATGATAAAATAGTGATAGATGGATGATAAAGCTATCATTAACTCAGTTTATCTCCATATCCAAACCTGGCAGTCTCAAATTCTCAATTCTCAAAAGGGAAAACAGGTCAGGATGCGTAGGACATACGAATAATTAAAAGAGGTTTAAAATTTGCAAGCTTTTTATTGCAAAGTGTTGTTCTTTCACAGCCATCCTCCACCAGCACGTTTACCTATTAATAGATTTGATTTTTTCCTTTAATCACGAGTGGGATGGATTTGTTCATACTGAATGAATGGCAGCGAAAAAATACCCAGAAAGCCAAATCCAAAAGAGGGAAAAGGACATCTAAGAAAGACCCTTGCAGATCTACAAATTGAGATATTATTTTCGTTAAATTCTTTTAACTAATAGATGACAGAGGTTTAATAAGTAAATTCACTCGGGGACAAACATTGGCATGCCATTTATTTATCATTATTATGCTTTTATATGTCATCTGCAGTTAATTTTGACAAGAAGAAGATCAATAGAGAGAGAGAGAGAGAGGACGGGACAAAGAGATTTTCAAGCAGTGCACATGGGGGATTCAAAGTTCCAAATGAATATGCCCCCACCAACCTAAGGGTGCAAATTCTACGAAATCAGACCCACAGAAACAAACAAACAGAGAAACAAACAGACAAAAAACACAAAGGATGCCACACCACGCCATGTTTTCTGGCTTTCCCATTCTCATCACTCCCCCGTTTTCTCTTTCTTTCCTTTCATCATCCCCAGACCCACTTCCTCTCCGCCTTCGTTTTCTCATGTCCCCATTCACAACAGTTATGGACTCTTTTCGAGTCAAAAAGCAGACTTAAAACAGCCTGGGATTCAAATAAAGAACCACCTTTGCATGATTGCTTTTTACTGCAATTCAAAGCTTTGTATTAAAGAACCTTGACTCATACAACTCAACTTGTTAGTTGCTAAATTAAATGGGTCCCACATTCTATATCTCATGTGGCTGCAATAGTACCAACCTGGTCATCAAGACCAATGGATTTTATTCCAGGCCCCACCCTATTTTGACCTCCAACCACCAAGAGAGGAAAAAAAAAAAAAAAAAGGTGACACTTCTTCAATTTAAAGTTACAATAGATCATATGCCAAACCTAGATTGATTGTGTAAACCATGCACCAGAGTACAATTTTAGTTTGGACCCATCACATTACCAATGTTGAGTTTCTTTTCTGTTCATTGAATCATTACTCTCCTTATACATCTTCACACAGCAACTAATGGCAAGAAAAAAACCAGAGCTTTGTGAACACAAGCACATAGAAACTAGAACCTCTGTCTGCTTTTCTTGGCATCTTTTCCTCACTCACAAATACAACCACAAGGATCAAGATTCCTTGCCCATTCTACTCTTTTCTTTGACAGCAAGCCCAAAGCTGCTTTTGCCATCGGTATGAACAAACTGCCCCCCCCCCTTCTTTCTCTCTCTCTCTCTCTCCCTCCATCTCCACCTGCACTTCTTACAACGCATATTAATGACTATAAGTAATATCACTGAATTGGATATCGGTATTCATTTTACCATTTATTAAGATAATTCAAAGTTGAGCAAGATTCTCTCCAGCTATTTATGGCGATCCCTAAAATTTTGAAAAATTGATGCTTTTTTTTCCGTTTCATGGTTTCATCATCATGACTTCATCCGTAGAAATTTAATCACAATCCCTACTCCACTAAGCTTCGCACAACCAACTAACTAAACAATTCATGCCAACAGTCAACTTTCTCGGTAAACAAACATCAACTTTGAACACAATAAAGAATAAGAGCCCAAAGAAAAGGAAAAAGAGAAAAGAAAAGAAAGATACATACATAACATTTTACGACTGAAGCAAGATGCTCTCATTCTCCGCAAACATCCCAGTACGAATACATCGCTTTTTATCATCCTCAATGCCAATATTAATACATATAAACTTACACAAAAGTTAAAATTTAATTATTTCAAGAGGAACCTGAAACTGATCTCGGAGACGTCGTTGGGAACAGAGGCAAAAGGCGGGGCTCGGATTCTCTCGGCGTTGTCGCCGGAGAGGGGTGCAGGTAAAAACCCTTCTCTTTGATCGCTTTTTCCTCAGCCTCCTCGTCCAACTTAGCATTAACATTGGCATTGACGCTGCTTTGGAAGGAGACGTAAGCGGATCGGTCAAAGGGGTCGTGTATGAGCGGCGTGACAGGGCTGAGAGTGAGCGCCGGGAAGTCGAGAATGCTCGGGGAGAGGATCTCGGGCTTACGGGGGGAGAACCCAGAATTGTTGGGAGCAAATACAGGGATCAAGGGGTTGATCTTGAGGTTATTGAGAGAACTTCGGCGCTCATAGAGCTTGAACCCGGATTGTTGCTTCTTGGGCATGATGGATTTTATGGGTGGGATGTGGGTCTTTGACGGCGAGTCGGATGCAGGACTATTGTTGTTAATGGTGGACTTGGGGGAGGAGGCGTGCCTGGCGGTCTCGGAGGATCCGGTGAGCATTTGGACGACTTGTTTGAAAGAGGAGGTGTCGGCTTGAACAAAGGTGGTCGGATACGGGTTGGCAGATTCGGATCTGGTGATGGGTCTGAAAGGTTGGTTTTGGTGTTGATGTTGGTGTTGCAGTGGTGGTGGGGTCGAGGGTGGCGTGGGCTGGAGTCCATTGCTGTTGGTGGCACTGCTGCTGCTGCTACTGTTGGAGTTACGGCTGTTGGGGGATGGCAACAAAGAAGGGCTTGCGTTCTGAGTTTCTTGGTATCTTGGAGAGTTTGACTCCATTGATGCCCTCTGAAGATGCTTCTTCAAAAACACACGGTGAGAGAGAGAGAGAGAGAGAGAGAGAGGTCTGAAGAAGAAAAGAAGAAGACGAAGAAGAGAATATGGGGGCAAAGAGATGAGACGAGACTTTGTTACTTTTTTGGGGTTTGGTAAGAAATGTTTTGGGTGGGGGTCTGTGATTGCGGCTCTAACTCCACACGTTGCTTGGGAGTGTGCCAAACACGTCCCGAAAGAACAGGAATCTGTGATTGCGGCTCTTAACTCCACACGTTAAGATGTGTTAACATTGCCAAACTACTGCTTTTATTAGTCTAGGTTTTATATGTTCCGAATGAAGCTCCCTCACTTCTCTCAACCGTGACATTTCAACTCCTTGGGTTGGGTTCAAGTCCTTTATCCTTTAATCCACTTTTAGTTAGGCTAATGCTATCAAGAAAGGAAATATATATATATATATATATATATATTTATATTTGTGTAAATATCATAAATACGTTAAAATTGTTGTACAAATAAGATAGTTTTAAATGAAATTAAAAATGGAATAAAATATTATTTTTTAATATTATGATTATTTTGAAATTTAAAATAATTGAATTAAAATTTGAAAAAATTAAATTATTTATTATATTTTATGTGAAAATTTAAGAATATTATAATAATAAATTGAAATAGTTTTTCAATCTAAATAAGACCTAAATTATTCTGTAAACATTACTTCAAAAATAAAAACAGTTATATGATTATAAGTTTAATCCTATTATTTTTCTTTGTAGTCAGTGATCGTGGATGAATTCTAACTGATTTCTTATTCTACATAATTTATTTAACAAAAGGGCTCTTTTATTAACCTTTAAATTTTAGGATATGTTTCATTTCTCATTCTATTAATTTGTTTATTTTTCAAAAGGCAAAACGCAGAGAGATCGTTTAATTAAACTTGACATATGACAGCACCATAATTAAGAATAGATTATTCTATTTTAAAACTGATGTGTAAAGTATGTCATTTATATACTTAAATAATAAATTTTAATTTATAAGGTTTAAATTTTAAAACATTTTGTACACAAAGTACAAATTTGAGAATATAATCTTACATCAAGAATTATGGTTCGCAGTCGCAAATTAATTTGACCAAATAAGCTATAAACCCAACCAAGACTGAAGGGAACCCCAACTCCCAGAAACTGAAAAATACGCGCTTTCAGAAGGAGAGAGATATTGAAAAATACGCGCTTTCAGAATGAGAGAGGTATTCGCCGATCGAAGAAAACATCAAAAAAAAAAAAAATCGAAAATTTTTCCCATTGACTTTCGGGGTCTTGAGGCCGACTATTGTAATAATAAAAGTTAAAAAAAAAAAATAGTCCGTCTAGGAAAAAATATATATATTGAGTTAGGTCATGATTATATTTAAAGATAAAGTTATGAGATGAGTTTTTATAGTTAAATAAAATATTATTAAATATTATTTTTTAATATTATTATTAATTTTAAATTAAAAAAATAAATTAAGATTTAAAAAAAATAAATTATTTATTATATTTTATATAAAAATTTAAAAAATTATAATGATAAATTCTGAATACAAACAAGACTTAATCTATATATAATTTCTATTTGAAAAGTATTCATTTGAATTTATATAGTTAATTTTAATTCTTTTTAGAAATTATAATGATATTTTTCTCAATAATATTTTTTCCCTTTTATTCTTGTATAATAATAAATTATTAAATATGCACACATAATCTCCCACTTAAGACTGTAGATAGATAATTGTATAAGCTTGTGTAAGTAGTTCTTAAATAAAGATTGTACCTAAAATAACTCATATTAGATATATATTAAGGCCCCATAAATTTAAAATGAATTGAGATTAATTTACTTCAATATAATTTAAGTCAAGTCTAATATCTAATTATCTAAATTTTAAATTATTAAGTTTATCTTAATTTAAAATTTCTTTATAGGTAATTTATCTCTTTTAACTTAGCACTTTTTTATATGCAAGATTTATAATTTTTTTAACTTCTTATAAATATATATAAACTTATCTTAATATCTAATTAATATATCTAAATTCATTTGATATAAATTTATAAAATTTATTTTATCATTTCAACTTATTAATTTTAATAAAAAACTCAATTTATCTTAAAAACTTGAGATAATTTAAGATCTTAAAAATCATCTTTCAAATTTGGGTTGTTGCTTCCTAGGCACAAAAGTTGCGTGTGTTTCCCACTTAAGTTACTCATTAATGAACCCATATCCGATGTGTTTTGATGAACACAAATTATTAAAAGTCCATGGCAGCAAAGATGTTTGCGGTGCTTTTGTCCCCCACGTAATTGTCACCCATCTAATCATTTGGTCCATAAGAATGTATTAAGCCTAATTACTGGGTATTGGGTCCCGTCGACCATGCTTATTTAGGCTCCATTCGAAATTGAGATAAATTTTAAAAATTATATAAAAATATTATTATTATTATTATTTAAAATTTTAAAAAAATTAAATTGATATTTAAAAAAATAAATTTAAAAAAATTGTATTAAAATTTATATTTTATATTAAAAATTTAAAAAATATAATAATAAATTTGAGATAAACTTAACTTATCTCAAACCCCAAATGAGATTATAGATATTTTAGCACTGTATCTGGGATATTAATTTTGAGAATTCTAACCTCCATGATTAACAAGGAATCTTCATCAAAGTATGTCAATCATCTCCGTTTTAAGTTTCTGTTCTTTTTCCCTTGATGTCAATCTGTAGAATGGAAGTTTTTGACACCAAAACTCCCATACTGGAAAACAACTCGTCTGTAGGTCCTGCATCATCAAAATACGACAGTCGATGGAAGAAAAATATGTATAAAGTTCTCGCCAGAATGGTGACTGTTTATGTCTTTGAATTAAACTAAATAAATAAAAAACTACACAGGGCACAGTACCCACAGAAACATTGAATCCGGAAACAAGATAGAACACAGCAATCACTGATCGGGCATGCACAGCAAGCAAATTGATCTTGCAATACCGGCTCCTATATATTAATGAAATAATAGTGAATTATTTATAGATAATAACAAAAAAAATTTAAATAATAATAAAATATAATTATTATAATTATAAAGAGATTATATAAAAGTATTATCACAAACTGACATAATTTTATATGATTTGTTAGATCTACTTTAAAATAAAATTAATTTTATAATAATAAATCATATAAAATCACATCAATTTATAAAATTATTTACAATTAAACTATTTCTCATAATAAATAGTCTGAGAATATCTGATAACATAAGAGTTGTTTCTAACTTTTGTGTATGCTTCCAGTTTCTTGCCAGTACAATTTAAACACAACTATTTTCAAAAGGGCATGAGCAAAAAAAGAACCAGCAGCTTGTACGACTTAACTGCCTAATTAGAACTACCACCATATTATTAGGTCGATAGAGCTTCTTACTGATCTCATTACTATCCGATCACACATTCATCAAGAGTTACTTTGCAACCAAATGTGGTAAGACATGGGTTGCTCAGCCAATTCTGAGAAACACAGTTCCTTTCCGATTTCTGATTGCCCAACTCATACATGCATCCCATCCCAGATTTATATTCTACTTTACAAATGCTTTTAATAATTACTCTCTTATTTTTAACATCAAATCAAAGGGTGGTTGTCTTTCATCTATCTACTCTTCTCAAATCTCGGTCCTATACATGGAACTCAGCCGCTACTTATAATGCATATATCTCTATTTCTATACCAGTCAAATCAAAACCCTACTGCACCAAACTTCCTTTGTCATGCAGAAGTGAGCTAGCTAATACGCAAAGAAGCTAGTCACGATATGACTAGGTAAAGTTCTACCGATTACTTTTCTGGTTGAATAATGAGATGAGATTGTTAAGATTAAACAAACACTCATAAACAATTACAGATCAAGAATTTAACGTAAAAACCTATGTCCACATAAAAACCTATGTCCACGTAGAAATGAGATTTTAATTTTAGCAAACCAAACTCACAATGATTTCTCTCAACTCTCTCTGCACAAACACTCACTACATTGTGCTTCTTAGATCTCACATACATATTTTCGCAGTCAATACATGTATTTATAGAGAGATTAAGGTCGGTTTAAGAAAAAATCTTCATTAATGGTGGTAAGATATTTTAACTGCTTCAGTCTAGCTATCCTTCCACGTTTCACCTTATCATCACCGTCTTCAAACAATCTTTCTTCCAGTTGTCTTTTTAGTTTCTTCAAGAAATTTTAGCTGACTTAAACATGGAGGTTTCTATCATCATCTGTTTGGGGTTGATTTTTCAATAGAGATTAGATGAGTTGAAACGATTTGTGAATAATAATAATGACATGTTGAATTGTTGAGTTGAAATAAATTAATATGAATTAAGATGAGATGAGATTAGCAAAGCAGGCCTTATAAATCTAAACTCCGGCAAACTGTTCATCTTCTACCAAAAGATTCCAAACGCTTAAAGTGCGAGTTACAATCTTAGTTGTCGTGCAAGTGTAGCCTAGCTTTTGGTTGCAGAAGTCAGATATTAGACTAGTATCCACATCGTATTTGATACTGATTGCCAGGATCCTAAGCTACAAGTCGTACTAACAGGAAAAAGGTGAAGATGAGAGGTGAATCCAATTCTCATTCACATTCTATTATGTGAAATATATGAACTGATGAAAGCAAATGCTGCATGGGGAGGGACCACATGATTCTAAGTGCAACACTTCCCACAAGCCTGAGGAGGTGTTGTCATGGAGAAGACTCCATTTATGAGTTGGACAGTGCCAGATCATGCACCCACTGGGAACACGTTTACATGAACAATTGTGATTCCATTAGATTGACACGCACACATTTCTGAGACGCAAAATTTGTGCCAATATAACATATATCAAATAATATATCTGATATTTGAAAGGAAATTAAAAATAATTTCTTTAGAATATTACTGTTTGGTCAGGGAAAAGAAACTTCTGGTGTCAATGAGAAGGATTCACTTCTTCTTTCCTTCATTAGATCATAGTTCTTTGTCAGTTCATTTATTTGGAAAGGGATTCGGAGTCTTTAACAATGTTGCAGACCATGAATAATAAGAAGAGTAAACCAACCCCTTCCAAATGATGACATGATTTATGGTAAGAAACCTTAGTGGATGGGCAGAGAATAGAACCGATCGAAGAGCTAAGGATCGATGCACACAGTACATATGCATGTAAACAAGTCGTAATGAAGAAGCAGGAGAGCATCAAATTGGCACTTAATTTCCAACTTTAACCGACAGCATCAAATTGCCAAGAGTTGTTTGGGCTTCTTATTTGCATCAAATCCTAAATACGAGTTGGTCCATGCACTTGGTGTGGGAGCACATGATTGCCAGCAAAGATTTTTCTTGGGCCAAGCCCACGGCCATAGATTAATTTATTTAAACCTAGTCCATGACTTTTTGGGTTACTGAGCAAGGAAGAGAGAGAGAGAGGGGGAGGGTGGGGCGTGTTGGTTTTTTTTTTTTTTTTAAATAATGTTAGGTACAAGTCTTTAAATTTTATATTTTGGTTAAAAAATAGATTTTACTAATAAATAATAATTTCTTTTACATTTTTCTAATATGACGTCCACTTTTTTATAAAGGCTATTAGGAGATTTGTCTATTTAAAATTTATATTAATCATTTATTTTTGGCAAACCTACACTGCCTTTTGGCATTAAAGCACCCTAGAAATGCTAAATTATTCTATAAAATTTTTACAATAAATTTTTCGATAAAAAAAATAACTTTTTTATTATTAATTTAAGCAGTGTAATAATTTTTTTCTTTTTTTTTAAAAAAAAATATTTAAAAAAATGACAAAAAAAAATTGCACGTTTGGGAGATGTCGGGAGATATTCTTTCAATGAAGTAGCGCCACTCTTGAAGCCTTCTTCCACAATAAGAAAATAGACACAATACATGTTATAATATTTTTACATCACATATTATAAGATATGAATATTTTTATAATACATTTTATATAAATTAACATCACTTTATAAAAATATTAATATTTTATAACATATATTATGCAAAATATTGTAAAAAGTATTTTGAATTTATCATTTCTCCATCCGGAATTAACCCATCGTTGTCCTTTCCATTTTATCTCTCCTCAATCATTAAAGGCGTTCCTATTACTCATGTTTAGCAGGAAGTTATCCGATAAAATATGGCATGGACCCCGGCCATTTGAAAATCTTTATTTAGGACAATCAAAAATCAATGTTTATTCGGCTTTATATCTTTGTTTCCGTCGGTATAGAGAGAGGGGTCTTCAAGTACAGGCAAAATTAGTAAAAGCCAAGATGATAGCACTTGTGATAATTAATGTAGGTCCATCATCCGGGGGCCTTGGGCTTGGCAATATTGTGTCTAGACTCTAGAGCCATCAGAGGTGTCCAGACAGATCATCATCATTGGTCAATCCAGAGTAGACCACCACAATGGGGCTTTCTCCTCAGATTAAATGAAAGTAACAAGTAAAAAGATATTTAAGCCTTTTAGTTTCGTTGTGTTGAGGGAGATCTTGATACATCATTGAAGTTATTTTACTTTCATTATGATTCAAGGATCACGCTCCAACTATCAGAGACAAAATTTGTGTCGGCCATAATTTCATGATAATTTTATAATTACAAATAAATTACATAAAAATAATCTTATAAATTGATTTGATTTTATATAATTTATTAAATCTACTTTATATAATCTTATAAATTATTTTCATATAAATCTATTTACAGTTTAAATATTTCTCTAATCTCAGCTCCTAACAAATAAATAAATAAGAAACCTCTTGTTCTCTCTTTAATTTTTAATTGAAGAAATTAGGGGCACGCAATCTTCAGTGGTTGCGTAGTGGTTAAAACCAAGACCATGCAACAGAGCGCCAGAGCCAAAGATAAGGTAGCCGGACTGTGAACAGAAGAAAAGAAGTCCGTGATCTTGCACGGATCGACCTTTACGAGCACTTTGTGGAATCCTATGCCCATTACAACACTTCACTCAGTTCAAAATTTCAAGCTCGAACGACGATATCAACGGTCTAGTTTCAGTACTGTGAGGCCCACTATGCTACGTACCATCGAGTACTGAGACATTACGTGTGACCTTACTGATCGTCGGACCCCTTCAGGAATCCAATGGCAGAGCTGCTTGTGCAGTTCAAAGCTCGAAGCATGCTTCCTCAATAAAAGCAACTTCGTGTCTGTCATATATATTATAAAAGCAACTTCGTGTCTGCCATATAATATATATGACAGACAAAAAGAGAACGGGATCGGACCGTTAAACTGGCTTTTAAGAGAGCACTCGACGTTAAAATTGCACAACCTCAGAAGGTACGATCTATTTATTATATTGGACTTCATTTATTAACATAATTCTATTAATATCATCAATTTATTGTTAATTTCAAATACAAACACCATACACCCAAATCATAAATCATCTGGAAAAGTCTAAATCATCATCAAACGGTAGACACAACCCTAGTACAGTACGCGCGTGTTCACACAACAACTAGACATGATTCAAGCCGCTCTAAACTCAGCACTTCAGTGTGGGCATTTGGGTTCAAAAGCGAAAGGTCCAACGGAGTAGAGAATAAACGGGAGTTTCTGATCTGTTACAAATGGCTTTTGAGGCTTGAGGGCGGCACCCTTGAGACCGAAGTGTAAATTAGAGGGCTTGCTGCATGCGGCCATCGGCGAAGAGACTAGGAACACCTTACACTTGTGGGCGCCATAGGAAGTGATGGTCTTGGGCGCTGTGAGATAGAAGTAGCCGTTCTTGTCTGTTATGGCTTTATGAATCACCCCGTATTTGGTGTTATTGCACTGTAGCTTTACAATAGCACCTACCAAATAACCAGTGTACATTAACATTCATGCATGTGCAGCTGGGGAAAACTTACATAAAAATTAATATTTATGATTAGTTATTTATAATAGAAAAAATATTTAAGATGAAAATAGACTCAACAAAATAGTTGCTCTTAGTTGTATGTTTGCCATGAAAAAATTTGGGAAATTTTTCAAATTTTTGCGGGGGTTGGGGTTGGCTTGTCAGCCATTTACGTCGATGATTAACAAAAATCGTTCAAAATAAAATAGACATACTGTATTAAATAGACAGGTACTTGAAAGAATATAAGTAAACCACAAATTTATTTTTCATATAAAAATAAAATAATGTTGTAAGAAAAAACATTTTGTGAAAAAGTCGACAAAGTAAGCTTTAGGAGTTTGAACAAACCAAGAACTGGCGAGGCGCCTAAAAGTGTGTCAACCCCAGCATACTTGCAGGACTTGCAGTAAACAACACCTTGAACAGCTACAAAACTCCTTGGTGGGTGGAAAACAGGAGGGTGAACCGACATTGGGGGATGAGCGGGCGGGTGGACTGGGGGGTGAACCGGAGGGAGGCTAGGAGTGTGATGATGAGGTGGGTGACTTGGAGGGTGAACCGGAGGGTGGCTCGGAGGCAGGTGAGGTGGAGGGAGAGTAGGAGGAGGGTGTACCGGGGAGTGAGTGGGAGGGTGGCCATGGTGGTGGTGGTGATGGTGAGGGGGTTGAGCTGGAGCTTGACTAGGAGGGTGGCCATGGTGGTGAGTCGGAGGGTGAGCGGGTGGGTGACTCGGAGGGTGAACGGGTGGATGACTCGGGGGATGAGCATGGTGATGATGGTGATGGTGGTGGTGAGTAGGGGCCTCTGCCGGTGGTGGGATGGGTGGCAGAACTCCAAACACAGGGTAGCAGCTCACCATTAGTACTGTGAGCTGCAGCAGCACCAACCCTTTCAGGGCTAACCCCATTTTTCTCTTGGCTTTTCAAGCACGGAAGGAAGCTTGAGAGAGAGAGAGAGAGAGAGAGAGAGAGAGAGAGAGATGTTTGTAGAGATGTTGAGGTCAGGTTTCAAAGGAGGTAATTTATAGAAGCCTAGCCTGATTCTTTGCGGTTTTTGTTGATAAAATTTTGTTTTATAATCTTGTGGGCCAGGGCCTATTAGGAGGAAGAAGAGCCTCAGTTATGAGCCGTTTCGATATACAGGTCCATCTCATTTTAATTACTTTATTATTATTTAAAAATTATTTTATAATCTTTTGGACCAAGTACTATATGTTACAAACGTTCTTAAGAGCACTAATTGATCAAAATTTTCTAACAAATTTAAAATATTAATATTTACTTTTAATACTTTTATTCTCTCCTCTCATTCTTTTTTTTTATTTTTAATTAAATATAAAAAAAATTAATATATGTGCAAACTTATATTTTTTTAAAAAAAAAATATTGGCCAATTCAATGAAAATGGTTTAAAATATGATATTTTTCTCTCTTTTTTCCGAAGGCTAGTTTTGAGGGTTTGATGAAAGAAATTTTTTCTAAATGCTAATAAGATAGTTTATAAATATTAGTGAGATAGTTTTGATTAATTTTTTTAATTTTTAAAAAAGAAAAAATTGAATATAAAATATTATTAAAATATTATTTTACAATATTAATTTATTTTGATGAATTGAAAAGGTTGAATTGTTTTTAATTTTGATTGAAAATTTGATAAAATTGTAATGATTAATCTAAAAAATTATAATAATAAAATTTTTAAATTATATTTTAAAAAATATGAGATGAAATGAGATTAAGAATTTTAAGAGATTAGTTCATCTCGATTTGAATTGAGAGTTGAGATAAGTTAACTCATCTCAATTTCATTCTCAGTATTATATTTTTTTAAATTTTTAAATAATAATAATATTAAAAATAATATTTTATTTAATTTTTAAAATTTATCCCATTTTATCTCTTAATCCAAATAAGATTATCCAATCAACCATTTATTTAATACAAAGTGATAAATGATTGGGGTGTCAACAACAGCAATTGCCTCACACTAGGCTTGTTTATCTGGGTAGGATATAATCAGACTCTGTTTTAAATTTTTATTTATTTTTTAATAATTTTAATAATTATATTTAAAAATTTTAAAAAAATTCTAAATCCAAAATTTCAAAATTTAAAATCCAAATGAAACCCCTTCCTCAAAGGGTCAGATGCAGATGGAAGGATAAACAAATACTTGGAATTTGGCATATTTTACGAGCAAATGTAGAAGTTTCCGAGGTCATTGATTTATGAACCCGATTTCCATGGTTTAAAACTTCTTTTAATTCAAAAAATAAATTATTTTAAACTTTATGATTTAGCTAAGTGCATTTATATTTAGATTGATTAAAAATTATATTTTAAAAAATCTATTATTATATAAATATCAAAAAAATAAATATCACAATTAATCAAATATGATAATAAAATATATGAGAAAATATTCAAAAAATAATTATTATGAATAATAAAATTAAAATAATTGTCAAAAAATTAAATAATAGTCAAATTAAAGTACTTTTTAAACCTTTTTTTTTTTACATACTTTATTATATCAATCAGGATATTTATTTTTTAATATTTATGTAAAAATATATTTTTTGAATGATAATTTTTAATTAATTTAATAAGAATGTTCTAATCAAAACACATTTACCTGCTTAATTAAAATTACCTTGCTTAATTAAAAGTTTGTTACGACTTTACTGGGGCTTAGATTACATGGGACTTTAGCAAGGCAAATAATAAATAAACAGAGTAAAAGGAAGGAAAAAGGTATATTAGAGAGAGAGAGATCTATGATATGGCTTTGGCCAAAATGAAAAGCAGAGAGTACTCGATGAAAAGCACAGCATTGCTGGCTTTTTGTTTTTTCTTTTTTTTTTATTCACTTTTTACCCTTCCCATGTAATCTAGGTTTAGTCATAGTCCCCTATACAGTGCTCTTTTTATATCAATTAATTAATTAATTGGTCAATAAACCTATGCACAGGCCAGACAAATTCCAATGACTGGGAAATAGAGGCTCCGAGAAAGAAAAAATGCAGAGTACATTTTCTTCCTCATATTCCAATGCTGGGAAAAAGAGGCTCGAAATAAAGAAAAATGCTTTATAAAGACGAAGGAAGTCAGGACAAATTTTGGGTTGGACCGCCGTAACCCAAATTGAATTGTATTTACCCGAAGTTTAAGGCATGACAGGAATTAATTTTATAATTCTTTTAGTTCAAAGTTTTTCCAGTATTTTAAATTATATTTATTCATTTATGAAGTTGAAAATATTAAGAATGTGTGACAGTGGTGGACATGAGTATAGGTACGTACCTATTCATGATTTTTTTTTTTTTTCTGTTTATTAGTATATATATGTGGTGAATATCATGAAGCTTTAAATAATGCCTCCCACGTTAGCCTTTTCGATAGTTGTTAGAAAGTTACCTCTTTTTTTATTTGCTTTTATAATTTAAAAAAAAAAATTGATTCTAAAAGATAAGCCATTTGTTTGTTTTCTCAAGATTATGGTCTTAAAATATAAATTAAATAATAAAATTAGTTTAATATTTTAAAATAAGTAGTATCTTGACAAGTAGCAAGCTTTTAAATTTAAATCATAGCTTTACAATCTATTCCAATTAATTAGATATTTTAAATCCATTAAAATGATAATTTATTTGAATTATTTTCCACTTGTCATTAGAGAAAGAGGAGTTTCTAACTCAATTTACCTAATTTGTTTTTGTAGATGAGATGAGATAAATGATATGTATTAAAATAAAAATTAAAAATTAAAAAAAATATTATTGAATTACATATTTTTTAATACATAGATATTTTTTTAATTTAAGAAAATTGAGTTGTATTTTATATAAAAAAAAATATAATAATTAAATAAAATAAGATGAGAAGTTTTAAAAAGTGCACCAAGCCGGGTAGGTCTATTTGAGGTTCTTAGTACATATTAACGAGGTCTTTCTTTTCTAGATCTCGAACTTTATGATGGGAAGATGGGAAGATGGGAGTGATCCTTCCGTAGTTGCCGTCGAGACATAACGGGATCGAGAAGCAATGGGACTAGAAGTATTGGTTTTCTTTCACAAGTAGAGCAGTTGTATATATGATTGTAGTAACTATAGCTAGCTAGTCACTTTCGATTGTATCGGGGTTGAGAATTATGGAGTCAACGAATACAAATATTAAAAAAAAGAGTAATAAAAAACAAAAATTAATGTACCATTAATGCTATAGACTTAAATATAAGTGCATAGATCCTGTAACTTCTTAGGTCAATGAGTAATTGCGAATCAATCTGCATCTAAGGCGGTGTCCAACAACAAGCTTTCATTTTATTTTGAAAAATATTCTAACCACAAATAATTATATAAATTAATATAATTTAATATAATTATTTTTATTATAAAATAAATCTAATAAATTAAAAAAAATCAAATAAATTTAAAAATTTATTTTTATGTAATTATTATGTGAATATAACAATTCTCATCATTTTATTTTGCGTGCATGCATGTAATTAGCAAGCATTTTTGGTAGATTTATTCTATCGTAAGTTGGTCTAGATGATACATCTTAATTTATATTATTTACATTATAAGTTTTAATTATAAGTGATTGAGATTTTAATTTTTTTAAAATCAAAATACATTAAGTTAGTGTTTGAAGTTTAGAAGATGTATTTTTTATATAGACTTATAAATATATATATTTTTTTTTTTAATGAAAGATTATATAGAGTAGGGTAGACACCAGGCCAACTTAAAAGGAGGGTGAGGAAGTTGCCATTCAATTGTGATAAACGTTGTGGAATATATGGTAGATTAGACTACATAATTAACCTATTGTAATATCTCTTATTGTAATTTAGCCACATATATAGACACATTATCATTACGTGGAAAAAGGCTTAAGAATTCGGTCCTTCTTTTGTTTGTCAAATGCTCTTATAATCTTTTTAATCTTTATAATGTATGATTATTTATTTGTTATTATTTATTAATCGTAAACAGTCAATTTTAATAATTAAAAGACTATTTTAATCATTAATAATTTTTTTATCATAAATATTTGATTACTATTATTCTTTTTTTTTTTAATGTCGGGTCCTCAAGTACAGTATTTAATAATGTTGTCGTTTATTTTGTTGTACATCCTGGGTATTCACCCAGACTCTGTGCTCTTCCATCCGCACCGCCAAGGCCTAAAATTGTCAATTGACTTTCATTGTGGCGGGTTTCGCGGTGTGTTTCGCATCTCAAGACACATTTCTAAGCTTTACTGGCAATGTGGGGTTGACATGTTTTTTAAAAAGAACAAAATGCACATATATATCTCTATTGGAAGTGATTGAAAAAAATTGTTTTTTTTTTTTTTTATTCTGGGAATATACTTTGGTTCTATGTGAAGGCTTAGATGGGCACTTGTCATCCTAAACCGGTACTATTAAGTTATCATCACTTGCACAGTCTTGGACATGTCATCATCTTTTAAGTCGAAAATACGATTGTGCTAGTGAGTAGTGAATGCATTTTTGCCATTATGTCTTAAGATATTCATGTCATGTGTCCCGGCAGTATTGCCTTTTGTTAATAGTGAGAATTCACGAATCTTCTTCAAATTCAACACTCATTCACTTTAATAAAAATATTAAAAAAAACGTAAACAAAATTATTTTTTCCTTTTAAAAAAGCCTTATTACATTATAACCCAATCCTTTGAAAGAATTGACGAAACAAAAAAATATATATTCTTTTACGTATATTTTTTATTTACTATTTTTTTCATTTTAATAATTTTTTTTTGCTGACTTTCAAAATGTTTTATAAAAATTCATTTTGAACTGAATAAGATATCTTTTTCTTTTTTAGAATTTTTGAGGTTATATTTTATTTATAAGGCAAAAAGGAAAGCATGTTGATAGTTTTATTTTTTTTTTTTTTGTTGGGGGGGGGGGAGAAGGAGGGGGGCTTGCCAACTAGAGTGATAGTTTGAGAAGATTTTGGATATCTCCCTATTTTGTTTCTTAGAAGATAATTTAAATGAAAAACAAAGTGTTGATAACTATATTACATAATTATGAGAAAGAAGAATTGCAAGTGTTAATCTAGTTTGTTTGTATAGATAAGATGAGATAAAAGTTAAAAATTAAATAAAATATTATTATAATATTTATTTTTAATATTAATTTTGTTTTGAATTTGAAAAAATTGAATAATTTATTTTATTTTATATGAAAATTTTAAAAAATAGTAATAATGAAATGAGATGAATTGAAATCGTTTAAGAAAGCAAACTAAAGTCTTAGATTAAGCTAAAAGGATTATATAAAAAATATAACCAATGAGTGTTTTTCAAATTTACCCAAATAAAGAGGAATACTAATAGTCAAAAGGAAATAAAAACTCTCTCTTCCCACTTTTCTCTCTACCCAGGCAAAAAAATTCATTTATATTGTCGCTAGGATTTCATCTTGTCTACTGACCAGAGAAGGGTTGGAGTTTCAACTTCACCCACCTCCTCCCCTAATTTCCTTTCTTGTTTCCACTACTCTTACTTATTTTTTTGTCTTAGTTTTTTATACACAATGTTGAAACAAGTTGATCTCCTGTTTTTTAGCGACCTCCGACCAACAAGCTCTGCTTATTCCACATCTCCATTCGTCGATTTTCTAGTTCGCAAATGAATTCTGCTCATTTGCTCGACATGTTCTCCGCGGCTCAAGTCGTGCCCGTCATCCACGCGCCACCATGTCTTAAAGTTGTTTTTGACGACACGCTCAACCACAGTCGAATCCTCCAAATTTGACCCTTGATTCCTCTCTAACGGTGGCGTGTGACTTGCACACGTCGCCACAATCGGTGTAGGCTTTCACCGGCGACTCAGCTCTGTGCTATCCTATTTTTCTGCCTTTTAAAACCGATGGTAAAGTGAAAGTAAGCCTAATAGTCTCTCTTAGCCAATCCAGACTAACAAGATACAGCACACGCTCCCTTACTACCACTTTCAATTGCTTTAATAAAGTATGTTTTATCAGACTATATTACTTGACCACAAAACATTTTTTTTTTCTATTTTGTGATTTATCTGTTGATTTTAGGATGAGAATATCTTTAGGCAAGAAATACCTGCAAAATTAAAATAACGGAGTCCAATTAAAGATGCATAGCAGTAAATAATCCGCTTATATCGACCCCTCCCCATCTTCTCTCCCCCCTTCTCTCTCTGCTCTCTCACTCCCTATCTTTCAAACAAAAAGGAAAACCTCAAGTTCGCATTCCGTCGAGAATCACTCCACACATTTTGTCAATCTCCTTCCCTCTCGTGACAAAACCCTAACGTGGCCACCGCTGTTAAAGTCGTCGCGAGGGCTAGTTCATGCCTTCAAAGTTTGAAGATGTATTGAAGACAAGGGATTCAAAATTCAATAACAAGGATTTGAGCTTAAAAGGGGACAAGATAGAACTAAAAGATACGGAATTTGTTAGAAAGAGGGAGGAGACAAGTCAAAGTTCAAAAACTCGAAGCTTTATCCGCTCATGTACGATCCTTTGCTTTCGCTCCAACAGGAATAACCAAAACCATTATTGCAATTTTCACCCTCACCACTACGATTTGAGTGATACCCATTGGGTTTTGAGATCTACTTCTTCATTTTGCTTTCAATATTTTTTGGGCGCTTCAATCAGTGATAAAATGTGCTTTTATGGAAGACAAAACTTAGGCTTCAAACACTGAAATCCCTCCTTTTTAATTTTTTTAATTTTTCCTTGAATCTTTATGATTCTCGAGCCTTGTGTTTGTTCCCATCATCTTTTATGGCTTACAAAGTGATGTATTCCTGAAAGAGAAAAAAGAGTAAATTGAAGGAACTAATACTACTTGATGTAACCAACCCATTTTCTATAAACAGGGGCGGACCCAAGTAATGCATTGCCAAAATTTTGAAAATATTTAATTACTATATAAATATATAATTTTTTTTATATATATAATGAAAATTTCTCTCATATTATAAAAATAAAAATTGCCCCCCTTCTCCTAAATTTTTTATTGAAATTATCCTCTACATTCTAATATTTATCTAATTCTATTTTAACTTTTAATTTCATTGATTTCCAAATCTTCAATTCACCTAGTTTCATAGTTAGTATGAGAGTATTCCCAAATGACTATTTTATTCTATCTTTTAAAATACATCATCAAAATCTAATTTTTCTATTTTACATACTGAGTTTTGTAATATACCATACATTAATTTATCTATTTTCTCTTCATACCATTTGAATATTATATATTTTTAATATTTTTTTATTTATTTCAAATATTTTCTATAACTATCAATGACATTCTCATATCTTTTGATATTTGCAATATCATTCTAAATACAATGTCATATAAATTAACTCAAAAAATAAAAGAAGAGATTATATGATGAAAATATTCTCAAAGTAATTAATTCACTATGTTTAACCTAATTCTCTCTTAATCGTTACTTTAATATTAATTGCTTTGAATTATTATCTGTATTATTCTTGCTTATTGAATTCAATTTATTCTTTTCGAATGTTTTTTTTTTGAAATTTTTTTATTTAAATTTGTTGTATTGATATTAAATTTAGTGAATTGCTAAACATGTATTTTTTGTATACAGTTTTGTAATATATGATTGTGATTTTAATATATAATCACGTGTAAAAAAATATATATTACTTATATTCACACGTATAATACATTTTGTCGACCGCCCTCCCAAATATCAAATCTTAATTCTGCCCATATCTATAAATAAATATATATATATATATATATTTATTTATTGCTGACAAAATGAATACATCTAAAAAGGAAAGACATAATGGCCACGCTAAAATTTGCAAAACTTCTCCATTGAAATCCTTTACAGGAAGTGACTCTAGTTCAACTCTAGCAACAATGGTCGAAGAATGCGAAATTTTATTTTCCTCCAGATTTTTTTGCCTATTTACCATAAACATTATCCAAAGAAAATTCAATCTTTGCTTTAGGTCCCGTTTGTTTCGTGAAGAGCTTATTTCATCTCAACTCATCTCAAATTTATTATTATACTTTTTCATATTTTTATATAAAATATAAATTTTAATACAATTTTTTTAAATTCTAATACAGTTTTTTTAATTTTCAAGACAATTTTTTTAAATTTTAAAATAATAATAATATTAAAAAATAAATTTATCTCAACTTATCTCATCTTCAAATCCAAACAAAACCTAAATCTCTAGTTATAAACTTCAGTTGAGACAAAGCCTAAATCTCTAGTTTTAAACTTCAGTTGAGACAGAGAGGCTGATCTCTATATTTGTTGGATGAGAGAGATGATTGAGAAGCACGAATTTTTTCCTGCTATGCGCGCAATCACAATATTGTGAAATACCTTGTAGCATTTTTATTAAATTGTTTAAAGTTATATTTTAAAAAGTATAAATTTATATATTTATTAATTTTTTTAATCATATTTAATCAAAAATAAAAAAATAAAGATAAAAAAAAATAAAAAAAATAAAAAAAATACTTTTAGAAATAATAAAATTAAAACTTTATTTAACAAAAATTAAATTTAACTTTAAATAATTCAATAAAAATACTCTTATGTAAGGCTCATTGATTGGTCTCCAATAACTTATATTTATATGCATCACCTGTCCAGAGGAATTTCCTTTCAGAACAACTATCAAGAACTCATATTCCACTTAAATTTATATTTATAATCTGTTAAATTATTTTTAAATATCAAACTTGCCTATGAAGAAAAAAAAAAAAAATGTAACCTTCCCCCTCTTTTTTGGGGCGGGGGTCGATCTCATCATGTGATATCTGCAAATCTCACAAACCTCGAAAAACTTTGGATCCCAATCCTCTCCCTATTACTAGTACTAATATTTTCTGTAAAATGCTTCACTCCTTGACTCGAAACTTCTGTTTTGATTTGACCTCATCATAATTCTATTCCTCGAATGGGACCCTTTCCAGTTGCTAATTTTTTTTTTTTTTCAGTTCATACTCCCAATTATGCGTAATCCGTAATTTTCGTGCCTAATAGCAAACTCACAGACCAATTACGTTAGGCAATGATAATCAAACCCCAACACTGACAACCACACATAGTATGAATGTACGAGGAGAGGATGCGTAACGGTACTGAAAAAGTAGGATGGAAGCCACCATTTTCTTTGTTTATCTTGTTGCACAAGAGATGATACAAATTAAGCAAGAGCGATTTTCTTTGGATTCTTCATACATGTAAAAGACTAGTTCTCTTCTTTGGGTTCTTCTAGCTTGTTGCACGATTTTTTTTTTTTTTTTTTCTGAGCCCAAAAATTGAGAATCAGCTCCCGACGGAAATGGGCTCTCTTACCAATCAAGCTCTCTCTCGAGTACAAGAGAACCGAAACCCCGGGTCCAAGATAAAAGACTCAGAAATGAAAAAAGGCTTTTTTTTTTTTTTTCTATAGCCTTTCCCAAACAAGTTCTCAAAGGAGAAGTTGTCACTTTTAGACAAAAGTTGATCCAATGTAAAGCCTGAAATGTGAAAACCAAAACGTGGCATCTGAACAAAGCAATGGGGCGATTTTAATTTCTAGACCCATACACAATCCTTGAAACTGCAAATAATTAAGAATCAATAGAGTTTTCCAAAAATGCAAACTATAAAAAGGTTGCGTCTTTATGCTAGATTGCAACAACCGCTTGCAAAACAAAAGGGGGGTAAAAAAGAGAGTACCATCCATGTGTACATCTGTTACTCTGCCGGCAATGTCAGTGGCAATTGCCTCTTCCACGGCAGAGATGGTTTTGATCTGCAAGCACCCATCCAATATTTAGCAATCAACAACAAAATTGTACTCTGATAAATATGCAAATAAAAACAAATCAACACGTAAATAACTGGCACATTCGGTTCAATTGGGACATTTGTTAATTTAAATCTTAAAAAAGAACACATTATAGCGCTAAAACTTGGTAGAAGAGCATCACTATCGCCCAACTGTTTCAAGACGCAGCTAATATGACCGTGGACAAAGGCATAACAGAAGAAGAGATCAAGTCTCAAGTTGAATCCACCTTGGGAAACTTTAAAGCCTGGTTTGTTTTTATAAATTAGATGAGATAAAAGCTAGATATTAAATAAAATATTATTATAAAATATTTTGTTAATATTAGTTTTATTTTAGTATTTGAAAATGTTGAATTTTTCTTTTATTTTGTATAAAAATTTGATAAAGTAGTAATGATGAGATAAGATGAGAGTGTTTGTGAAAGTGATCAAGGCAATCTGATGAAGACTGGCAGGGCAATGGAAGGTTGTCATGGCATCTGCAGAGTACCGCATCGAAGCATTCTAGAGCTTTCATTTGGAACTTGTTACATAGTGCTGTTGGGTAGAAAACTTGAAGTTATTTGACCCTCGGGAGTAATCTAGGCACGATTATGAGTTTCATCATCACCAGCTCACGGGAAAATAATTTAAGCAAATAATTTAGAACTCTTGAGTATTTTAGTACTTTTTGAGTCCTGCAAAACTTCTTTACATGTCATACTTCTACAAGCTCATTTTTGGTATTTTTTTCAGTTTCTGGAAGATTATAGTCACTGTAGATGTCTTTTAGAGGTTTCCCTAAAGCCTAGAGATGATAGAAAATATTCATGTTGTTAGTCCCATGCACCTTCAACTCTCCATCCTCTGTATTCTCTTCCGAACTGTTAACTAGTAAAGGAATAAACTCCTTCCGCATGCATCGAGGTTACTTGAGTAGCACCCCTTTGCACTTTTTGAAAACAATTGACTTACTAAAAAAGACATTTCTGTTGCAGCCATCTTTACCCGGATCACATGTTTGGCCCTTCGGGTTCAAATGAGTAGAGTACTTCGACTATGTACAATACCAAATGAGTAGAGTACTTCGACTATGCACAATACATTAGTTTCTTGTATCTTCTCCTCTTTCTAGATTAGTCTCTCTTGACAACAACTTGTGCACTTGGAATGTGCATTTTGAGCTTTTCATATAAATTTTTACCAATAAAGAAAATTCAACTCACCCACAAAGCTCGCACAATTGATTGCTAGATTGCGGAAATGTAACATTCAAAATGAGTCCTATTTTAGTTAATATGCTATAATGGAGAAATCCCATTAGACTGACTTTGCAGTTTTGCACATCGACACAGTTTTTGGTTATATTCATGCACCTCAGGGCACCGAGAAAGTTCTTAATTGCTGGCAAAATTCAAAACTACGTTGGGGTGGTTAAAGTTTTAAAATTTGTGTGATGCTTACGTAGAGTCTCTCTTAAAAATAACGTAATTTTGAACTATTGCACTCGTAGTAAAAAAATGGCTGATAACAGATATGTGGCAAGTGAACTGAACTGAAAACCATTACCTTTAAGCTTGAGCATCAACCTCCTTATCTTCCACATCATTGGCAGCATTATTTGCCTCGACAGCATCAGCATCCTCCACGGGAGGCTGAACCTGCTCGTCCTCTGGCAGCGGTTCCTCTACATAATCATTCTCGAAACGCATCTGGTGGCACCTCATAGATCCTAACCTGCGGCTTAGACGGGTCCTTCACAAGTACATACTTGCCCTCATTCAATTTCATGCACAGATCAACAATGGACTTCACAATCCCCCACATATTCAAAGTGTTCAAATTAATCTGCCCCGCAAACTCCCTCGGCTTGTACCCAACAACCGCCAATATCACATGGTTAAAATGATCACGAGGATGAACCCGAGAGACATACCCCAATTTCATCAGATCCGCGCCAGCTAGCAGAGCTTGAGAAGTCCATTTCGCCAACTTGTTCGCATTGTTCTTCAGCTCGGTGGCCAATACAGCACCTCTTTGAGTCTCAAGCTTCTGCCTCCAATCAACCCCAGAGTATTTGGGATCAAACTCATTGAGCGCATTCAGGGTGAGGAAGGACCTCTGCTTGTTCACCTCGACCACACTCTGGACCTCACACCGCGCCACCAAGTACATATCGTTGTCGAGCTTCCACCGCCTATACCTGTACGCCACGGAAGCGACCTCTTCGCCTTCATTTGCGAAGGGGTTCGACTCTTCAAAGGCCACCTTGTTCCCATCCCTAATCAGAACCTGCTGAGAGAAATTCTGGTTGATGTACGCGGCTTCGAGACCGAGCGAGTGCGCGGAGTTGATATCGTCCTTGGCCTCCGGCAATGGCTCCTGTGAGGTCTCATGCACCGAAAGCAAGTCGAGCTGCGAGCCGTCCCTCTTATCGAAGAACAGCTTGTTTCCAACCCTCTGAACAACAATGTCCCACGAGTAAACCGACCTCGGCGAGCACATGAGCGTGGAGAGGATTGCATCGGTGGCGAAGACCGTTGCCTTGTCCTCGTTAGCGAGGCGGCGGATAACCGGATCATCTGTGGTTGTAACCTTAAAGAAATTGCGGTTCTTGAAGCGCTCGAGGCGACGCTCGTTTTTCGGAGTGACGCGATCGTAGGAACGATCATAGAACTCGAGCGCGCCACAGAGAAGGAGGTCCTCCGGTTCGGGAACGGAGAATGAGAGCTTGGAGAAGGTGGAGAAGGGGATCTGATCTAGCATGTTCCACTCGGGTTGAATGTCGACGGAGGACTTGAACACTGCGGCCTCGCGGCGCTGCGAGTTATTCGAACGGTTGAGGTGGTAAAGACGGTCGCGGCGGGCGCGTTCCTTCTCGGCCTCGCGTTTGCGGGCTTCGACCTCCTCGTCTCGCCGCTGGGGGAGCTGGCGCTGAGGCTGGAATCTCCATTTAGGGCCGAATCTCGGCTTAGGGGGTGGCTTGCCGTCCACGAGGCGGAATGAGTCATCATCGGCGGAAGCTGGGAATGAATCGTCATGGGAGAAGTCGAAGACGGAGTCAGAAGGGTTCTTTGAGCGGGCCGGATTGTTGTAGTTTCGGGTCCAGTCAGCGATCCGGCCAAGCTTGTCGGAGCGGGAGAAGGGGGCGAAGGGGACATTCAGAGGGAGGTTGTTGTTGATGTGGCCGGCGGAGACGGTTGTGGTAGCGCTGGTGGAATCGGGTGGGCCCCATCCGTCGGGGTTGAATGGGACTGATCCGACTTCGAGTCCTACCATGTTTAAGGTTTCGTCTTGCTCGTCTAGTATTGGATCTGAGTACGTGTGAGGAAGAACCGAGTGAAACCCTAGGCGGCAATTGAAACCCGAGGGTTTTGCAATAGGGAAAGGATAGGAAAGAAATTCAATCGAAAATTAATCATCCATAGGGCCTGGTTTGTCTTGATGGACAATTTTCCAACCGATGGGTTTATGTGTTGTCCAGTGCCCCCGGCCCAATGAGCCAACACTATCAGGGAACTTTTCAGACAACCTAGGCTTATTATAGGAGGACATAATACACACGTAACACAATTATATAATATATTTTATAACAAATATTAAATAAAAAATAATTTTATAAGAGAACGACTTCAAACATAAAATGATTATATATATAAAAAATTTATAAATTGATATGATTTCATAATATCTGTTAGATTTATTTTATAATAAAAATAATTTTACAATATGACATGCCATATTAAGTTATATCAATTTATAAATTTATTTTTGTGTGATTCCTTTGAGACTAAAGTATTTTTCATTTTATAAAACACTTTATATATATAATACTTTACAAAAATATTCCTCATATAATATTTTGTTGTGGAATATATTATATAATTATGTTGTGTATATATTATTTGCTTATTACAGGACTCCTTATAGGCTGGTGTATTAGGCCAAGGAAAATTCTATTTGTCTCTATTTTAGAATTCCTTCTTGAATTTCGATTTGCATTTTATTTTTATTTTTAGTTTTTTTTTACGTGATTTTTAAATTTTTTTATATGATTTTTTTGACATCTTATTTTTTTTTAAATAACAAAAAAATCACAACATTATTTTAAAATATTTCGTTAAAAATCATGTGAAAAAAAAAGAAGATCCAAGTAAGACCCCAAAATCAAAATCCCTAACATTCCCCCATTACGCTGGGTCCATAATGGCACGATTGAATGAAGTGTAATCAAGTGTAGACTAGCACGGTCCCACTATTATAGTTTATACTAGGAAAAAGTCGGTTTGATTAGGTTTTATCAAAGGACTTCGGCCAGATAAATCTATTGGAAAAGGGCCTCTCAAGGGAGAACTGTGTTACAACTTACATTCATCTCATGTTGTCTCTCATCTCATATACTATTCCATCTTATATCATATTATCTTATATCTTATCTCATAAATTTAGCATCATATCTTATTTCATTTCATATATTATCTTATATATATCTGTCTCTACGATTGGCATAAGGCCAATCATCATTATCTTCTCACGAATTGAGTCTAAATTTAAGTTGATTCTAACATACAAGCGCTCAATTATCAAATCTTTTTATACGTGAGAGTTACAATTTTTTTCAACTTAACACATCTTTACATATGAGCTTGCAATCTTTTTCAAATTTTCATAAATATTTTCAAATTTATTTTAACATCAAAATACATCTAAACTCATCTTAAATAAGTCTTACAAAACTTATTTCATCATCTCAACTCATTACTATTTATAAAAAACTCAATTTAGCTCAACATTCAAATGCAACCTATCCAAGAAAGGCATCCTCACTGGTTCGTCTCCATTTCCATGGCTGTTTTGTTAGTGCAAGTTCACCATTCACTATTTTTGTTTCTTTTTTGCTTCTTTTAGAAGTAGGGTAACACTTGATCAGCCCATAAAGCACGTTGAGAGTTTTGTAGGGGTGGGATGCTTCAATTTTTCTAGATGATACAGAGAACTTCATTGGAGAAAAAACTGCAGGTCCTAACTTGAATTCTCTTAGGGGACTTGATTTTTTTTATTTGTTGAAAAGAATTTAATAACATAAGATTTAAAAAAAAAATAGGATATAGCTCGGAAACTGAGATTCGACCAAGTTCATAATTGGGCCTAATATCCGATGTCCGATCCAACACCTGAATGAATAGTCTTCGATGAGATGGTTGAAGGTGGAATAAAAAACTTTAATTTTTATGAAAGAGGGAGGAAATAGCTTTAGCTTCTCAGCATGGTAAAAAGATAGCTAAGTTCATGTGCTTATGTAGGATGACAACTTAATTCATGGGTTGTAAAGGAATAGAGAATTAATGTTTAGAACTCCTCTGTAACGATGGATTCTTCAAGGAGTTAAAAGAGCATTCACATTAGCTTTATTAATATAGTTTTTAAAATTTGATAAAAAGTACATATTTTTCATAAATACAAAATCTCTCTATCCATAATCCTACTTTGAATTAGTCATTGAATTCATTAAAATAATAATATAATAATATTTTTTTGATAATAATATTAATTTCTTTTTTTATATTTTGTAATTACACTATTCATATGTACATTAATAATTTAATTTGAAAATTAAATTATTGTTTTCTAACTAATTTTGTTTCTCGACCTAATTATCCAACAAACACATTTTACTAACCCTTCTACAATTTAGCATAACATTTAGTCAAATATTGATAATTTTCAGTACCATGGCACAATTTCTGCTCCAATCCGAGTACTAGTTAACATGCAAGTAATTAGCATCATGATAAAAAATTAATATTAATGGTAATAAAAAGAAAAAAAGAGTTTTAGGTCCTATTTTTTTTTAATATGACATAGAAAGTGAAGCATTATTCAATTACTAAACTATTATTTAATTATTAAACTATTTCACCCAGAATATAGGTACAATAAATCATTGTGACCAAACATGATCAGAACTGCAAAATCATTAGTAAAATTGCCAAGGCATCCAAACTGCGGTTTTGATCACAAAAGCCAATGCAGACATGTTTGGGAGATTAAAAACCAATAAAAAATTACTTTGGTGGGTGAATAGTAGATTTTTATATTTTAAGGAAGATGTGAAAATACCATAGCTCAAAGATTTAAAGGGATTCCTTTGATGAATCCAATGCAGTTATGTTTTGATGAAACTCATCAAATGTGCATTTGATTAGATTTTTTATGAAGCTAATGTTAATGTTCTAACGATGCGTATTGGAGTTCTAATCAATATTTAACAACATATTAATGCAAGGGGTAATTTTCTGCAACTTTCAGAATTTTAGAACAGGAGGAGAAAATGTTTGTTGGTAATCCTTGAAAACACAAATGACATCAGATAAAAAAGTTTTCTGAATTCCATTCGAAGCGTCACTGGGTTGCAAATCGTTGTTCTGAATCATGCATACAGAGGGGAGTTCACTGTGGAAAGACAATGGGGAGGCCAAGGCCTCAGTCAAAGGTGCCTCGTATGCCTCGGCGTTGAGGTCACAGGTGGGTAGTCCGGTCGAGAATCGCTATGTGGCAAAAGGAAAGGGCAAGACATTATAAGCAGAAGGAGAAGGAGAAATGAAGGAGTAGGGATCACAAGTAGTTGAGACCAAAATCTTCTACTTAATCTTATCGACTTGCGATTGGATTGAAGAGTACTGTGAAAAATCCATGATCGCAAAAGATAAGATAAGGATCAAAATGTAATCTTTTCTACTACTAAAAGTACTGCTTGAGTGTGTTTATTATAAGTATGTGTTTTCTCTGAGTAGAGATCCCTGGCTGATGTGTGGGATTTATACTGGTAATTCTTGCATGCTGAACTAATTTTCTTGTTCAAGCGAGCGTGAATATCATGTACTGATCAATACGTTAGCGGGCTCAACATCAGCATCAGCATCAGCATCAATGAGCTTGACAACAACCGACAAATGGTAACATAATTCCCTAGTCCCCACCCCAAGGGCCAAGACGCCCAATAAAAATACAAACACACATGCGCTGATATTTTTCTATTGAGCAAGCATACATGAATATATGGTTGAAGTATTAATTTTAACTTGCATTAATAAGAGCAAAAACGGTAACATGCATAACACTAATTGGGAACATAAGATTTATAGTTGCCAGTGAGCACTGAAATATTCTCATGATCGATCGATTCTTATTTCATCGACGTGGCATCATGATGATCATATATATATATATAGTACATCACTGACAAACTTCTTTAGTCTCTCAGATATTCTTGCAGCTTCATAACCCATCGATGCTGACTCCCCAACCTACAGAATATGAAGCAAAAAATATTAGGTTTATCTTCAAATTAACAAACAAACAAACGCCAGACAATCTTTCTTTCGCAAAAGATCAGGGCTTGAGATGAAGGAAAAAATAATAAAAATTGCCTACCTTAGCATTTATTGTGTGGAACACCGTATCTGCAACAACACTAAAACCGGCATTAATAATCTCAGCTCCTTCGTCATGAAGTACACGAACAGTCTCCTTGAACACGAAGTGAAAATCCAACCGCCCAGTTATCACAACCACCTTTAACGCAAAACCAATGTCCTGAATCTCAAATTTTGGTAATCTTAACCCCACCGTGATCACTTCGCTATTTTTGCTGGCGTCTGGCCTTTCAATTCCCATTAAGCTGTCTTTCTTCTTCTTCTTCATTTCCTCCAAGTTTGTCTGTAGCTGCTTTATATAGTTTACAGCTTCATCTAGCTGATCCGGTAGCGATGCGGCCACTTCCTGCGGCAGCCACATTAAAAGTTCATGATCATTATCTCTAACTCATGTTAACATGCAAGAATGTATTATATATATATATATACACATATATAATGTGTTGTGCGTGCGTGCTTGAGAGAGAGAGAGAGAGAGAGAGAGAGAGAGAGAGAACTCTTGAACTTTGACGGGGCACAAGAGAATTGAGCTCGGAGAAAAGGGCCTTCATATGATTTCTCCTATTTCGCTCTATGGTCTTTCGATCAGTTGATCTGGATGACGAACTAGGGTTGTTCTCCATCGAGGGTACTGGTGGCCGGGCTGGCTAGTAATTAGTACTTATATATATATGCTTGTTTTCTGCTGCATGCCGATATATATAGTACTAGAAAACAAATTTCGTAAAACTAAAACTAAAATTAACTTGTATGAATGTCGGCTAATATACCAAACTTTGTCATATTTATCGGCGGGAGTTATAATAGTCAAAATTTAACACGCACGGTTTTCTTTTGTCAATGTTGTTATTAAATCCAGCATATTTCCTGTGAAAATGCATGTTTATTTTAAATTCTATGGAAATTGAATTTGATTAATTTCAAATTACATTGCCAATAAAGACTGTCGATGTAATTTGTAGAGGCGCATGCAATTAACTCATGAGAATTCCTTTTTTCCAATATTTTTCAAATTTTGATTAAGCCTGACTATCAAGACATTAATTTATGAGTCATGTTACATAACCTTTCACATATCATATTTTTTAAATTTTTAAATTTTTTTAAATTTATTGTTTTTAAACTAATTAAAATTTTTTATTCATTATTCATATATCAAATATTTGATTAAAGAAAATATAATAAAAATTAAAAAATATGTAGTATGTGAGAGATTGGAAGGTTGTGTAGATTTTTTCTTAATTTATTTCTACTGATGTAGTTATCTTAATTATGTATCGACGAAGCTAAACTACGTTCAACTAAACTATCTCATGTAATTAGGTACCATTCAAAATTCCAAACCCTAGCTGCAACTGCTTTAATTAATGAACAGATCATAAGACACATGCATGGAAGCCAAGCAAGCTCAGATATGTTTTTTTTCCCCTTAAAGTTTGTTGTACATAGACCTTGCTCACAACTAATGGACATTCAAATACTTATATAAATCGATGAATCATTCAAATTCTCTATCTAATATTTGTTTCATTGTTGAAATATTGCGCGCCTTGGTAAGAATAATGTGGAAATAGCACCGACAAAGCCATGGTGTTCATTGATCAAGCAACAAAAAGATCATTATAAGAAAGCTGCTTATTTGCAGCCACTTAATATTAACAAAATGATTATTTATAGTCAAAATTAGTCACAAATGCTCTTTTCGTCGCAATTAATTAGTCACAAAAATCTATTTTTCTTGCAATGGATAAAAGATCAGTATAAAAATGCTTGCATGATTATCCATGACCATAAGTTAAATATAACCCCCTAATGAAATGCTCAAACCACATGGCTTATACTTTAAAAAAATTAGTCAATGATACAATTTGAGTCCCATTGGAATCTTGAGTAAAAACTTCTCATTCTCAAGTAATGCGAGATCTCATACACCACATACTCTTATCCTTATCATATATATAGGGTATCACAATCTACCCCTTTAGATGTTCGACGTCCTCATTGAGCCTATCCATTATAGGTGACACAGTTCAAGTCCCATATTTTTTATTAGGATAGGCTTTGATACTATTTATAACGCTCCAATGTAAAGTCTAAATCACATAATCTATACTCTAAAAAGACTAATCAATGATATAATTGGAGTCCCACTGGAACCTTATAAAGTGTAAGAACATTTCATTCCCAAACAATGTGGAATTACATACATCACTTACTCTTATTATTATCATATAGGGTATCACATAAAGGGAGAAAAACAGTCAATGGTAATTGTGTTAAGCATCCAGGCATCATCATGTACGTGTGTCTTTTTATCGTAAATAGTATTTCTGATTGCAATTAAAATATTATAATTACTTAAATTTTTTTGGAAGTGAATATTGCATTGAAATTGATGATATCTGTAAAAAAATACACAATAGAAAATATTTGGATGAATTCTGTATTGATTCAATTACAGAGCTTGATGTTTACATCGGTATATATAAAAATAATTGTAACTAATTTCCTGAATATTTGCTACACATAAATATAATTAAAATGCATGTACAACTATACAATTAACTCTAACTATCAGTAGGAATCTCGTGGAATAATTGCTCTGTCTTCTCGTGGAATAATTGCTTTGTCTTCAGTTACATACAAGTATGGCAGACTTAATTCTCCGGTCTTTGGTAGAATCTTTTCTGAAATTATTCTCCTGATTTTCAGCAGTGATTTCAGATGAAATCCTTGATCTTCTACACTCCCCCTCAATCTGAAGGGGAGATCACAGACATTCAGATTGTGCTTGACATCTGTAAATTTCTTTGGTGATAGGGGCTTTGTGAGTGCATCTGCGAGTTGGTCACGACTTGAAATGAACTGAACTTTTAATTGTTTCTGATTAACTTGATCGCGAACAAAATGGAAATCGATCTCTATGTCTTTTGTTCTGGCACAGAATACTGGATTTGATGTAAGATATATAGCACCAATGTTGTCGCACCAAATAGTAGGTGGTTGCCAAAGTGGAACTCTCAGCTCATGTAAAACTGATTTTATCCACATTAGCTCAGCTACCGTGTTTACTAAAGCTTTATATTCAGCCTCAGTGCTGCTACGTGCCGCTGTTGGTTGTTGCTTACATCTCCATGAGATCAAGTTTGGTCCTTGAAAAATGCAATGGGCTCCTACTGATCGTCTGTCATCGCGGTCTGTTGTCCAGTCCGAGTCGAAAAAAGCTTGAAGATCAAGATTTGTAGCTTTTGAGATTAACAAGCATGTTGAAACAGTATATTTAAGGTAGCGAAGTATTCGTTTGATAGCTTGCCAGTGTGTTTCAAGAGGATTATGCATGAACTTGCTAACTTTGTGTGCTGCAAAGGCTAAGTCAGGCCTTGTAAAGGCAAGGTATTGCATGCTTCCAACCATGCTTCTGTAAAGATTTGCATCGGCACATGGTTTGCCATCTAAGGCAATGAGAGTGCAAGTTGAGGCCATCGGACTAGAGCATGGTTTGGCTTGATCCATTTTACTCTTTTTGAGCAAATCAACTAAGAGGCCCCAATTCTTTGACATCAAAGTCTATCTTCAGGCTTTGAATGACTCGGTTGATGGCAGCTGAACTCGATTCGGTTATTAATATATCATCGACATTAATTAAAACATAAACAGTGGTAGTTTTTGTTTTAAAAATAAACAATGATGTATCAACTTTGCTTTCATGAAAATGTAATTATTTGAGCTTGTCTGAAAGTTTAGAAAACCAAACTCTTAGGGCTTGCCGCAATCCATACATTGATTTATGCAACTTACAGATATGATTTGGAAATTGATGATGAATAAAACCTTGTGGTTGTGTCATGAAGACTTCCTTGTGTAGATCACCGTGCAAAAATGCATTTTGCACATCAATTTGTTGTATAGGCCAATCATGAGTGACCGCAATTGAGAGGATCGATCTAATTGTAGCATGCTTGATAACAGGACTGAAGATTTCGAAAAAATCAATACCTTCTTGTTGGTGAAAATCATTGGCGACTAGACGAGCTTTGTGACACTATATAGTCCCATTAGCTTTCCTTTTGATTTGGTAAACCCACCGACAACCAACAATATTTGCAATCGGATATTTTGGAACCAAGGACCAAGTTCCATTTTGAATTAATGCATTGAATTCTTTGTTCATGGCTTCTCTCCAATGATTTGATTTGGATGCTTCTGTAAAGCAAGTTGGTTCTTTGGCTGTAGAACTTTCGGCCAACAATGCTTGAGTTAGAGGATGTCGAATAAATTCATCAGAGTGCTGGCGAGGTTTGTGAATATTGTTCTTGGATCGTGTTGTCCTCAGATGATGAAGATGTTCTGTTTTGTGGCAGATCCGAGATCAAGTCTATATGTTGCGATGGAACTGTGGCATCCTGGTTAGTGATAGTGCCACCTAAACCTGTAGGAAGAGACAAACAAGGTGCAAAAACATTTATAATAAGACAATGGTTAGATTGCAAATCACTAGAATTGGGAGAAGGAGATATATTGATGTTATGAGTCATTGGAACTGAATGATGTTGTAAGGGTGGATATACGTTTCTTTGGTGTAAGGGAAGAGATTTTCATAAAAGATTGTGTGCCTAGAAATATAGATTTTACCAGTAGATAAATCAAGGCATTTGTAACCTTGATGACCAAGACTATAACCAATGAAGAGACAAGTTTTGGAGCGAAAGTTAAGCTTGTTTGAATTATAAGGGCGCAAATTAAGCCAACATGCACAACCAAAAATACACATAAAAGAATAATCAAGCATGCGCTTGTAAAGAATCTCAAATGGAGACTTTTGTTTTAAAACAAGTGTGGGTAGCCTGTTTATGATGAAGGTTGCGGTTTGGAAGGCTTCTTCCCAATAAAGCATGAGTAAATTTGAGTGTGCTAACATACTTTGGCCAACCTCGACAATGTGACAGTGTTTGCACTATATAGAACCATTATGTTGATGAGTGTACGGACATGCTAGTCTATGATTTATTCCGGTTTGCTAAAAATAATTGTGCAAACGTCGAAACTCACCTCCCCAATTAGATTGGACAGATTTAATTTTGCGTTCAAAATATTTTGCAACATATGCTTGAAATTGAATAAATATAGATTCAACGTCAGATTTATGTTTCATTGAAAATAACCAAACAAACTTGGAATGATCATCAAGAAAACTAACATAATATTTAGCACCATTAGTAGAAACAACGGATGATGGTCCCCATACATCAATAAAAATTAAAACAAGAGGATAAGAAGAAACATTAGAAGAAGACTTAAATGGTAAGTCATAACCTTTTGCCATTTGACATTTGGAGCACACTGAATGCTTTTTATTGGACTCGACTGGAACATTGATAAATGAGAGGACTTTATTGACAACTGGTGTGGATGCATGTCCAAGACAACGATGCCAATCATGATGAGCAACACGAACGGTAGAGAAAGCTTGCGGATGGCGAGATTGATATGTGAATTGGTAAAAGTCCATTAATGAGTTGAACTTGATGATGGACCTTTCCCGAGTAATCCTTCACAAGAAAGAACTTGTCATGAAACCCAAAATAGACATGATTATCAATACAAAACTTTTGGACAAATAACAATTTTATATGAATTTTAGGAACCAAAAGCACTTGATTAAGAACAAAAGTAGTATCGGACGTGGAAATTTTAGAGGAACCAGTTTTTGAGATTTGCAAACCTTGGCCATTGCCTACTTGAACCTGGTCTGTACCCTGACAATTATCATTCTGAAGGTTCTAATTATTGATATCATCAGTGACGTGATGCGTGGCACCAGTATCAGCATGCCATTTGGTGTCCCAAGTGCCAGTAGGTGCAGCGACCATAGCTTGTTTATTTTCTGGTTTTTGATCCTGGTAAGACAGATCAAATCGAAAATAGCATTTCTTTGCTAAGTGTCCTGATTTATTACAGACCTGACATATGACTGAATTGTGATCAGTATTACGTGTGGTGTTGTTGTAACCAGCACGATTGGAATGGCCTCGGCCCCTAGAACCACATCTGCCATGATTTTGAGATGAATTGTATTGTCATTGGGCAACATTGACAGAGGTAGGTTGAGCAGGAGATGACAACTGGTGGCGAGAAAGTCTGGCTTCAATGGTGCGCAAAAGCGAGCAAATTTCCTCCATTGTGACTGTGCCAATGCGAGCCGAGATTGAGGCAACAAAGCTGTCATATTTGTGGCCTAATTCTACAAGAACATAGGTGATGATATCTTTACAACTCATAGGTTGTCCTGCAACAACTAGTTCATCAGTGAGTTTCTTATTGAAAAGAAAATATTCTATGGTAGATTTGTTGCCTTCTATTGCTGTTGCGAGTTAGGTTTGAATCTGCACAATTCGTGCACGAAATCGGGATGAAAAAGTTTCATCCAAGGCGTGCCACACAGCAGATGAAGTAGTATGATTTACTACTTGAGCAAGTACTCCTTCGATAAGAGAAGACATGAGAGTACTAAGGATAATATTATCTTGGCGCATCCAATGATAATAGGCAGGGTTGGGTTCTTCGAAAATAACACGAGTTTCTGGATGGGAAACAGAGACATATTTAAGAGGTTTGGGGATGGTACCATCAAGATATCCGAAGAGGTATTGGCTAAGAAAATATGGCACCATTTGTGCCTTCCAAAGAATATAATTATCGAGGCTAAGTTTGACAGTAACTATGTTAGACATAGTGAGAATAGAGGGGGATTGAGAGCGTTGAATATTAACAGTGGTAGAGGAATCAGAAGAAGAGGAAGACATGGCTTGTAGACCTTAGTCTTTTGACAACTAATCTGTTACCATGTAAAAAAATACACAATAGAAAATATTTGGATGAATTATGTATTGATTCAATTACAGACCTTGATATTTACAGCGGTATATATAAAAACAATTGTAACTGATTTCCTAAATATTTTCTACACGTAACCATAATTTAAAATGTCTGTACAGCTATACAATTAACTCTAAATATTAGCAAGAATCTCATGGAATAATTGCTCTGTCTTCTTGTGAAATAATAGCTGTCTTCAGTTACATGCAAGTATAGTAAACTTTATTTTTTGGTCTTCGACAGAATTTTCGTTGGAATTATTCTCCTAATTTTCAGCAATGATTTGAGATGAAATTACTTGATCTTCTGCAATATCAAACAATATTTGTTTGCGGCTTTGACTGTGCGCGCAGGCTTCAGCTAGCTAGATATATAGCTTGATCGTGAAACATGCACAATTATTTAAGCAGTAGTACTAGATATTAATAAAGCAACCGGCCAAAACATGCAAATGCACACGCTTTCAAATATAGTACAATACTATTGTCAAACGTCGAATTTAATTGATAGATATGCATAGTATTACAACTGATATCTTCGCATTCTCAATCATCAAAAACATAGGTAATAAAAAGAGAGCGAGGCTAGCTCTCTACAGACAATAATCTCGTCCTTTGGAATTTCAGGTAAAATGAGAGGCACAGAAATATCAGACACATCCTCTTGCTTCTAAATTAAAACAACCTGATTAATGATATTCCAGCTAACTGTGGGATTTTCTTTCAGATTTCTTTAATCAAAAAGTTGAAAAGTTACAAGATAGATCAAGAACTTAATTATTGCAAAGATCTACAGCATTCGCTAAATAGATAATTGGTCTTCTAATTGGCGACCACGTTGTAAACATTATATGATGATCGCATGTCTCATGCCTGTCGGCTTTCTTGGAAGGCTTGTACACGTGTCGGGTCTTGGCTGGTCTTCACAGACTTTTAGAACGCATTTTAACGGTCGAATGTAGTTCATACAATTGTTGATGTTACGAAAATCAGCCAACAAAGTTAGGATAGAAAAAAGAGTTATTTTTAGTCCACTATATTTACGTGGTTCGGTGTAAGGCCTACGTCCACAGAGATTTGGGGAAGGAGATCCACTATAATAAATGTTTTTACAATCTCTCATGGCTCCCACTGTATAATGAAAAATATCGATCTCTCTCTAACTGGCTCTAGGATATCTCTCGCTCTCTGGCTGACTTCTTCCCAGCATCGTCTCCTTCAACCTTCTTAGAGGGCTCCCACTGTACAATGAAAAATATACATCAATTTACTGGTGTTCGAGTCCCTCTAAGAAAGTTAAAGGAGACGATCCTGAGAGAAGAGTCAGAAGGCCCAAGAGCGAGAGAGATCCCAGAGCTAGCCAGAGAGAGATCGATCAACCCCCGTGAATGTATGTCTTACGCCGAACCATGTAAATACTGTCTCTCTATTTATTTATCTGTTATCTACATATATACAGCCGTACCAAAGTCTCGTCGGGGTCCTAAACGACACCTAACGAAGTCTCAACTCGTCCAAACGGACTGTGGAATGACTCCTTTTTTTTTTTGACCTGTTGACTGATTTTCATGACATCAACAACAACTTCTAAGGTCAAGAAATTATACCCTTTATTTGTTTGTTTTATTTTATTATACGCATCCAGTATACTCCAGTCACGACCATAGTATTATAAGTTTCTAGAACAGCAATAAAATAGTTGATTTTTGCTCTGAATTAATCTCGTACTAACCTTGTTTTTCTCTTCGGGTCCAAATAAGAAACAAAACTCCTTTTCATTCCGATTAGCTAGAAAAATAAAAAGTTACAATATTTTCAACACATTCTCGCAGAATATTGTCAGGCGGATTGCTTTTTTATTTTTTAATTCAAAAGCATAATGATAACTTACATACGTGGCAACATATGTGCCGTATTGAGTTGGAGAACTTTTTTTTGGATTTTATTTTGTCCTTGTTTGTTGATTAAGCAAAAGCACGATCGGGCCCTCATCTTTTTGCTCTAAAATTTGATTGGATTAGAGTAGTCATTAGTCAAGTCTGATACCAATAAAAGGACCCCATGACTGATTAACGCATTAAAAAAAAGCACATATAAATTAGCTTAGCTCAATTTCTCAAAATTCGACGTCCCTGACTCCCTATTAAGTAGCAAGATTTGGTCGGTTCGTGGGCAATTTCCTAAGAATTGAGCACAAAAAGTAGAAAACGACAATCTTCTAGACTCTTGTGAATTCGTGAATCCCACTTATATTGTTGGCGTTCCTCGCTTCTTTTCCATATTTCTTGTTAGCTAATGACGAAAAACTCATTATATTATTATATGGAACATAAATAATACAAACAGTACCTTTTTAAATAGTGCCAGACAATTACATATAGATAAATGGACATCAATAAAGAATGGACATATCAATATCTCACAAAAGACTTCTCTTCACCTGCACACACCATAGACATAACATTAGACAGGAACCTCATTTCCGTTAACCTCCCCTCCCTCCCTTCGACCTCCCCTCCTTCATTTATGTTCTATGATTTCATGTTTCAAATTCACAAACTAAAACTTATTTTGATCAAATTCTTATATTCAAGCATCAACACAAACAAAAATAAAGCTATTTTCCACAATACAAATGCAAATACCAAATGCGAGAAACACACAAATGACATTCGCTTCATCTTCCTCTCAACCATTCATGGCAGTCTCTCCAAGGAGCAAATACTAAGCAACACCAAACCCTAACTCAGAGAAACCCCATCAAATACTTTTTAATTAAATTTTAGTAAACCCACCAATCACACACTTTTTTTAACCTAATCTCAAATAGTTTATAACTAAATCTCAATAAAGAAGAGAAAAGGCTTAACATCAGAGGGAGAGACAAAACATCAAGAAACCACGAGTCGTAGTCGCACGCCAAATGCAACCTTCGACATGGGGAATCGAGGGAGGAGAAAATGAGAGAGAGGATAGAATGGGGGGAGGAGAGAGTCAAGAGGGAGGAGACTAACGAAAGTGATGTAGGAGAATCCAGCAAGAGGGGAGGACGCAGTCACATGTCGGAGGCATTTTTTCGCGCCGGGGGGGGGAGAAAAAAACTGAAACGAGGATGCTTTCGGTGTGCATCCACGATTTAGCAGTGTAACGCCTCGACCCTCGAGGGGTTCGAACAGTACTTCATAACTTTTCTTTTTATGAAACTAGTTTCAAAAAACAAGACTGATTTCGTTCGTTTAAAAACCTTTCAGTTCATACTCAGGATACAAGACTTCAAGTTATAAAATAAAATATATATTTACAATAAAAGAGATTTACAACAGAAAACATTTTAACTATAAAACGAAATGGCCTTCATACATGTCTAGACTGTCGTGCTCTTCCCTTGGACTGTTTGCTTCTTACTGTACACTCCTGTGTGGGGGAGGAAATACACAGAAAGAAAACTAAAATAAGTCGAATACTCAGTAAGCATTATTTCATACAGTTTTTAATATAATAAAGTAGGTTTTTTAATCATACAATACACACTCATACACACGTACATACATACATACATACAATACATGCATTGTTTTTCATAACTATAACCCTATTATGCCTTCTTTCTTTATGAATATTCGTTATCCTTCTTATTCTCTCATTGTTCTTGGCAATTACTATTTACTTAAAGGAGTTAATAGACAAATAATCATCGACAAGCAAGTAATCATCTACCAAGCAAGCACAGAAATATATCAAGCAAATATTTAACAAGGAAATCAATTACAAGGTAATGCGCACGACCAGCAAACAAAAATAACAACCAACAACTACAAGCCATTAGTAACATCAAATAAACAATCACTCATTCAATGCATACATGCCATACACATCCTATATAACATGGCATTCATACATCGGTCATCGCATACTGTTACCCCCGTGTATTGGGGTTGATAGATCTTCCTTTAGATCCTGGGTCTTCCTTTGGATCATTGGGTTTTCTTTTGTACCCCTTTTGCATTCTCATACATCATGTCATTCAGTCATTCAAGCTTTCTTTTCTTTTTCTTCACCTTATTTTCCTTAGACTTTCCTATCTCTATTTCCTATGCTTTCTATCTCTTCTTCTCTTAGTCAATTCGTCTATAGAAAATATCGTCTAGAAACATATCCATGAACCGAGCGCATGCGCGTGCACTTAATCTCGTCAAGACGTAGGGTCATGGCATTCTTTCAAAAGATCATGAGACAGAAATCTCAAGTTTCATTTTATATTTTTCGGATAATATATCCAATAATTACTACATATAGGCATCTAATCACAAGCATATAATTAAGCATTTGAGATTCGATAAAAGGGGCTACCAAAAATTGCCATTACGTACATATAATAGCGTTTTTAGTTCTATTATCTACTCTTACTAATCTGTTAAACACTAGAGGTGTATGAACATAATACTTACCTGGTCTCCATGCTATTCTCATACATCATGCAGTCCAGTCATAATCGCATCATAAAAATCAACCTACAAGCATACATACAACCAGTATCAATATATATAAAACACAAGCAATTAAACTAGAAAGACTCTACATTTCACTTAAAACATTTTTCTGTTATCCCCATGTCCTTTGGGTCCTTACTCACAAAGCTAAAACCATCGGAGACTCATTACGAACACTGAGACACCTCTTGATATTTTCATGTCCTTAAAGTTCTTACTTCATTCAGATCATCGAGGACTCACTGCAGACACTGAGACACCTTATGATATCCCCATGTATTTGAAGTCCTTATCTCACTCACAGACAGTTTTCAACTATCCTCATGTCCTTGAAGTCCATACTTACTACACTAAAACCGACTCACTCATGGACACTTGGACACTTCCCCTCTATGCCTATGTGCTCACAGGACGCTTACTAAGCTCTGCCTCTGGGGATCAGCCTACGGCCAACACTCCTGACAAACAACCTCAACTAATGCATGACTTAGACCGATCAAGTTACGTATCCCCATGCTAAACAGCACACTCGACACTACGACCTTCAAGCCTACACATCATCATCATCCTTGTTGTCTAGATGACTAACACAAGAGGGGTGAATTGAGTTATATTATAAAATTAAAAATTATAAACCAAATACACAATATAAAATATGAACAGAATATAAAGCAACATGAAATATAAAGAGTAAGGGCAAGAAGAAGCAAATTCAGTATTTTAATGAGATTCAACCCTACTGCCTACGTCCTCGCTTTAAGCTAACTCTTGAGAATTTCCAAATTCACTATTCAATCTCTTCAGTTACAGATAGAAACCTATTACACTTTTGAGTAACACCGCTACAATAAATCCGTGTAAAACACATTCCATACTTGCAATCACCTCACACTTGATGATTCAACTATTCCCTGTGTAGAATATCTTATACACACATAAGGATTATACACACCCTCTTACTGATACAAGAGATAATAGTGGGTAGATTATCAAAGTACACTTCTCAATGAGTGAAATAAGAACAATACAGCGCAACCTATATCTCTCTTAAAACGAATAAGGATTAAGGCTTAAAACTTAAAGAAGAGAGAATGAGGGTTTTGAATGAATTATGCAAAACTTTATAATTGATGTGTAGGCTTTTGTTGTTGTTATTTTGCAAAACTCAAGTGAGCTATTTATAGGCAAATGAGTTTTCAATTTTAAATCTTAACAAATTTGAAGACATCATTCATATTTCAAAATATTCAAATAAAGACATCTCTTTTCAATACAACATTATTTATATTTCAAAATATTCAAACAACACATACACATGTCAAAAGATAACACTCAATTATCTTCTAAATTCAAAATTCTAATTTTTGATGATATTATTGCATAAGTTATGCATATGTAAAATATAATTTTTGAAATTAAACATTTTGATAATGTCATTGCATATATCATGCACATGTAAACTTCTTCCTTGAAGGTCTCACGGACTGTCATGATGTCATGCACATGTAAAAATCATAATTTCCAACTGATCTTGAAATGCTGATGGTTGGTAATCCATGGCCAAAAGAAACCCCATTTAGAGGCCCTCCAAGTGCTTGGGATTGTGCTTCAACAATAGTATTAGTGACTTCCTGGGTTGCTCTATCCAATTAGTATAGAGAATTAGCCTCCGAAAATCGTGCATTTTGTGTCGCAATTGTTGGCTACAAAACCTTTACATCGTGCGTTTTTTAGTTAACCTTCTTTGTCAAATATGAAACTGCATCCAAGATGGCAGCAGAAGATTTATCTATTCCATCTTTACGTGGCCATAACTAAACAAAGGGGAATCCCATTGATTTCTTTTATCTGGTTTCTCGAACCTTCTTACCAAATCTTCAAATATCACCTCATTATAAGAAGCTTCTCCCTTTTCCCTTTGTACTTCATTCCATTTTCTACAATGGGTTTCTTCCACATCATAATATAGCACACAATATCTTATTCCTGAAGCACGAGCCAAACACCACAACTCATACCTGTAACCCTTTATGCTATTCAAAGAATCTACAATTATAATATTATCTTTTGAGACTGATCTATCAACTTCAGACCTAAGCACTCCTCTTAAGTTCTTCTCAGCAGTCATATTGGCATAACTCCGATTTCGATCAAGATGAAGAGAAGTTTCATCAATGATCCTAACTATCAATTTTGATTCTGTATCTTTGAGAGCTTCATATAGGAATAGGGTAGCTGTAGACTTCCTACTGCATGGTTGCCCACAAATTACAACCAATGCCATTTCACTACATGAAAATCAATTGAACTTTTATGCTTTCTTGCCAAAAAACTATGTACTACATGAAAATCAATAAACACATCAATAAAGATTCTTGTCTCTAATTATCTAAAATGTGTGTTTCATCTACCCCTTTGTCCCCATCTAAGCATCTTGGTTTAAAACAACAGAACATGATGATATTTGATGACACAATGTATACTTGATTTGTTCCTTGATTATCTATACAAATATGAACATGCGTACATTATGCAATGTATACGACAATATACAAAAATATCCAACCATCAACAAATCCCAACATCAACCAATCACACAATAACTCCGTTCTCCAATCCAACCAACCCCCAAAATCCTCGGATTCAATCCGGTACAATCAACCAAAACACAAGGATTTGTTAAAGCAAAAAATATATTTAAATCTCAAGGGTTATTTGAAAAATACTTACAGTGCTTTAAAGGCAACAAAAATCTGAAAGTTGATGGCTGAAAATGCAAACCACGACAGCACCAAAAACACCAAGAAAACTCACAATAAAGCTAACGGCTTGGGCTAAAACAGGGCACTAAAGATGGAGCTAGAATAAGGCTCTATTTTGAGGTCAAAACACTTGAAAAAAGTAAGGGTTTTCCACACAATCAAGTACACGAATATTGTGATGCCTCTAACTCTTACTTACGGAAACACAAGTCGAGGCGTCGGGATGATAACAACGCGGGTCATGCATCCCAATGTCAAGTGTTAAGTGTGTGTACACGTGACATGCATATTTAAAAGAAGCAGTGGATAATTTGAGTCGATATCTAAATACCAAAATTTTAAAATATTACAAAACAGTTTAAACACAAATTCTCTAACAGGAGATTTAATACCGTCATCCCAAAATCGAAACATAAAAACACATAATTATCTAAGAGTGGGAAAACATTCCCCCAAGATAAAAATTACACCAAATTACTCCAACATCCTTAGGCTCAACCTCCTCGTCATCTGCATTAAAACTACGATACCAAAAATAATATCGCAGGTAAGTAAAATCCAAACAAACCACAAGATAAGAATACATTCATGCAACAATAAAATGCATGAACATGATACCATATGCAAGAGACTAAAAAAAAATCATATTTCTCTAGAATAAATAGTTTCCACTCACGCCGAAAATTTCATTTGGCCCAAAATAAAATATATTGAAAACAACTACCATTTTTCGGAAAATGATACACATAAATTCATTTATCAAAACCCATTATTTTCTCAGAAAATGACCTACAAAACCAATTGACAATGTAGGTGGGAATCGCAGGTGAGACTCCACCACCGTTCATGCTTCCCATCATCCCTACAGTATCACTCATTCAAAACCATTCAATCAAATCATTTTCAACATATCAAAAATCAAATCACACAGGAAAACCCAATTTTCAAATATACATATGATCATGAGACTATGACATTACTTACATATGACTTATGCTTAACTTATACTTAATTTGCGCACCCCTTTCAAAACTTACGTATTTCAATAAAGAACTTTTATGAAAACGGTGCACAACTTTTCGTAACATATAAAGTCGTCTTCTTGAAATTCTTATTTATAATATATGACAGTAGTTACGTATCACCTTTACTGTCACACTTATTCTTTAACCGAAATCATCAAGTTCTATTAATATAGTTTCTTTCTCCTTTCATCATCACATTTCATCATACATATCTCAAGATAAAACTTAGGTTACCACCTTACAAACATAAAAACATAGCTTATTCATTTAACAAACTTACCATATAAACAAATAGAAAGACCAATCACATAATTATTGCAAAAATACTAAATATAGTTCAAGGAGTACTTACAATACCAACATCATTAACATATACGGATACACAAGTGCATATACTATGACCATTAGATGTGAGACATGATTTATACATGCTATTTATGCATGACTTATGCATCATGCTTCTTCATAAAAGACTTTCTTGTTTTTCATGAAAAGAGACTTACATATTTCTTTGAATCTTGTTGACACGTATTCAAAACTTTTCATATCTTTTCTTATCATTCATAACTTTACGTGTCCTTTTTTTTTATTCATATCTTTCTTTAAGCTAGCATTTCTTGTCATACTTGTCATATTAGATACATCACGGCTCCCTATGCACCGTGTGTTTTTTGCTGGTTACCGCATCACACTAAAGTGAATACGTTATAATTATAATCATAATCATAATCATAATCATTACGGTAGGTTTTTACACATTTGCCATCCTTGACACCCACCAGCGTTAGGAGCGACCACGCTTCACGAACCTTTAAAAAGAAATCATCTGTGGCCTATCAACTGTTCTTCGTCGACTCAAGAGTTACCACTCCATTTTTAAGCACTCCAGAGTGGCCAAAAAAGTTCCACTAGGACAATACCCCGTCTCAGCCTTTGGGGTTCTTATAAAACATTTCTTATCTTATTTTCTTCTTAAAAACATGATGACCCAAATGATATAAAACTTATCATTTGAATGAGCATGCATGTGACATGTAGCATGTAATTTATAAAACATATGAGACACGCATTTTCAAAACTTATCTTGATCATGTCATACTATGCAAACTTAGTTATGCCACACCATGTAAACTTCATTCATTTTCAAGAATAACATATTCATTCAAATCAAAAAGGGTAACAAATCCAATAACCCTAATTTAAAAGTATAGACCGAAACCTAATGGGTTCTCGATTTTAAGATATATGTATATATATTTCTTGACCTAGTAAATTTCAAGAAAACCTTATTTATTCAAATACTAAAATTTAATTTAAAAACTATCATGCCATAAAGGGCTTAGGCCGTATATCTTATGAGTCTAAAACCAAATTTTCTTTCTTTCTTTTTACATCTTTTCATTAATTTATAAAATTCTTAGGAAATAATTTAATCACTATCCTACCGTCAAGAGCTTACACATCTTCAAAATTCTTTAGTCTCCTAATTTTATTCCTTATTTTATTTTCTTATTAGGAATTTAAACTTAAATTAGTATTTTACTCTTACATCACCTAAAGACTTAAGTCACCATTTTACCATACTCATGATAAAATTATTTTCAAACATTTATTTATTATTTTCTAACCTCCATAGTCGAATTATATCAATTTTTAAAAAAAAATGACATTTTATCATTCTAACACACACATGTTAACTTAATCCTTATATGATTTTATCAGTTCTTTCACCCATAGTCATCTAAGATAAATTCTTATTTTCTAATAAATTCATTTTAATTTTTTGCAAGATAATATGGTCCAAAATTTACTTAAATCAAATCAACAATTTCTAGCATTTTGTGTTCAAGAGAACAACTATCGCTATAAAACTACCATACAAATAATTACATGTCAAGATTAAGTTATTTTGTGCACTTATATAATGAATATGATCATGCACAAAATATCCAACAAACAACAAGTTCAAATATCAAACAATTATAAAACAATTCCGTCTTCCAATCCAACCGACCTCTTTCCAAACTTCTCGAATTCAGTCTGATGCAAGCAACCAAATACAATTATTTTTTAATGCAAAAATATATTTAAATCTCAAAATTTATTTAAAAAATTCTTACTATACGTTCGAGATAAAAATTCTAGAAGTTAGCAAAAATACTAGCGAGCGATCTTGTGTCTCCTCCAATGAACTCGTAGCTAAAGTCGCGCCCACCAACATAATTAAAACATCATAAATAAATAATTGTTATTATCGAAAATAATTAAAACATTAAAACGTAACAAACAACGCATATATAACAACTCAAATAACAACCAACAATATTACAAACCAAATGATTTAAACAAAACGTAAATGCCTAATTTAAATTGAAATTATTATTTAACTAAACTACGTACTTGAACGTAAATAAATTAAAATAACATCAAATAAATTAAAAACAACACATAAATTAATTAAACATTAAAAGCTTACTGAAAATCATTGTAAATGGGATAAAACGGTAAATTACGGTGAGAAAAAACCCAACAAAAAAATCACTATAATTTTCGGACCCAAAAGAGTTTTGAAGAGGGCTAAATCAAGTTTAAGATGAGAAGAAATAATGATAAAAAAGAAGTGCTAAAGACTCGATTTTACAGAGGAAAATGAGAGCTCACGGTTTCGGAAAGAAATGGTGATTTTGACGGTACGTGGCACGCGGGATGGGGGTGAAACCAGAGGGGAGATACTCATCAAGATTCTAGGCAACGGAAAAAGAGATGCGTGGCTGAAAAACTGAAGCAAAGTGCTGCAAAGATCAAAGCTTTAAATCATGGTTTTGTATCGCCGAACAGAGGAAGAACAGAGAAGAAGAAGAAGAAACGAAGCCACTAATCTCACGTGAAGGCCTGGGATTTCAACAATCCCCTTTGATCCATACGGTGCCGTTTCCACTAAGTGAAGGTCTGGAAATTCATTTAAACAAAGAGGTCAACACGGCAACGTTAGTCATTTAAAAAGGGGCTTAAAGAATTAATAGGGCCATCGTTGATCATCAAAATGAAACCGGTTAACACACAAAGACAACAAACGGTGTCATTTTGCAAGGGGAAAGGGGCTGACTAACGTTAAATTTAAACAACTTAACTGGGCTACAAGAATAATATAAGCCCAAACCCAAATCACACAAATAAGACCCAAACTCAACAACAATATATATATAAGCCCAAACCGAAAATCATCTAGAATAAAATAAATAAAACATATTAAATTAAAAGAAAATAAAATGAATTACAACCCTTTAATTTAAATACAACATGATAAAATAAGGGAATTAAATTCAAGTATTAAATTAAATACATTATAATAAAATAATAAGAAAAAATAAATTAGCTCACTATTTAAACATAAAAATAATTTTAAATAAAGACAAAATATTTAAATATTTAAATAAACATAATAAAATAATATCAATATCAACCAACTTATAATACACAATATTTATTAATAAACAATACACATAAATATTAAAATACAAATGAGAAATTACGGTCCTCACAAAAATACTAGAGACAAGCAGAGGAAAAACCAAACTTCAAGGCTCACGGATGGGGACCAAAACACAGCATCCAGTCGGTCCAAAACAGGGCACCAATTCAGCTAAAGATGAGAGGTAAAAAGAAGATGATAGCTTGAGGAAGGAGTAGGTTACGACAAGGGCTTCACGAGTTGATCTGAAGTGGTGGAAATGAGAGACTGAAAGGAGGAGCTAGAAAGGGGAAACCCACGCGTGAAAGGAGACCATTCGAGAAGAGGAGCCACGGGGAGACGAGGCGGAGATGGGCGGCACACAACTTTGAAGTTCTTGGGTCTGCAGCTGGTAGGAAAACTAGAGAAAATAAAATGAAAAGGAAGAAGAGAGAAGGAGAAGGAAGAAATGAAGAGGGCGGTTGCAGAGTGGAGAAGTTCACCCCTAGAAAAGAGAATCCCAAGAGAAAAGGAAGAAGAAAGGAGAAGTATTGTGCCGTGCCTAGGAGAGAAGAAGAAGAAGAAGAAGAAGGGAAGAAGAAGAAGAAGCGAAAACCGGAGGAGAAAGAAACGTGTGGTGTGTTAAGGAAGGAAGAGGAAGAATAGGGTTTTAACCCTTAAGGCTCAAAACAATGCCGTTTAGGAGAAATGAAAGGCTGGGTTCTAGTACACGAGCTAGGTTCTATTACCGGGCTGGGCCCGAAATACACACACACCCCCACGGCCCAACACACTAAAATACATACATGATACACCACAAACCCATATGATAGAAAAGCATCCATAAGAAATTAAGTCCCATCCGAAAATAAATAAATAAGTAATATAAAACCAACACATTTAAGATAAAATCACAACATAACAAAATAAAATAAAATAACTAAAAACAATATGATTAGTGATCTCACAAATAACTAATATCGATAATAAATAAAACAACGTAACCCAAAATAGAAATGAATACGATAAACCATTAATAAAATTATTGAGGTAAATTAAAACAACCAGCAGTAAAATAAAGCATATAGATGCGCAAAAAACTGGAGTCTCACACCATCTTTCTCTTAGTTGCAAGGAATCTCCATCCTTTAGAATCACAAGTTCTAAAAGAATAATGTGACATCAATACAGTAAACTAAGAGAAATAAAAATGCAATATATAGCATTTTCTAAAGTGTAATGCAAATCCTATGAAAAACCAGCACATCCATGTTTGGTTGGTTCGTACAAGATTCAAGAACTCAAAGTCTAACATAACCTAGAAAACAAATTGATTTTTGTTACTTTTCACGTAAAAAATCAATGTCAATCTCCACAATACATAAACATACTCGAAATTATATTACTTCAAACAGTTCCTAGTTCCTTGTTCAAGTAGTCCACAAACATCCTTTTCGCACTATCTGCATCAGTCGCTAGGAGTAGCCCGCTTAAACTCGTCTGTCCAGTCAATTTAATAAAATTTTGTCGCAGCCTACGTAGTTCTGGCAACCCAACTAATCTTGAAATGTTGATGGTTGGTAATCCATAGACAAAAGAAACCCCATTTAGAGGCCCTCCAAGTGCCTGGGATTGTGCTTCTACAATAGTATTAGTGACTTCCTGGGTTGCTCTATCCAACTCGTATAAAGAATTAGCCTCCGAAAATCGTGCATTTTGTGTCGCAATTGTTGGCTGCAAAGCCTTTACATCGTGCATTTTTTAGTCCACCTTCTTTGTCAAATACGAAACTGCAACCAAGGTGGCAGCAGAAGATTTCTCTATTCCATCTTTACATGGCCATAACTCAAACAAAGGGGAATCTCATCGATTTCTTTTATCTGGTTTCTCGAACCTTCTTACCAAATCTTCAAATATCACCTCATTATAAGAAGCTTCTCACTTTTTCCTTTGTTCTTCATTCCATTTTCTACAATGGGTTTCTTCCACATCATAATATAGCACACAGTATCTTATTCCTGAAGCACAAGCCAAACACCACAACTCATACCTGTAACCCTTTATGCTATTCAAAGAATCTACAATTATAATATTATCTTTTGAGACTGATCTATCAACTTCAAACCTAAGCACTCCTCTTAAGTTCTTCTCAGCAGTCATATTGGCATAACTCTGATTTCGATCAAGATGAAAAGAAGTTTCATCATTGATCCTAATTGTCAACTTTGATTCTATATCTTTGAGCGCTTCATATAGGAATAGGGCAGCTGTGGACTTCCCACTGCATGGTTGCCCACAGATTACAACCAACGCCATTTCACTGCATGAAAATCAATTGAACTTTTATGCTTTCTTGCCAGAAAACTATGTACTGCATGAAAATCAATGAACACATCAATAAATATTCTTGTCTCTAATTATCTAAAATGTGTGTTTCATCTATCCCTTTGTCCCCATCTAAGCATCTTGGTTTAAAACAACAAGAACATGATGATATTTGATGACACAATGTATACTTGATTTGTTCCTTGATTACAACTGCATAATATGAAAATACTTCTAACTTCATAAAATCAGACACTCATTCGGGGGACATCAAGAGAAGAAAGCAATACACCAATATGGACATATAATTCAACCCTATGTACAGAGCCATGTGACCAAATAAGATGTCTTGATTGATTCTGTGATTACTGACTGTAATATGGAAAATATACATTGACTATTTGAAGGAGATGCTCATTTGTGAATACAAAAAAAAAAGAATGTGACACACTCAATATGGGACAGAGGGTGTATTATTCTGCCCTCTGAATGGAGCCCTGCAATAAAAAAGTTCTGAAATTAGGAGGTCTTTAAATAAACTATTCTGGTATTGAAAAAAAAAACTTCAAAGTAATTTGTAGTATACAGCTATAGCACATTCTAGAAGAACAAAATATCAAGTTTATAGAACCAGTAGAATGTGAATCACCAAAAAAATTGTTAATGGAAAAGTTTAGACATAACAATGTATAAAACATTTGCTAATTGCACACTTTTACTATACCTCATCTATATATTTTTTTTTTACTTCTTGTTTTCTTTTTCAACATTGTCTCCATTTTAGATACTCGGCGTTTGGATGGAAGTCTACCCTTATTCTTAATACCAGTAGAACTGCGAATCCCAGGATTTTTTTATTTAGTTTCACTTGGACTGTCATGATACATTGTACTATTTTGACTTAACTCTTCTTCCTTAAACTTGCACATATGATTCTTCCATTTTATATAGGTCTCGTGATCCTTCGAAGCAAGCAAAACTATTTCACAATGATCGTTATCAAATTATTAAACCTTTGTGCCTCACGATTATCAATGAGATCAACATAACTATTTGGTATCATCGTATACTCTCTTTTCAAATCCTTTCTCCAATGGTCAAGAATGTACTTGGATGGCAACTGCACGACTTTATTCCACATTGTGAGGACATTGAGTGCATGTCTACATAAAATTTCTCTAAACTCAAATAGTCTACAGGTGCACATCACTTCACATTCATCATCATTGAAATATACATAGTATTTCACCCCTTTTACAAAATTATCATAAATGCTCAAGTGGTCAACAATTTCATAGGTCTTTATTGCGCCTTCATTTTGTTTAAGGAAAGATAAACAATTCATAATACCCTTAAGTTCTATTTGTACCTCTTTGAACTTAGCATTCGTATATAGTTCTTGAAATCGCTTCTCAATTGTATGGACTGTAATGCAAGTGATCTTTCGTTGAAATGAACCAAAATCAGCTATCTTCTCATTCTCGACTATTCTTGCCAAAGCATTATCATAGTCTTCAACAAATTTCTTCAATGGTGTGGTCGCATTTACATAGCCATCAAAAAATGAGTTCATACTCTTGCTACGCTAAGTTATGGACATTTCAGCCCAAAACGTACCTCTCACATATGCAGGTACCTATTAATGTCGCTCCTCATTCAACTTACTTAACCAAACACTGTCTGATAAACCATTACTCTGAACGATGTTTTGCTACCTTTCTTCAAATTCTTGAAAGTTCAAAGAGTCATATATACAATTTAATAAATGGACTTTAAAATTTTCATATTGTGAATACGATTCCAAGTTGTGAGGTAATTTGGATAAAATGTGCCATAGACAAAATCTATGCTTGACCATTGGAAAAACTATTGCTTTTGCTGCTTGCATTGCCCTGTCTTGATCAGTTATAATTACATTAGGAGTTCGTCCTGACAGACATCTTAATCACGAGTCGAACAACCACACAAATGTATTTATATCCTCATTTGATATAAGACCACATCCAAGAAGTATCGATTGGCCGTGGTGGTTGAGTCTCACAAAAAGGACAAATAGCATTTTATATTTATTTGTCAAATACGTTGTGTCAAATGTTATGACATTTTCAAATGACTTATATGCTGCACTATTTCGGGCATCTGCCCAAAACACATATCTCAACTGATTCTTCATCTAGATCCATTGCATGGAAAAAACCATTATTTTTCTCTTGCAGCTACATCAAATGCTTGTGAAATGGCTCTGCATCTCCTTCTCCAAACAACTCATTACGGATTTTGTTGATATGATTACTGCACTCTTTCTCTTCAAAAGTGAGATTCTCATATCCATGTGCTTCAACAACTATAGCTTTGTAATTTTTAGCTGGACCTATTCCAGCTTTACTCATCATCTCAATTCTTTTTATTTTTTTGACCAACTTGACAATTTTTTATGGCAAGCAATTTGTCTTGACTTATTTGGGCTCACTGCATGGTTGTGTTTTAGAACGACATTAAATAACTGATATCTTCCATCGGATATCTGCTTTGCATTTATTTTAGCCTTGCAATCTGTCCCTCCTACCGGTTTTGGTTGATCAATTTTTGATGACTTGCTTGTTGGCTTGTGATGACGACTACATGCTATGGTGAAATATTTTACCTCTCCATAATCCCAAGTAGTCGATGTTCTTTTTTACATTCTAAATCCCTCTTGTTTGGCATAATTTGTATAGTATTTAATAACATCTGCTTGAGTCTCAAATATCATATCAACTTTCGGTTCTTTAACCTTTTGATTCTTGATATATTGAGATCCAGCTTACAGTTGTTCCAGATTTTCTTTGTTATTCTGCAAGTCATTATTTTGTTAAATTTATTGCCATTGAGAGCATTATACAAAAAATTCATAGTCATTACATTCACTGTATAAAGTCTATCATCTTCATGATCAAACTCTTTCTCTTCCTTTTTGACTTTTACTCCATCAACAATTTTTGTTGGAATATAAAGCTCATTTACAATGCATTTCCAAATTTCTCGACTTTGAGACTAAAGAAATATTTTAATTTTAATTTTTCAGAAGTATAATTGTCTCCACAAAATAGCGGATGCCAACTACTGTATTGACTTTCAGCTAGGGGTGGGCAAAATTTCCGAATTCTGAATTCCGTCCGAACTCCGCTCCGATTCCGACTCCGATCGGTGTCGGAAATCGGAGTTCGAAATTCGGAGTCGGAAATTTCTGACTCCGGACTCGGAGTCGGATTTCGGAGTCGGAGTCAGGTTTTATACCGAACTCCGACTCCGAAACTTCGAAGTTTTTTAAAAAAAAAATTAAGATACAAAACGACGTCGTTTTGTATCTTAATTTTTTTTTTAAAACTTAGCTAAACGACGTCGTTCCATTTATATAGAAACGGCGTCGTTTAGGCTAGGGCATGTAAACGGCAACGCCGGCCCCCCAGCTATTTCTTCTTCCTTCTTCTTCTTTCTTTCTTCTTCTGTTCTTCAGTTCTTCTTCGGCCTTCGGTCTCGAGTCACCCTCAGCCCTCAGCTCTCAGCCCTCAGCCCTCGGCCCCTCAGCCCTCAGCCCTCAGCCCTGATCACTGTCTCACGCCGTTGCACACAAACAGACCCTCACATCTAGCCGTCCCCCCTCAGCCTGAGTCCACTCCCTCTCACCGTCGCCCCTTCACGCATTTCTCACGGACCCACTGCCGGCTGCCCAAGGTATTTTCTTTTCCTCTCTCTCCGTCGCATTTATTTACCTCATCGGATTCACATGAGCCTCAGAGCCAGTAGCCACGATTTGTAAATTTATTTATGATTTGCAATTTCTCAGTAAACCGGTAAACCCTATATTTGTTGTTGTTGTTGACTTGTTGTTGTTGTTGCAATTTACTATTTGGTATTTACATAGTCATTACTCATTAATTTTTGTTCATTTTAATTTTTGTTGTTGTAAATTTGTTGTATTTGTGAATCACTGAATATGGTATTAGACTTTAGTTTTCTAATTTAGTTCTTTTTCTAGCACAAGGTGTTGGCCGCAAGACTAAGTTTTCAAATGATAAAAACATTGGCATTGAATTAGTCAACTACTAATATAGCTGATCTTTATTTAACTAAGAATACTAGCATTAGATTAGTCAATATATATATATTTTTTAAAAATATAAGTTTGCATACATATCAAATTTTTTTTGTCATATTTAATCAAATACGAGAAAATAAAAATAGGAGAAGGAAATAAAAATACAAGTTGTCTTTAAAAATGAATAGTAAAACTTTAAAATTCTTTAAATTTGAAGAATTATTATTTATTTTTGAAGACAACTTATACTTTTTGCATGTAGCAATTTTGATCCTCGTAAAAGGTCGATCTGTAGACGGTGGTAGCTAGATCTTGGGTTTGAAATTTTAGGAGAGATCACGAGTTGAGGTGCAGCGTGGCTTTGAAAGTAATCTTAGGTGCAGTGTGCGACGTTTAAAATTTTAGTCACCGGCCCCAACGTCTTTTGTTAGAGAAAAAAATAAGATAAACTAAAGCGATGGAAAAAAAAAATAAAAAGAATCATAATTGTGTTATATATGCATGAATACTGCCCCACAGCAATGCTTTTCCGAGAGAACACAATGATGAATAAAGAGATATATTATAGAATAATATTCCCTATATATTCTGCATGCATTTATGTAAGAAGAAATTAATATTGCAACCGTACGTTAAGCGTCCAAAATTAGTCATGATGAGAGTCACGGATAAGATTCAGTTATTGGTTTGATGCATTTATAATATGGATGCGTACGTTCTTAGCTTTGTCTAATTCTTCCAAGGAATGAATTTAAATAGAGTCAACAGAATCGCCGCAATATTATTAATTGTCGAAGTTATAAGATTAATTGATCATATTTCATCTTTTATCTAAAAACTCTTTTATTGCTCCATCGATCCATCTCATGAGCTATAAATTAAACTAACACTTTTTGCCAGTTTCTAGAACCCTGATCACAATATCATTCCAATAAATGTTTTCCCAATCCATGTATTCAATTTGTTACAGCGGCGTTAGTACCATCCGTATTTCTCTATATCTTCATTTTCTCTCTTCTCTTCAAAGTTAACTTTTTCTCGGACTTTGGTCTCCAGAGGAAGATGAAAAGTTCATTAGAGATTCAAATATACATTTGCTTGGCCATGTCGTTCGTAGATAGAAAGCAGCAAGTTAGCAACGGAGGTCCTCCCCGTTTATATAGCAACCCTCTCTCTCTACTATATGCTAACCAAATGCAATCATATTTGTCTAGACCAATATTGGTATTTGGTAATGTGGTGTATATGTGCATGTATTGACAATGGGGTGGCCCAGGGCGGCTCATTCATTAGGCGAATTAGGCGGTTGGCTAAGATGGTTGCCTAAGGCCTCTTAATGAAAAATTTTAAACAAATATTAAAAATTTCATTATTTAAAATAAAAAAATTATCTGAACTAAATAAATTAATCTTAAAGTTAAAGAAAAAATCAATTATGCATTTTGTTAAAAAAATAACGTTAACAATGGATCCTAATTAAATACTCTGCAGATTCGATTTCACTTGGAAAAATCAAAAGTCACAATAAACTTGGAAAAATCAAAACCTTAATAAATGATTATACCTCTACAACCAAAAAATAACGTTACAATTCATCTATAAAAATAATCAAAACATAAAAACTCTTCTTTTATATCTAACGATTTTACTTATCTCTCAACTTCAAAACCTTAATAAATGATTATACCTCTACAGCCACATCGATATTATACTATTACTAACTTATTGTACCACACTGTATCGCTGATCGCTGATGTTGAGAGTCTGAGACTTGACACTTGAGATTTTGTGTTTACGCTGGACAAATTACAATGATTCTTGTATTTACAAATTATAATATACCTTGTATTGTTATATTTACAACTATTCTTGACAGCTTGTTTAAATGTTTAAAATGTTGTAAGATAAACTCTGCTTGACAGTTTGTTCATTTTAATTTCTTAGAGGAGAGTCTGCACTTCATGTTGTTAGAGTCTTTCATTTACTCGATTTTGTCTTTCACCTTGTAGGGATTTTTATCATTTCATTAAGAGTAGAGTGTTGTTGTTTGGACAGTCATAGGGTGTTGTAATTTTATTGCATATATATATATATATATATATATATATAGATGCACTTCATGGCTCTTGCCTCTTCCTAATATTGTATTTTGCTACACTAATAACATTATAAATTTATAATTGTTAGGAATTTACTAATATTTTTTATATTATTATACTTAAATTCTAGGTCTACAATTACAAACAGATGGATCCCTCACGTAGTGCTAGTGGGACTCCGACTCCACATGAGGCTCTGAATCCGGATGGTGGGACTCCTTCGGCGCTCCACGCTGCAGCTTCGAGCCGTAGTCGGCTACCCTCCACTCGAGCACAAACCTCGTGTGCTAGCAGTGGATTTCCACTTCCAATCGACATAGAATTGGAAGTGGAAGATCCCGACCAGTTTATGGAGGAGCAGGAGATGGGCCTTGGAGACGATCCGATTCAGGATCCGGATGTACCAGTACACCCTACAGCTGCGAGGCCACCCCGTCCACGGTCAAATAAAAAAAGATCGTGGACATGGGAACATTTTGAGAAGGTTGAGGGTGGGGATCCCCAGAACCCACGGGCTGAGTGCAATCATTGTGGCGCTCGAGTTGGGTGTCATTCAAAGAGGCAAGGCACTTCTTGCCTTTCAGCACATCTGAACGGTTGCAAGCGCTACCAAATAGCGAAGGGAATGACATCAAGAGGTTAGTGTCTTGCTAGTTGCTTTATATGCTAATTAGTTTTGTGATTATAATCCCATTTAATTTTCATTTAAGACTAATATTGGTAATAAATTATCAAATACAGATGCAGGTGGGTCTCAGACTAATCTTAGCTACGAGACTTCTACAGCCACTGATGGGACAGGGACACAGACAAGGAATCTAGTTGTCCCTCAATACAGTGAGAAGATGTTTCGTGAGGCACTTGCGATGATGATTATAAAAGATGAGATGCCCTTTACCACGGTTGATAAGGATGGGTTCCGGTATTTTGTGAAGCTTCTTGAACCAAGATTTCCAATCCCATCCCGTTATACAGTGATGCGAGATTGTATGAAGATGCATCTGAGGGACAAGGCAGAAATGAAGAAGATGTTCTCCACCACTGGCCAGAGAGTGTCATTTACGACCGACACATGGACGTCGGTACAGAATACCTCGTACATGTGTATCACAGCACATTACATTGATAGTGAGTGGAATCTTAAAAAAAGGATTATTGGATTTAAAGAAATAGTTGACCATAAGGGTACATCGATAGGAGCGGAGATGGATGATTGTTTGGTTGATTGGGGCATCCAAAAAATATTGTGCATTACAGTTGACAATGTCGGTGCAAATGAGACCGCAATCGAATGGTTTATCCGAAATACGAGGGCGAGAGAAGATGTGATTAAAAATCACCAGTATATCCACATTCGATGCACTGCTCATATAATCAACCTTATTGTTGGTGAGTCTTTCTGGTTTTAATTTTGTATTTTGTATTTTAATATTTTTATGATTAAAGTCTTTGAAAATAGTACTATTTTTTTTATTATTATGATAATTAGATATTTTTCAATGATGAAACAGTTAAGGGGTTGGAAAATATAGACGACTCTATCAAGAGAGTCCGCAACATTGTGCGGTACGCGAGGGCTTCTCCCCAAAGGCTACAAAAGTTCAAGGCTATAGCAGAACAGGTTGGGATTGAGTCTTCAAAGATGTTGTGCCTGGATGTTCCCACTCGATGGAACTCCACATATCTGATGTTGGATGTGGCACTAAAGTACCAGAAGGCATTTGAGCGGCTAGAGATTGAGGATGGAGGTTTGAGGTATGCCTTACTGGAGCCTGATGGAAGGGGGCTCGGTCCGCCAGACAACATTGATTGGCAACATGTATCCGAGTTTGTCACATTTTTACAAATCTTTTATGACATCACGATGCGGGTTTCTGGATCTGCATATGCGACGGCAAACATGTGGTTTAGCGAGATCTCCATGCTACACCACCACTTGAAAGAAGGTTGTGCTGACCCGAGTGGATTGTTATCTGGTATGGCATCACAGATGCAGTCCAAATATGATAAATATTGGGGGCAAGTTGAGAAGATAAATAGATTATTGTTCATAGCGTCGATCCTCGACCCTCGATTGAAGTTGGCAGTGGTAGAATGGTGGGCAACAGAGGTTCTCGGGGCAGTGAAGGCTAAGTCGTTTATCACAGCACTCAAAGATGATTTGAACGAGTTGTACACTCATTACAGTGCCAGTAGTCCTGCTTCATCCTCACGAGCCATGGGTACCTCACGTTCGAGTTCGAGCTCAGGACCAGCCACAGATGCTCGTTCGAGTCAGGCCAGTGTAGCCAGTCGATCCCGAGGCTTCAACGTCATGACGTCGTTTCATGCACGGTCATCGAGAAATCCATTGCAGTGTACAAATGAGGTTGAACGATATTTACTGGCAGAGGTTGAGGAGCCTAGTGAGGAGTTTCAGATCTTGATTTGGTGGAGAGCTAATTCACCAAAGTACTCGATTCTCTCTCGCATTGCTCGAGATGTACTAGCCGTTCCTATCACTACGGTTGCATCTGAATCGGCATTTAGCACTGGAGGTCGGGTGTTGGATGCCTACCGGAGTTCATTGTCACCGTCAACCGTGGAGGCCCTCGTTTGCACACAAAACTGGCTCAGAGATGTACCTACTGGACTAGAGAGTATTGGCATCGATGCCGTGAGCTACAGACTTGAGTCAGGTAAACTTAAATTAATTTATATAATTCTTTTTAAATGATTAAAGTAAAAATTTTATATAATTATTAATTCTTTTTTATAATTTCATTTTAATAAATCTATTTAAATTTTAATTTATACTGTTTATGATTTTACAGATTTAGTTATCAACACTACCATACTTGCCGATGACTGATGGAGCAACTATCGATTACGTATATTTTTTCTCTAATTTTCCATCACACTTGTTTCATGTTTGGTTAATTTTAATTTTTTTCATATATAATAATACATTTTATTTTTATCTTAATCTCAGGTACGATTCTGTATAAGTTCCAACAACAAAGTTCAAGGCTGCAGCAATTATTATTATTATTATTTTGTAACATCGATACGGGTCTCAACCGTCCCATTGAACCAGAGTCATCAGACTATCACTGAAAATTTAATTTATATTTTGTATTATTTTTTGTATTAATAGTGACATAGTCTAGAGTCCTGGACTTTTTTTTTGTATTACTATTTTTTGTATTATGCTATAACGCTATTGGCTGGCATTAGCATTGTAATTACTACTTAGTACTTTGTATTTTTTGTTTAATTGTTTAAGACTAATTAGTACTTAGTAGTGAAAACTGAAACTTGAATAGATCAATAGTTGTGGGCTTTGTGGCAACTCAATTGAATCTAGTATCTAAATAGTAAATACTCAATTCGCATATCAGTAAATTTATATGACTATGAGATTTTAATTAAATATTTCTTTATATACGAAATTCATAAATTTTTAAAATTTTATAACTATATCTAAATTTATTATAATATTAAAATATATTAAAATTCATTTGTGATTTGAGATAAATCTCATAAAACTTATTTTATTATCTTAATTTATTTTTTCATCATTAAAAAAAATTTATTCTATCTCAAATCAGCTTCAACCATTAAATGCAGTTATGCAAGTTAAAATAAAAAAAGTTACTTCCTAATATCCTATCCAGTATTCATGCGCGCCGCGCCGTAAACCCAAAGAGATTATGCGGGAAACTCAAATATTTGGCTCCATTATCAAAGATCGTGCACGTCAGAAGCTGTATGACTGATGGATTAATTACTTGCCAGTTGCCAAGTGACAAGTCTAAGTGGTTAAGAATCAAAATAGAGGTGAGGAAAGTATATTATTTTAATTTTTAACAAATAATAAGACAAAAAATAATAAATAAAAAATAAAATAATATTATTTTAATAGATGTGAAAAAGTACAGCTATATAGGCATTAGCAATAGCATACATGTTAATTGTTAAGTAAGCTACTAAGCACGGTTAACTTATTTCTTCACAAACTTTACATCTCAATTGAACAAATGAGTTCATATGGAATATGTATGGCCCAATTGGAAGAATTTAGTTTCGGAATGAGTGTAATTTGGCCCATATCGAACTCGTCGAAGGAAACTAAATTCGGAGTTCCGATCGGAACTCCGATCGAGGTTCGGAGTTCCGAACCTCCGATCGGAACTCCGATCGGAGTTCGGAGTTCCGAACTCCGATCGGTGTCGGCCTCCGAGAGTGTCTCGAAGTCGGAGTCGGAGTACGATTTTGACTCCGATGATTGTCGGAGTCGGAGTCGGAAACTCCGAACTCCGACAAGTTCGGAGTCGGAACACAGCCCTACTTTCAGCGAATGTAACTGCAATGTTAGTCTTATGATCTTAACTCAACAGATAATTAATCTTATAACAGAATCATTGCTCTGATACCAATGTTATCCAGATAACTAATACAAGAGGGAAGGTTAACTGAGTTATATTATAAAATTAACAATTATAAATCAAATACACAATATAAAATATGAACATAATATAAAACAACAGGAAATATAAAAAGTAAGGGTAAGAAGAAGCAAACTCAGTATTTTAACGAGGTTCAGGCCCACTGCCTACATCCTCACCTCAAGCTACCCCTTGAGAATTTTCAAATTCACTATTTAATCTTATTAAGGTGGAAATAGAAACCTATTACACTTTTGAGCAATATCGCTACAAAGAATTCGTGTAAAACACCCTCTACACTTACAATCACCTTACACTTAGTGATTCAACTATTTCTATGTAGAATATCTTCTACATACACAAGGGTTATACGCACTCTCTTACTGATACAAGAATTGATAATGGATAGATTATCAGAGTACACTTTTCAATGAGTGAAATAAGAATAATACAGTGCAACTTATATATCTTTCAAAATGAATAAGGATTAAGGCTCAAAACTTAGAGAAGAGAGAATGAGAGTTTTGAATGAATGATGCAAAATTTTACAATTGATGTGTAGGCTCTTGTTGTTGTTATTTTGCAAAACTCAAGTGAGCAATTTATAGGCAAATGAGTTTTCAATTTCAAATCTTAGCAAATTTAAAGACATCATTCATATTTCAAAATATTCCAACAAAAGCATCTCTTTTCAAGACAACATCATTCATATTTTAAAATATTCAAACAACACATGCACATGTCAAAAAATGACACACAATTATCTTTCAAATTCAAAATTTAAATTTTTAATGATGTCATTGCATATGTCATGCACATGTAAAATATAATTTTCGAAATTAGACATTTTGATGATGTCATTGCATATATCATGCACATGTAATTATAATTTTTGAAATTAAAATTTTTAATGATGTCATGCACATGTAAATAAAATAAATTTGATGCTTTGTAAGAGAAGATTAATTTTAAACCTTAATCCAATTTCAAATTTTATCAAGAGATGTTTAAAATTACTCTATGAGCTTCATTTGTAGATTTGCTCTTCTTCTTACTCATGCTTGATTTCTTTATGTGCTTTGCTCCCTTCGTGCATAGACAACTTGAACTTGAGTCTATATTTATTTGTTATCATCAAAATCTATACGCAGATAAGAGACTTGAAACCTTGGGTTCAACAATCCTCATCCTTTTTCAACCATGCATCCCATGCGACTTTAGGAAAGCTTTAAGGCTTAACGCTGCATACCCTTGCTCAAGACAGAGTATCCATTTCATAGGGTAACTAGTCTGGTACACGTGTCTCCCAGAATACACATGTACTCTACCTCTTCGTCGCCTAAGACCAACATAGATTGCATTGATCACCTATTTGAGCAACAAGCATCATAGATCAATATCAACCTTCTTTATGATGGTGGGTAGGATTTAACATACCTTCAAACCCTTTACGAGTTCATCCCAACACTTAACACGACAGGGTCTATAACAAATGTATCACCGTCGTGTCATGTAGTTCACAACTACTATCAGCTACACCATTATTATTAACCACTTCACCTGACATTACGTCACTGACTCTCATGTCATCTCCGAATCGGCATGTGTACGATTCCTCACATACTTTGAGACATAACATGGCTACATAGTGACAACTATCGTTGGGATCACCGGTCACATCATCACCTTGGGACACCTTTCCACAGCTCCCTACACTTCACGCGCCTTACATTCCTTAATCACGCAATTGTCCATCTTCGTGACACATCTTATGATGAGTCATGACTACAGCATATGGAATGCCCTCCACACTTCCGCTGCACACTCCATTCCGCACATACAACCCCACATTGAAAACACTCTACGTATACTCTCTCCATAGTACATAACGCCGCATAACATATGATACATGTCACACGGTGCATCACTTTATCCTATGGAGTACACTCCACGTGCACTCCTACAAACACACTGCTCCCCATCACCGTACGGTGCACACCGCAACAGTGCATCGCTCCACCTTACGGAGTATACTCTACGCGTACTCCCTTCATAACACCTGCCATAACACCATAACTGCATATAGAACACCCCCATACTATATAGCACAGTCCATAACACTATTTCACAGCACAAATCCCAACACTTCAGTACACCACCACAATTGCTACAATACAATTAACCAACTCCCAACAACTACACAACAAATTTCACAACATCAACAGCACAATACACAATCAATAAAATAACATAAATACAAGAAAGAGTGGATTATACCATAGCGGGATAAACCGGTATGTTACTCGTCTCTTGGCACGGCTAGTGGCGTCGGAAGCCACTAACTTGAGCATTAACCGCTTCGTTTAGGTTAGTGCCGTGACCTCAAAACGGGAATACACCGGGGTTCGGGTCAAGAGTTTCAATTGCTAATTTGGGTCGTAAAAGGGTGGCCAAAATGGTGGGGAGTTCGTTGGTGGCAAAGGAGGGGTCATACGTTACGGCTAACGTTGTGTACTGAGACGTCAACCACGTAAAGTGATGGCTTGGGCTAGGGTGCTCGTTTTGACACTGAAAGTTAAGGTAATACTCATTGGAGGATGAGGAATCTCATTATAGTGGTGGTAAGGAGGTGCAACCATTGGAAGATGGCAGATCTAGCTTAAAAGGTTTGAAAACCCATTTTTGAGTTTATGTTTGTACACGGGAAGTGGGGCCATGGGTGGAAGAGTGGAGCTAAGGGGAAGTTTGCCTGAGCTAAGGGTAGCTTTTGGTGGCGGCTATGATATCGAACAGTGACCGGTGGCGGCGCGGGGTTGCTCAACCCATGGGTCTTCGTGGGTTTCATAATTTGGCCAAAAAGGGAAAATGAGGACCAAGGTAGCTTGGGGTTGGTCCTCGGTCGTGCTAGGAGGATATTGGTGGTGGTTGGAGGCCATGGTGGCTAGCGGCGGAGGCACAAATGGGTGAAAATCCATTAAACCCGTTTTCGGGTATGTAGCTCATGCATGACGTGGGGGCCGTCGTGAAGTGCACCGTCGGTGCAGGGGAGCTCGCCGAAGGGTGGGGATGTTGGTGGTAGAGGCGGTGGGCACCGTGGGCAGTGGTGCAGCCATGGGCCAAAAGTCGGACGGGCCAAGAAGGGGCTGCGCATGGAAGAGAAAGGAGAGAGATGAGAGAGAAAAATGAAAAATGAAGAAAGTGAGAGGTTTGAGCTTCCTCGGGCTATTTATAGGCCCTATGCGTTGGGGTCTTCAAACGGACAATCGATGTGCTTAAAATACTGATATAAAATACGTAAAATCAATTTAACTTTAAAAACATTCAGAGGAATTAAAATAGAATATTATTTTAACTTAACTTTAGTTCATAACATAATATTCCTCATCATTAATTAAAATGATAAAACTTACTAATTATTTTAAAAGGATAAAGTCATATATTTAAATTAGAGATTTAAAGCATGATTAAAATCTCATAATATCTTAGATAACTAAAATCAGGCTAATAAAACGATTTTGTACAATTATAATATTTTGAAACTTTTCAAAATATTATAATTGTAGTACCTTGTAAATCAAGTTTGTGTCCAATAACATTGGAAATATCTCATATAATATTTTCAGGACATTTAAAATATTCGACATCATTAAACACTAGGCATATTTTAAAATCAATTATTATCTTTTAAAACAACGCAGTCGGGGTTGGGCACGTGACTCGAGACCTGGCACATGCATCGAGTCTCGTTCCAGTTGAACGAGATGAACGAACTATCATATTATTTGCTCGAGATTCATTAAGTCTTGGTGGAAGAGAGGGATAGGGTGTTACAAGCAGTGTGCGGCGTCTAGCATGCATCGTATGGCATCCGGCGTGCAACATCTGACATCTTTCTTCAAAGGGAGAGAAAAAGAGAGCGAGTGAGAGGAGTGAAACAAAAATGAATTTGTACTATCCTCTGTAATGTAGCACATGATTGACCATATGTGGTCTCTATGTGACATTATTTTATTAGTGTCTACTATTTGAAAATAAATGGATTGAACCAATTTGAAGATATTCTCTAGAATCAACTACAAAGGCTAGACCTTGGTTTTCTGCATTGGGTCTATGATATTTTAACCATGGTACTCTTGAATTCTATTCGGTTTACCCGATGCACAATACATTTTTACTCTATTTTGTTACAAATTTGGTCCGTTTAGACAGTTAATTTCATGCTACATCTGGTCCAGATTATTTTAATAGAAATTTTATTATTCTTTAGAGTTAGATGGATTTTTTGTAAATATTAAATCAAGATAACATTTATGTCATTTTAATATCTAGAAGGGGTTTATATATATTTTTTGAATTATAAATATTACTCCTCATTCTCTCTCTCTCTCTCTCTCTCTCTCTCTCTCTCTTAAATCTCATTATTTTTAATAATTTTATAGGTTCTTTATTTTTTATTATTTTTTTTTGGTCTCAGCTCAAGTTTGTGGTTGTTTGAATATATATTATATCTTCATAATAATATCTCTATATTTTTTTAATGTTTTTAACATAAATTTATTTTAGAAAATTCTAATTCTTTCATATATATAGTACACACATATAGATATATATATGAAGACACATTTCTATATATGTATTTTCTTTATAAATTATGAATATATATATATATATAGTTAATCTCAAAATGATACATCAAAGTATACCGATATCAAAATATTTAATTTTAATTTTTAAAACTAGAATAATCACTGAAATAAAATTTAAAATACTTATTTACCCTTATGTTGAACCTAATATTTCAACTCTCGTATCTACGTATAGATTTTGATGATAACAAACAAATTTAAGACTCAAACTCAAATTGTCTACGCATGAAGGAAGCTAAGCACATCAAGAAATCAAGTATGAGCAAGAAGAAGAACAAGTCTACAAATGAAGCTCATAGAATAATTTTGTACATCTCTTGATAAAAATCAAAATTGGATTAAGGATCAAAATTAATATTTTCTCATAAAACATCAAACTGCATTTTTTACATTTACGTAACTTTATTAAAATATTTAATTTCGAATTTTTTTTTACATAAGTATAAAGATTTAAATTTGTAAAATGATTGACCGTCATCTTTGACATGTGCATATGTTGTTTAAAATTTTTGAAGGGTGGTTGTGTATTTTTTTGATAAATGCAAAAGATAGATGATTTTGTTTGAAAATCTTGAATGGTGGTTGTTTTTTTTTTTTTTACATATACAAAAAGAATATGATTTGGTTTGAAAAATAAATCATGCTCATTTTGTCATGTATGAAAAGTATAATATTAGGTTTGATTTCTTTGAAAAATGAATGGAGTTGTCTTTAACAAATATAAAAAGGAGATGATTTTATTGGAATCTTTTGAAAAGTGAATAGTACTCTTATTTGACATGTGAACCTTTTTAAATTTGAATATGAAGACTCGTTTGCCTATAAATAGCTCACTTGAATTTTACAAAAATCACAATAAGAGCTTACACATCAATTGCTAAGTTTTGCATCATTCTTTCAAAGCCTTCATTTTCTCTTCTTTAAGTTTTGTGCCTTAATCCTTATTCATTTTGAAATAAATATAAGTTGCATTGTATTATTTTTATTTCACTCATTGAGGAGTGTACTCTGATAATCTACCCACTATCAGCTCTTGTATTTGTAAGAGGGTGTGTATAACTCTTGTGTGTGTAGAATGTGTTCTACATGGATTCTTTATACCGGTGTTGCTCGAAGGTGTAATAGGTTTCTATCTCCACTTGAAGGAGATTGAATAGTGAATTTGAGATCCTCAAAGAGTAGCTTGAGGTGAGGACGTAGGCAATGTGGCTGAATCTCATTAAAATACTGAGTTTACTCCTGATTGCCCTTACTCTTTATATTTCCCTCTTCTTCGTATGTTATTTATATTTATATTGTGTATTTGTTTTATAAGTATTTATTTTTTTAATATAACTCAATTCACCCCCTCTTGTGTTAGTCATCTAGGCAACAATTGTTATCAGAGCAATGACTCTATTATAAGATTAATTATCTGATGAGTTAAGATCATATGGCTAACATTTCAGCTACATTCGCTAAAGGTCAATCCAGTAGTCGGCCTCCACTATTTTGTGGAAACAATTATATTTTCTGGAAAATTAAAATGAGAATATTTCTTCAGTCTCAAGGTCGAGAAATCTGGAAATATATTGTAAATGAGCCTTATATTCCAACAAAAATTGTTGATGGAGTAAAGGTCAACAAGGAAGAAGAGTTTGACTGTGAAAATGATAGACTTTATACAATGAATGTAATGGCTATGAATCTTCTGTATAATACTCTCAATGGTAATGAATTTAACAAAATAATGACTTGTAGGACAACAAAAGAAATTTGAGATAACTTGAAGATAACTTATGAAGGAATTTCGCAAGTCAAAGAATAAAAAATTTATATTCTTACGCATGAATATGAAATGTTTAAAATGATTGATGATGAATCTATTTTTTCTATGTATACTCGTTTTACTAACATTATAAATAACTTGACAGCTCTTGAAAAAGTTTATTCTAGCATGGAGATAAGAAGAGAAATTCTTAACTCTCTGCCAAAACGTTGGGAATCAAAAGTGACGACGATTCTTGAAGCTAAAGATCTCAAAAAACTCGAAGTAAATGAACTCATCGGGTCACTTATTACTCATGAGTATACATTGAAAAGAGGAGAAGAAGAAGGAAAGCAAAAGAAGAGCTTGGCACTCAAAATTATTCTTCATGAAAGTAAAAGCGATGAAAATGAGGATAGCGATAACAAATATGAAGTAATTGAATTGATTACAAGAAGATTTTAGAGATTCTTAAAGAAAAATAAAGCTCATCCAAGAAAATCTTTCAAAAGGTTTTCCAACAAAGATACAGGTAAAAACGACTCTTTAACTTGTTATAAATGTAAAAAACCTAGACATATCAAAGCAGATTGTCCCCTACTAAAGAAAGATCGATATAAAGGCAAGAAAGCAATGAAAACTGCATGAGATGATGATTCAAGTAACTCAGACAGCGACGCAAGCAATTAACAATTTGTAAATCTTTGTCTCATGGCTAAAGATGATCTTAAGGTATGCATGAAGTCTTCTATAGGTAAAAGTAAATGGTTTTTAGACAGGGGATGCTCAAGACACATGACAGGAGACAAAATTAAATTCATTGACCTCACTTCTAAAGAAGAAGGACATGTGACATTTGGAAACAAAAATAGAATATCATGGGAATAGGTAAAGTTGATAAGAAATCTTCTCTTATAATTGAAAATGTTCTACTTGTTGATAGTCTAAAGCATAATCTTTTGAGTATAAGTTAATTATGTGATAAAGAATTTACAGTTACTTTAAAAAAGGATAAGTGCATTATTTTGAATAATCATGATTGCAATGTTTATTTTTATTGCTTTTAGAATTAATAATATATATACAATCGAATTTGAAGAAATTATCTCATAAGATGCTATTTGTTTATCAGCTCAACATGAAAATAGTTGGTTATGGCATCGAAGGTTAGGTCATGCAAACATGGAACTTATTTCCAAATTTTCAAAAAATGATTTTGCGAGATGTTTGCTAAAAGTAAACTTTTTTAAAGACAAAATCTGTGATGCATGCTAATTTGGTAAACAAACAAAAACTTCTTTCGAAACCAAGAAACATATTTTCACTACTAGACCTTTGCAACTAATACACATGGACCTTTTTGGTCTAAACAGAGTTGCGAGTTTGAGAGGAAAATATTATACATTTGTTATTGTTGATGATTTCTTTAAATATACTTGGGTCAACTTTCTCGCTCATAAAAATGAGGTACAGAATGTCTTTACCAAGTTATGCAAGAGAATTCAAAATGAAAATGGCTGTACTTTCAAACATCCGAAAAGATAGGGAGAAAGAGTTTGTCAATAAAAATATTGAATTTTTTTGTGATAAAAATAGTTTGCTGCATAATTTCTCTACTCCTCGAACTCCTCAACAAAATGGAGTAATAGTAGGGGTGGCAATTTGTCACACGATCCGTTAATCCAACACGAATACGACACAATAATAGCGGGTTAGGGTTTAGTTTTAAAGGATTTCGGGTCAAAACGGGTTGACCCGTTATAACACGATTGCTTAACGGGTTGATAACGGGTCAACCTGTCTTGACCCGCTATGACACGTTATGATACGTTAAGAAAGTAAAAATTATAAGTATACCCTTACATTTAAAGGTAAAACTGTTAGAATCTTAATTTCAATATTTTTATTATTTATATTATAATTAATACTTGTAGTTAGTATTATAATTTTTATAGATATTGTGATTTTAACATTTGTATAAAATTATGCTAAATTTAATTAAGCCAAATTGATTAATTTTGGACATATTCAACATATTTACATAAACAGGTTGCAACGTATCATATTTTATCGTGTTAATTTATTTCATAATATTCACTAATGAGTAATAACGGGTTGACACGTTATGTTAACGGGTCGTGTTAGGGTTTGAGATTTTGACACGATAAGTTTAACAGGTCGGGTTAGGGTTGACCTATATAGTATAATATACATATCTTGACACGACAGAACACGACCCGTTAACACGATTTGACACCCTTAAGTAGTAGAGAGGAAGAATAGATCTCTTCAATAAATGACCAATAAATGACAAGAACAATACATATGAAAATAGTTTACCTAGTTATTTTTAAGCCAAAGCGGTAAGTACTGCATGTTATATTATAAATAGAGTTATGTTAAGGTCTAATTTAGATAAAATTCCTTATGAGCTTTAGAATGAGAAAAGGCCCAACATTGATTACTTTCATGTAGTTGGATGCAAATGTTTTATACTTAATGATAGAGATAATTTAAGAAAATTTGATGTAAAATATGATGAAGGTATCTTTCTTGGGTATTCAACAAATAGTAAAACTTATAGAGTATTCAATAAAAAGATTTTGACTGTACAAGAATCTATGCATGTAGTATTTGATAAATCTAACTTTCTACTTTCCAAGAAATCTATTGATGAAGAATCAGAAGGTACAAATAACACAAATAGTCTCAATCTCAACAAAGAGAATACAATGGAAGAAATCTAACATGGAGACATCAGGAAAATCATCAAGACTTAGTATAAGATGCAACCAAACAATGGAAACATGTGAAAGATCATCTAGTAGAACAAATTTTAGGAAAACCTTCACGAGGTGTAAGTACTCGATCATCTCTTAGAAATATTTGCAATCACACTACTTTTCTATCTCATATTGAACCCAAAAATATTGACGAAGCACTACTTGATGAATCATGAATTCTAGCTATGCAAGAAAAGCTAAATTAATTTGAAAGAAATGATGTTTGGACACTTGTTCCTAGACCCAAAAATCATATTATTATTGGAACAAAATGAGTTATTGGAACAAAATGAGTTTTTAGAAATAAGAAGGATGAGTCTGGAATCATCACTAGAAACAAACTCGACTTTTAGCCCAAGATTTCAATCAAGATAAAGGAATTGATTATAATGAGACGTATGCACCTGTCGCAAGATTAGAAGCTATTCAAATATTATTTGCATATGCATGTTATAAATATTTCAAGTTTTTTCAAATGAATGTTAAAAGTCTTAAATGGTTTTATAAATGAAGAGGTATATGTTAAGCAACCTCTAGGTTTTGAAAATCATATATCTCCTAATTATGTTTTAAACTCATAAAAGTTTTATATGGACTCAAACAAGCTCGTACATCTTGGTATGAAAGATTTAGTGGTTTTTTGATTGAAAATGGTTTTTCAAGAGGAAAAATTGATACAACTCTTTTCATCAAATATGAACAAGATGACATTCTTCTAGTTTAATTTTATATGGATGATATAATATTTGGTGCTACTAATGAAAATATATGCCAAGATTTTGCAAAGAATATGCAGGAAGAATTTGAAATGAGCATGATGAGAGAACTTAACTTCTTTCTTGGATTGCAAATCAAGCAAGAAAAAAGTGGAACATTCATTAATCAGTCAAAATATATCAAAGAGTTACTCAAAAAGTTTGAGATAGAAGGTGCGAAAGTAATTAGAACACCAATGAGTCCAACCACCAAACTTGATAAACATGAAAGCGGTAAGTCAGTTGACTCAAAGGTATATCGAGGTATGATTGGTAGTTTATTATATTTGACAGCTAGTAGACCTGATATTATGTTCAGTGTATGTTTATGTGCACGTTTTCAATCATCTCTAAAGCAATCTCATTTGATTGCAGTCAAACTTATTTTTAGATATATTGTCGGTACTATTGACCTAGGGTTATGGTATCCTAAGCACATTTCTTTCGATCTTATCAGTTATTCAGATGCAGATTATGCTAGTTGCAAAGTTAATCGAAAAAGTACTAGTGGAATATGTCATTTTTTAGGTTATGCACTTGTTTCATGGTTTAGTAAAAAGTAAAATTATGTTGCATTATCTACTGCTGAGGCAGAGTATGTTGCTGCAGGTAGTTGTTGTGCTCAAGTTCTCTATATAAAGCAACAGCTTGAGGATTTTAAATTTATGTACAATCACATTCCAATCAAATGTGATAATACAAGTGTTATACATCTTTCAAAGAATCCAATACAACATTCTAGGACTAAGCATATTGAAATTAGATATCATTTTCTTAAAGATCATGTGCAGAAATGTAATATTGTACTAGAATTAACAAACACACACGATCAATTGGCGGACATATTTACAAAACTCCTACCAGAAGATAAATTATGCATGATTAGAAGAGAAATAAGAATGATGCATGCCATGAATATCTGTTGAATATTTTTATTCCATTATCTCAAATGACTTACAAAAACTTAAGACTTCTAGCCTCATCTTTCAACTGCATTTGCTCTTCATAGATCGACATATTATTCTAGTCTAAAGGATTAAACAGTCGAAATGAAGAGACAAGCAATGATTTTAAATCTTTATTTTGTTGCTTTAGCTTTATTATTTATCTGTTTGACTCATAAATAAGTTGTTAAAATACAAAGACCGTTTCGCTAAACTTTTCAATTTTGCAAATTTTGGATTGCAATCGAGCGGAAAAGACAATAATAAATTATGAGTATCGAGTTTCGAGACCTACAAGCTCATAAATGGCATCATGATTTGATTTATTAGTCAAATCAGTCTCTTGTTATTTCCTAGCACCTATGACAGATGTAGAAATAGATTGATCACGAGAAGTATTGAAGGGAAATTGACGAGCCATTAAAAATTTGTAGAATGAGAATGCAAGCGAATTGCAAAGATGAGAAGAAAATTTGATATGAATTAGATAAAATTAAGGATTATTCTTATAGAGACGGAAATAAGAACAAGACACACTATCATCTTTTCAAATCTTACTTAGTCAAACTTACAAGATTTGCTGGATGAGACGGGTGAGATGACTGATTGAGATGGTGCTTGGTTCAAATTTGGAAAATTACCAGAAGAAATTTTCTTCGTTATTCTATCGTTTTGGATAAACAAATATTTGATCAATGAAAAATGTAAGAATTTTCTTGTGAGTATTCGATGGGTAAAAATGATCATTTAAATAGAAATAGAAAATTTTCAAATCTTTACAAAATCTCGTTTGTCAACAACATTAAGCGGATTTGAATCTCTTTCCGCACCGAATTGCCAGAGCTAGACCTCCAACCTTTGCAGGTTTTGTTGGACACGGATACTGGAAAAAATCTCTTTCCGCATCAAATCTAGATAATATTTCATTTGTTAACAACATCAAGCGGATCTCTATATCGAGATGATAAAGTTAGGCCTCGGCCTTTACAGCTTTTGTCGGACACGGACAGGAGAATAAATTTTAATGAAACCAATTGCGGTTTCATTTTAATGATGCCAAAAGGGAGAGAAGTCATATACTAGTATTATACTACCATGTTATATGTGCTAGAATCATGTTATATTTTATTTGAAAAACTAACGCATATTTTCAGATGGAGCTTAAGTATTACTACAAGTCGCAGATTTCTACTAAGTATTTGTCATCATCAAAAAGTGGGAGATTATTGAACCCAAGGTTTCAAATCTCGTATCTACGTATAGATTTTGATGATAATAATAAATTCAAAACTCAAGCTCAAATTGTTTACGCATGAAGGAAGTTAAGCACATCAAGATATCAAGTATGAGCAAGAAGAAGAACAAGTCTACAAATGAAGCTCATAGAGTAATTTTATACATCTCTTAATAAAATTCAAAATTGGATTAAGGCTCAAAATTAATATTTTCTCATAAAGCATCAAATTGTATTTTCTACATTTGCATAACTTTATTAAAATATTTAATTTCAAAATTTTTTTTTTCCACATAAGCATAAAGATTTGAATTTGTAAGATGATTGATTGTCATCTTTGACATGTGCATGTGTTGTTTGAAAATTTTGAATAGTGGTTGTGTGTTTTTTTTTACAAATGCAAAAGATAGATGATTTTGTTTGAAAATTTTGAAGGGTGGTTGTGTATTTTTTTTACATATGCAAAAAGAATATGATTTGGTTTAAAAAATAAATCATGCTCATTTTGTCATGTATGAAAAATAAAAGATTAGGTTTGATTTATTTGAAAAATGAAAGGAGTTGTTTTTTACAAATATAAAAATGAGATGTTTTTATTTGAATCTTTTGAAAAGTGAATAGTGCTCTTATTTGACATGTGAACCTTTTTAAATTTAAATATGAATATTCGTTTGCCTATAAATAGCTCACTTGAGTTTTACAAAAATCACAACAAGAGCTTACACATCAATTGCTAAGTTTTGCATCATTCTTTCAAAGTCTTCATTCTCTCTTCTCTAAGTTTTGTGCCTTAATCCTTGTTCATTTTAAAAGAAATATAAGTTGTACTGTATTGTTCTTATTTCACTCATTGAGGAGTGTACTCTGATTATCTACCCACTATCAGCTCTTATATTTGTAAGAGAGTGTGTATTAACCCTTGTGTGTGTAAAAGGTGTTCTACATAAGGAATAGTTGAATCACCAAGTGTGAGATGATTGCAAGTGTAGAGGGTGTTATACACGGATTCTTTGTATCGGTGTTACTCAAATGTGTAATAGATTTCTATCTCCACCTAAAGGAGATTGAATAGTGAATCTGAGATCTTCAAGGGATAGCTTGAAGCGATGACGTAGGCAGTGAGACTGAATCCCGTTAAAATACTGAGTTTGCTTCTTCTTGCCCTTACTTTTTATATTTCATGCTTCTCTGTATATTATTTATATTTTATATTGTGTATTTGTTTTATAAGTGTTAATTTTTTTAATATAACTCAATTCACCTCTCTTCTTGTGTTAGTCATCTGGGCAACACCTTACCTAATCACGCACTACTGCCTTCTGATTCTTTTGTTTTTATTTTCCTCAAATAAGAAATAAAAAAAGAGAAGAAATAGTGGAAAGAAATGGGTGCATCAAAGTGCACTGATATTGAAGTATTTAATATTAAAATTTAAAATTTGAATAATCACCTAAACGAAAATTTAAAACATTGACTTTAGGAAAATATTTTAAATATAAAGAAATTATATAAAAATAAACTCACAAAGTAATGTAGTTTGATTTGCTACATCCGATCATAAAATTATTTTTATTGTCAAACAAATTTAAAGAATTTTTTAAATTCGTATCAATTTATGAGATTTATTTTATATAATTTTTAAAAGTAAAGATGCACTACCACCTTCTTGCACTTTTATTTTTTATTTTTTCAAAATAAAAAATGAGAAATGAGAAGAAATAATAGAAAGAAATGAACATCGAATCACACCAATATCGAAACATTTAATTTTCATATTTAAAAGTCAAAATAATCATCTAAACAAAATTTAAAACATTGATTTTCACCTAACCTAACGATGCACCACCGCCTTCTTGCCCTTTTGTTTTTACTTTCTTCAGATAAAAAATAAAAAAGGAGAAGAAATAGTGGAGAGAAATGGGTGTGGTATGGGTAATGTTACTAAACTTATTATTCCCACTCTATTTGATATATATATATATATTTTATATTTTGATTTTTTTAAATTATTTATTTAATAATTAAAAAAATGATTATTAGTGTATTAATTTTATATATATATTTTTAAAATGATAACAAAATAATGATAAAAAAATAGAAAAAAATAATATATATATTTTTTATATTATTTTTTTGGTTTTCAGTTTTTTTAATATATTTAAATATTTTTAAAAAATATAAAAAATATATTAGTACACTAATAATTACTTTCTTAATCATTAAATAAAATAAAAAATATCAAAAAAATTAAAATATCAAAAATATATAAAAAAAAAAAATCAAATCAAATAAACATAATAACATTACCCTTTAACTTTTAACCGTGAATCATGTCCCCAGATTTCACAAACCATTTGCCGCATTCAGCTTTAAATTAATAATAATTAAAAATTAAAAAAAAAAAAAAAACTGTTTAATGCTTTAATGATCTGCATTTTGCTGTAGCTAGGCTCCTTGGTCCTTCACACAAGCTTCCAATCAAAATTGACAACTGACAATTGCGTTGCACAAGAAGCCAATAACTTCTAAATGAGATGGAGTTCGTCCCAACAACACATTCTAGAGATTCGAATTCCATTCAATACAAAAGAAGACATTATCATTATAAAAAAAAAATTATTTATGATTATTTATTAATCGTAATTCATAAATAATTCATTTTAATCACTAATAATTTATTTTAATTATAAATAATTATTTTTATTACAAATATTTGATTACAAATATCAATTTTTTTTCTATATTCTCAATAGAGAAAAATACAAATTGAAGATAGATGCACATCCATACTTATTATTGAGAATATTGTGCTCACGTCGAAATAATTGTAGGAGTACTTCTTAATTATCTTTTGATGTACAATTCTAATAGATGTGATTGTATAAAGAAGAATTCTATTTATAAGTTAGGATAGATAACACACATATAAGTAAAGTGCTTATATATATATATATGGCATATTTTGATTTGAAAGAGAATTTTTAAAATTCAAATTTTTTAAAAAGATTTAAAAAAATTGAAGACAATAGACAAAAGATTATATAAAAACTCTAACCATGATATTACTTCGGGATATAGAGACGGTGTTCGAATCATTTGCCCATTTTGCCTTTTTTTTTGTGAGAAGGTTTAGAGTTTATTTGAATATTGAAATGAGTTAAATTAAGTTATGAGTAATAATATTTTGTAAACTCTATTAGGGCAGATTTAACTTATTTAGGTCAAAATGAATTTATCTTCTTTATAAAAAGTTTTAAAAAATAATAAATCTAATTAATAATTAATTTAAGATAAATTAAATTTAACTCAACAATCAAACACAACTTCAGTCATTTTCTTTTCAATTCCGTGCAAATTCAGCGTTTAAAACAAGAAAAATGCTTTTCATCTCGAAAATATCTCCCAAACATTTCTCCCGTATTCAAAATATATTTTTCGTTTCACTTAGGGATTAATGAAGTGTTTTTTTTATGATGATATGAATTTTTTTTTAAATATGTAAACATAAAAAAATGAATGAAATGAAATCCGAAAATATAAACAAAAAAATATATACCATTCGGGAGATATACGGACTACAACACCACTCTTAAAACAACCTCATCCTAATCTTGAGGACTGACTGAATTACATTTAGATGTTGAGAGTAAGTATTTGAGAATATTTATGAATAATAATAAAAAATAGATAAATAATAATAATAAAATATTAAATAGTATTTAAAAAGTAATGAAAAAGAATAAAAATAAGTAAATAATAATAATAATAAATATTTGAGAGTATTCCAAACCTGTCCAAGTTGGATTTTAAACGAGGCCCACGTAATCCTCATACAAAATAACGTATAAGATTTTCCATTCAACACAATAATATCGACTAAATTTATATTTACCACTGATTCGATGAAGCCAATCGGCCTATTAGTTTTTATTTTTTTATTTTTTGATACCCAATCGGCCTATTAGTTACATTATTGTATCGTATCTGCACAAAATTTGATGGGCTTTTTCTCAGAACTATCCGAGGCCCAGACAACTACTTTACGTGTCATGCAACTAAGGAAGAAAAAGTCAAATTTGGCACCTTAATATTGACACTAAAGAAGCAATAATCAAACTAAGAAACTTGAACTAAAATTCAACGCGATTTTCTCGGTCAGCTAAGCAGTTGCATTGTATCTGGCACCAATTTAGGATATATGCTCCACCTGCTCAACGGGAGTTCTGGCGGTGCATTCACAGTGCACACTGACGTATAAAAGAAAACTCACAGAGAATCAGAAATAATAACAACTTGAACAAAAATTAGTAAATTGTTCTTAAGCCCGATACAGAACAATTTTATCTCATCATATCTCAGTCATAATAATTTTTTAAAATTCTCATGCAAAATATAATGAATAATCCAACATTTTTAAATCTCAAAACAATAATAATATTAAAAAGACAATGCTACATCTAATCCATTTTTATGAACTCCTTTATAGTCCAAACAATAACAAACAAAAAAATCTCAATTTTAGAATAAGATTGACTAAAATGTTCCTATTTACAAATCTAAAACTCCAAGAATATGGAAAATTTATTTTATTTATACATAAAAATAGAGCGTTTTACTTAGATTTGCAATGCAATCCATAAATATGGATTGCAAGAAGAATTATTCTTATTAAAAAATAATATTTTATTCAACTTTCATTTAAAATTATCTCATCTCATTTCACTATCCAAGAGCCTAAATCAGCATTCATGCATGCTTGGTGAGTGCATATAAATGCATGCGCACCAAACTGTAACAATTTGACGTGGGGATATGAAAAGAATCACATTGGGAATGATATGGACTACAGTGGTTTTAGCAAGAAAAAAAACTAGGCAAAGCTGATACATAGGAATTTCATGACCACCGAAAAAGCAGAGAACTTACTCCATGCACAAAACGTGATAGAGTGAACCCAGTTTGTGCTCCTAATAATATCTTAGGTTATGGAACAGACACGGAGAGAACGTGAGAATGTCAGCCACTCCTGCTCCTTTTCCTTTTCTGGTCATAGATCCTAGGTTGATATAACCAGTATCATCCTAAGAGAAAAGAAACGGAAATATCGTGTGTAGACCATGCACGTGCATGTTTGTTTATGCTTTTATGCATGTACATGCATTTACGTGAAAGGTATGCTACTTAAGACTACAGTCACATGTATAAATCGTACTGTCACCACCACCAATTTGATGACATTATTTATGGGACGGGTCAATCCATTTGCTTGACCCCAAGGGCAAAAAAAAAAAGGTCTTAAAATGTGTCCTATGAAAATAACATACACCAGAATAACTTGTTTCAATAATACTTGCAACATATCCCTATAGATAGAACCCATTATGTTTTCATTTGGGGTTTGGTCTTTTTCTTCTTTTTCCCCCCTTTTTTTTTGTAAGTTCAATTAAAGAAAATCAACAATGATTCAAGCAAAGTGGTGTGAAAATCAATAGAGACCAGGGGGCCCACACTAAGTTGATGTATTTAGTGTAAATAAAAGACATTTTCACGCCTATGCAAGCCTACTAATCTATTCATTCAGATTCAGATGAATGTAGAATAATACAATAAAGAGAGGCTTAGAAAACAAACCTTCTTTTAATTACAATGACCCATTCAGATACAAAAGCCAGGTCCTATGAAAGATTCATGTGAATTTAGGTTTAGGCATTGATGAACTATTAGGATGCACGGGACCAAGCTTTTGGATCCAATGAAGAAGCCCTTTCTTATGATCTTGGCAAGTAGGATTTTGTACCAGATTCAGGGTTCCGTCATGGGCAAGTGAAGACTCGAATTCCTCCAATACCTTCACAACCTGCCAAAAATCAGGCCTTTTCTCCGGTTGCAAGGACCAGCATTGCTCAATTAAAGCTCGCATGGCAGGTGGACAGTCCCCTGGGATAACAGGTCTCAAATTCTGAAAATGCAAAATTTACTGGTGTTAGAATTGCTTCCATAAAAACAAATCTAATTGTGATTCACAAGAGTTAGGTAAATGGGATGAAAACCGGAGTACTAAATACAATGATAATATCGTGCAGTTAAAATTGATTCTCCATTTCAAATGCAGGGTAAGAGTCAATGGTCATTCTATGTCACCATCATTTTTTTTATCGGTAAATAAAGTTTTACTGATCACAAGAATAGGCAAAGCACAAGCATATGGATCATATATAAGAGCAATGCCTAAGAGTGAATGTCACGATCATATAATACTAAAAAATAAGTTAACATGCTTGAGTGAATTGTCTTAGTGCTAGATGAATGACACATTGATTAAACACAGTCTGTCTGCATTTACTTTTAACAATCTTTTTTGTTGAAACTTCAAATATGCGCAAAATAACTTCCCATCCATTTATAAGCAATTCTGTACATATAGATCACATGGCACAACTAAAAAATTCAGAAAGATCAAGAGACTTCGGGAAAAATAAAAAATAAAAAAAGCAGGAACAAACCTTAATTACTACTGCAAAAGCAGCCTGTACGGGATTCATGTCCTCATAGGGGATCGTTCCAGCCACCATTTCCCACAAGATGAGCCCAAAACTATACACATCAACCCTTCGCCCGTAAGGTTTATGTTTAATCATCTCGGGTGCCATCCAGCGATAAGTCCCAGGGTCATCAGCTAAAGAATCACAGTACACCTCCTCACAAGCTATACCAAAATCAGCAATTTTCATGCGGAAGTCTTGGTCAATAAGGACATTTTCTGGTTTAAGATCTCGGTGGATTACGCCTTGAGAGTGAATGTATTCCATGCCACGAGCAATATCCAGAGCAATTGCGATTAGTTTGTTTAAAGGAATTGATTTATGCTCAAGCTTATGTAAATATGCCCTCAAGGAACCTTCTGATAGATATTCTGTGATGACACAATAAACTGGCGGCTTTCTGCATGCTGCTACAAACTGTGATACAAATAATATCGGAAATAAGGTCTAATAAAGGCGCACCACCAACCTATTTACAATAATGATAATTTTGGCCATGATTCAAGAACCAATAGAGCTTCTAACTATGATGAATGCGCTAACTATGGATATGATGCCGGAAACAGACCAATTCGCAATCGAATTAAAACTTAAGGTTAAGCAAATATGTGATCAACACATTAATAATTTCTGTCATATAGCATATAGACAAGACGGAATAACAGATAACAGGGTGGGAATAGAAAAATTTAGATAACCTTTATGACATTTTGATGGTAGAGACGAGATAGAAGAGCGACTTCCCTCTTAAATTGCTTCTCTAACCGAGCCCCCAAGGCTCCATTTTCGTCATCATCAGGCACCCGAATAATTTTAACTGCAACAGGTTCATCGTTGTATATCCCATGGTAAAGCCGACTATGAGCCCCGTGGGCAAACTTCAGCCCCAGATACAGCTTTGACAGATCAACAGTCCATTCATCTGCTGTTTCCACAGCATTAACCCTCCCTCCACCGTGATCAAAATACCTCGCCCACGACAACTCCTTTCTGTACTTTGACTTTTCATTAACTTTCAGCGAGGCTAAGTGCCTAAGCGGACTGGTATTCGACCGAGGTGGCGAATTGGAATCCTTATTCATAAATCCCCTTTCCGATCCCCTTCTCCTGGGAAACGGAGTGATGAATCTTTTTCGCTCAGACTTTGCTTCCTTAAACTCATCAGAGAGCACGGTTTCAGGGAAAGGGGACAACGATCTCTGCTTGTTTGTAATAGGATTCCGCTGTACCTTCGAAGTACTGGGAATCGATTTCTCATTAGTAGCAGCCGTTCCGGGCCTTGATTTCAAACCTGAATATCGGTCAGGCTGTACTGAAAACGGAATAGAGGTCAATCTTGAAGAGTCCAAGCGATGACAAACTGTATGAGAGAAGTTTGTTCTTCTAATCCAGGAATTAGCTTCTTCTTCCATTTTCCGTCGTGGTAATTCGTTGAAACTCTAGAAGACCTTACACCCACAAACCTCCGTAATCTTCTTCTCCCCCTCTAGCTGAGCAGAAGGGTAAATCTCAAACAATACTATGTGAATTTCGAAGCTCCAGAAACCAAATTTCCTAAAACCCATCAACTACCATTGACAAATTGGCTACTAAAAATCAAATCTTTCCTTCATGAAAATCAAAGAACCATTGAAATCCTTGAAGACCGATCATGAATGAGACAGCTCCAAAACCTAATTTCATAGCATCAGAAGCAAAATCCCTCGAAGTCGAAACCCATCATAGCCCATCCAAACACAGACATCCTAGACATTAGAATTTGCTCAACACGGCCAAACCCAACAAACCCTTTTGACTTCAAAGTCAAATCCCACCTTTCGTGAAGGCCTGGAAAATCCCAAATAAATACCCACTAAACAAATCAATAAAAAAAAAACTCTCAACAATAAAATAATAAAAAAAGCCTAAAACACGGAAAGGTAAGCTCATGCATATCGACAACTAAGAAGAACTCATCATTGTAAACCCCATTAATCACAGAAGAAATCCAATAATTGGGTCCAAAGAATCCATCACCCAAAAAAACTAAGGAATACCCAGAGGCATAAATAACCCAATATACACAAAGAACAGAATAATATGGCCTGAGAAGAAACCCCAGCCGCAAGCTCACCATGGGTGATGGTGACAAAATCACCGAGACTTTGAAGGTTATTTGACCATCAGCTTTACCACTGGATGAATGTACGATAGAAAGATTGATAGATTTTTTAAACCTTTTTCCTCTCTAATTACGTTGTACAGTGTCTAAGCTATCATACGTGTCGCATACGGAGGGAAATAGTGGCCGTAGATTCATGGACCCGACATAATTGGAGAGGTCTGTGAAGGTGCGATGGGCTCCGGAGTTGGGTTTCGGCGGTGGGGACCGCACGGAGAGGGTCAGAAAAGACGGAGAGGAGATACAATCGGATGGAAGGAATTGTTAGATTAGATTAATAGAAGAACCCAAGAGGGGAAGGGGAAGAATCCAAGTGTCTCTATCGGAGAGAATGAGGTACGGAGGATAATATAGCTGTAAAGCCAGCCAAAGGTACGGGTTTCGCACGGGAACGTTTGTGTGGATACGAAAGGAACAGAAATATATGTGTTTATTATAAGAATATATAAATAGCACAACTTTTTTTTTTTTTATAGATAGCACAATTAGAGCGTTAGTAATTATCTTATTACATTTTTTTTTAGAAAAATATAAATTTATACACTTTTCAAAAAAATTGAATTTAAAAAATTTTTAAAAATTACTATTTATAAATAGAAAAATATTCTCTTCTCTTCATCTTTTTCTTTTTATTATTAATTAAATATGACTATTTTTTTTTTAAAATGTATAAATTTATACTTTTTAAAGAGAAAATTTTTAGTAAGACTATTGTTAATGCTCTTAGAAGATTTTGTGTATTTTTCTATATTAAATATGGTAATTAAATTATTTATATTTAAAATAATGTGATTATACTATCTTATTTTATCTCCTTATTTTGATCACTTATACATTTAATTTTTTTAAAACAAAATTACGTAATGGCTAAAAAACTAATTATAATATAAGAGTAATTTTTAATTTTTTAAAAATGTTTAAACATATTTAAAAAAATGTTTGAAATAAAATATAAAAAATATATATAATTTTCACTAGAGACACACCAAGCGACAAATTGAAAAGGGTTAATAGCACTACTATTATATTTATAAATAACATTTTTTGATTTATATAGCATAATTTCCTTTAATACATGATTTTAAATTAAGTATTTCATATTTTTCGTCATTATACTTAAAATATAATATTCTTAATTGTTTAATTAAAATTTTCACTTAATTAATTTAGAATAGAAAATTCAAACAATTTGGTAAAAATTGATGAATAATTCTATAAAATAGAAGACTATTTATGGTTTGATTTTACATATGAGATTGGATGAATTGAGATAAAAATTAAAATTGGAATAAAATATTATTAAAATATTTTTTTAATATATTTTTTTTAATTTAAAATTATTAAATTATTTATTTTATTCTATATAAAAATTTTAAAAATTATAATTATATTAGATAAAATAAAATGAGATAAAGTTGATTGTAGAAACAATGGAGAAGCCTTTATAGTACTAAACTTAATCAATTTAATGAACAATGAGAATTATATTTCTAAGATATGGAATGTTGAGTTGATATTTATCATGTTCTTAACATAAAAATTTAAAAACTCTCTTTTTCAGAAAAACGAAAAAGTGAGGGAAGGGTAGTCACTATCCAGAATTATACTTTTTTTTTTTAAAAAAAAATCAGAATTATACTTGCCTTAGTTGCCTACACGGAGAAACTTGGTATTTATTGAGTATTTTTGGGCAATAAAGACTTTGATGTCGTTTGAGGCATCATACACGATTGGGACCACAAGAACGATGGCCCCGTCTTCTGACAATCGAAAAAAACAACTTTATTTCATGGTATTTTTCATAGTATATACAGGCCGAGCGGATGTCTTGTCTTAGCCACAAATGACTTTCTATAATTAAATTATATATAGATATAGGGACGGGGGTGAGTCCAGAGAAACTTTTCTGTCTCATAACTCTCACTCTCTCTCTCTCTCTCTCCGAAGGAGATTTTTGGCGACCAACCCAGCATGTTTTGCCTCTCTCGGAATGGGAATGGGTCGGAGCTTAAGTTCAACTTCTGACTACTTCTTTTCTCTCCCTTTTTTATTTGTATTTAATGTTAGAAATAATATATGTATAGAAATTTAAAAAAAATTATGAGGCGATTGTTAATCTGTTTCTTAGATAAATATTACATCTTATTTGTATAGAATTTTGCAAAATAAAATCAAAATCAATTATGTCTTCAAGATACAATACTGTTTATATAATGTGCAGATTGCAAATTCTGAACACTAAATTTTTTAACGAAAAGATATAATAGCAATAGACATAATGTTTCAGTTAAAAAAAACGTGACAGTTATTGTCTGAAAAGTTACAAAAATAACTGTAATTGACAGTTAATCACAACTGTCAAAATAATGATCAGACACATCATTTCGCTTAGTAAAAAAATTTCGTCACTTGCAACGATACGTACGTGTTAAGTGTTAAGTGCATCTAAAGCGTCAATACGTCGCGCACGCATGCGTGCGATCAATGCTTCGCACTGGTGACGCTTTTAGAATGTCTACCCTTTTATTTATTTTATGTATAGTGAAATATATTTACTTATTAACCATTAAATATTTCACTGTCTAACTAATGTGGGATTTAAAAAAATACATTAGAGAAAATTTTCAAAAAAATAGATAATTTAAAATTTTGGATAGAGTATTTGAAATAATATTTGAAAATCAAATTTGAAATAATCTAACATTTAATTCCTAATATTTTTCAGCATTTTCTTCTTAGTTTACCAGTTTTCGTTTTCAAAGCCATTTCTCGCCGATCTAATGTCTTCCAACATCTATAGGCCTCCACACACTGGTTATCCAAATTTTACAGCCGTCAATCTCAAAGTTTAGAGGAGGAGCTTCAAGTTTCCGATGGCACGTCTACTGCACGCGCAGCTCCGACCATGCTTGTCGCACGTGTATACCAGCGTCTTGGAGCAATTTTGGAAGACACGTGCCCCACCGGCAGTATTAGCGGCCTCAAATCCAGAGGATATGGCCGTCTGTCCTTCTTCCTTACTGGCGCGTGCATAACATGTGCCATTGCCGTTGAGGGTCCACCGCCAGCAATCTGACTTATATCTTGGCTCTTTTCTATGTTTCTGTTTTTTCTAACCAGTGATTTTGAAAAAGAGATTGTGAGTTTTTCAGATAAATATTTCGAGATACCAAGCAATAGTGCACCCACTTTCATCGCTTTGTGCGGAAGAACCACCGCTTCGTGTGATGGTTTCATAATTTGCTTTTATGCGAACATTTTATTTCCATCTTTAGATAAGATGACGTTTTCTGATAAAATAAGGGTATGGATCAATTATTGGTCCCAAATAAATCCACTTTTTATTTTCTTTTTCCACTGCTTTTGTACTGCAATTTCTTATTTTGGAGTATTTGTCGGGGAATTCCTCTTGTATCATGTTTTCTAATTTAATGAATTTCTACTTTCTTAAAAAAAACGACTCTTTCTATAAATTCCATAATTCTATAAAAATTAATCCCTAAAAAGTCCATCCATCTTTAAAATCTTTTGACATATTTACTCAGTTTGGTTCCATTTTATTTTATTTTATTTTATAATTTTTAAAAAATTTTCATACAAAATATAATAGATTTTTTTAACTTTTTAAAAATTTACAATAATAATAACAAAAAATAATATTCTAACAATTATTCAATTTTTAACTTTTATCTAAAATCATCTCATTTCATTTTACTATTCAAATAGGCATTAGAATTTTGCTTTCGAGCAATCTCATATATAAATAAAGATAAATCATATGTGTGTGTATATATATATATATATAATATATATTAAATGTACAGTATTGCATATATATTTTAAAAAAAAAAAGTAATTACACAATAAAAAAAAATGAAAAACTCACTTTTTTTTATGAGATCTACATATTTACATAAAGTTTGTATATTTTGAATTTATATCTAATGGAGCCCTAGAGCCAAGTCAAGTCAAGTCCAGAAGGAATCTCGAGTCGAGACAAGACTAAGTTATTCTGGAGCTCCAAGGCTCGGACCACCAGCCAGGCCCAAGCAGAGAGCCCATTGTGGGAGGATGTCAGTCACACAGAGTGCGCAGTATCGAGATATATGTGGTGGCTCAAGCACCTATCGATGACCAGACAGCTCTGAACAGTACAACTGTGTCAAGACATGTTAGAAAAGGTTACGCCGCATTTAATGAAAGATAACGGGAAACACGGCAAGGCAATTGGCACCTGATAAAAGACAGATAGGGGGTTGCAACCAAAGGGTACAAACGGGATGCCCAAATCCTCTCGTCAAAAGATTTTTTCGGACAGGTATATAAATATCCCATGCACCCCAACAGGGGTCTCTCTGATTTTGATTGACTCTTACTCTTTTCTACTCAAGTCTTCTCATTCGCTTATACTAACTTAGGCATTGAAGGTACAATGGCTCCCTCGAGCCCTACTCACCTTCATTGTACATAGGTTGCGAAAGGAACCCATGCGACGTAGAGTTGTCCAGGCCCACGGAACATTACATCAATAGTGGCACCGTTTGTGAGATATCTTTTTCTATAGTAGTGTGTACTTCACATGACAACAACAACATGGTCCCAAGCCTCATGTCCTAACATGGATGCAGTCAGAACCAACGAGATGACGAAAATGATGAGAAAACTGATGGAGGAAGTTGAAGCACTCTGTTTGGAAAATGCAACCCTGTGGGGTGGTGGAGACGACTTCGAGAGTTGCAACCACAACCACCACTCAAAATCGAGATGTGATCAGGAAGCCAATGCGACTGAGGAAGAATGGCGCTAAATGCACCTCAAACTCCAAAAGCTCAGAGATAAGTACACAAGAAATGGACAAGCACATGTACACGTCGTCCTTCGTGGACCAGTCGCTCAGTACCACCAACTTGCCATACAACGCGAGGGTTATGGTGGCCCCCCTCCCTCTAAAATTTAAAGTTCCACAAATCGAGACTTATGCCAGGTCTAAAGACCCAATCGATCATCTATAGATGTTCAAGTCTCACATGACCCTACATGGGTTCTCAAGACATGTGGCATGTAGGGCTTTCTCTCTCACCCTAAGGGGAGTCGTAAGGAAGTAGTTTGGCTCCCTGCCACCGAGCACAATTGATAATTTTGGCGAATTGGTGCTCATTTTCCTAACACAGCTCATAACAAGCCAAAAGAGAAGACGCACCACTACCTACCTCTTGACAATGAAATAGCAACTCGATGAGATCTTGAAGCCATATTTGGATCGATTTAATAAATAGTGTATTATAATAGATGATTAGGACGAGAAGATCACCTTGGCAGCCTTGCTAGGAGGATCTGGCTGTGGATCCCGTTCACGACCAAGATTGCCTGCAAGACACCCATCATGTTGGGCTAGTTCATGAACCGAGCCAACTCATCAAGGATGAGGACACGCTCCGAGCACCCACTGGCCTTCGCTAGACTAAGCTCGAGCATACAGATCAAAAGGTTGTGAGAAAGAGCAACCATGTCAGCTAGGGGGTAGCAAGAAAAAAGTGTCATAGACCAAGTGCGAGGCAACCTAATCATCTCAAGGACGGCTTGGGCTGCAAGTGCATTCCAGCATAGCCATGAAAAATAAGCAGGGCCCGAGCTCGTGACGGGAGCAATAGAGAACTCCAAATACTGAACTTACCACTACACTAGCAGCCTTCGAACCGAAGACTGTTTCTCAAGGAAGTAGATGTTGCGATAGCTGGAAGCCTAGGTAGACCAGTGTGGGGACGAGAGATAGATAATAAGACCTAATGGCCACAATTGGTGTCGAAGGAGCGAGAGCTCGAACAAGCATAAGGAAGAAAGGCAATCCCAAAGGAGTCCATGGCGCAGGAAGGATGACCCCATCAGCGAAATCCGAACAATCGCACAAGAATACGCCGGAGGGGGAGGTGTTCACAGTAAAAAAAAATTGATCCTAGCTTGAGAAATTGACTTGAGGCGCAACCGATCATGTTCAATGAAAAGGACGAAAAGGCATCATGTATCCTCATGACGAAACCTTGGTGATATTGGCCCAATTTGCCAATTATGTCAGAGGGTCCTGATTGACAATGATAGCTCTACTGACATTTTATATTGGGAAGCTTTCATACGAATAGAGATCACTCCAAACCAATTGCGCCTAACTTTGACACCATTTAAGAGTTTCATATGGGACATGATCCAACCAATTGGGGCATCACTCCACTCCTTGTTGGAACGGTTGTAAGAACAGCGTTGACTATGGTGGACTTCCTGGTAGTTAAGACCTTCTTTTCTTACAACGTAATCTTGGGCGGCCGACCTTGAATCACCTTAGGGAAATCACCTCGACTTTTTGTCTAAAGATGAAACTTCCAAACCCCACAGGAGTATGAGTGGCCTGCGAAAAATAGAAGGTGGCGGGGGAATTGAAGCAGGAGGTTAGAGACGTATGAGTCATGGAAGTGGAGCAGGAAGTAGTCGACCCGCCACTACCACCAACACCAACTTTGACCGAGCTAGGTGGAGAAGTTAGAGACGAGAAAACTCTACGTCAAACAGAACCCAACGAGCCTCAAGAACTAGTGATATTGGACCAGACGAGACCCAAGTGGAACGTCTAAATAGGGTCTCAAATGGCTCCCGACTTAAAGGCCGGACTTGTATATTACGCCTAGGAGAGGAAATTTAAGACGTGCGGTGGGTTCAGAATTTGAATTCCCACCATGCCCATATGTTAGGATTTCGTGAGATACTATGTAGGAAGAAATCCTAAGCATCAGGTTGGGCCTACCTAGTACACTCGGCCCACCGTCTAGATAAGGAAAGATAAGTACGGCCGAGGGCCCGTAATTTAAATTCCCACCATAACTGTTTATTAGGAACTCACGGGGTACTGTATGAGGGGAATTCTTTGAGTCCCTGGGCCAGGTCGAGTCAAGTCCAAGTCATTGACCAGAGTCTAGAAGGAATCCCAGCCTGAGACTTGACTGAGATATTATGGGGCCTGAGGCCCGGACTACTAGCCGAGGCCCGGGCGGAGAGCCCATTATGGGAGGACGTCAGGCACGCACAGTGCGTAGAAATCAGCAGCAACACAATAATAGGATATATAGGACGACTCAAGCACTAGAGTACCAACGGTCAGACAGCTCCGAACAGTACAACAATGTCAAGACATGTCAAGAAAGGTCACGCCACATTTAATGTAGGACAACGGGAAACACGGCACACTAAGGCAACTAGCACCTAAAAGTAGTCAAATAGGGGGTGCGGCCAAGGGTACGAAAGACATGCCCAAATTCCCTCTTCAGAAGATCTTCTCGGACATGTATATAAATCTCCCATGCACCCAAGTAGGGTTCTCTCTCTAATTTCGATTGACTTTTACTCTTTTCTACTCAAGCCTTCTCATTCATCTGTACTAACTTAACCATCGGAGGTACCACGGATCCCTCAAGCCCTACTCATCTTTACTGTACGCAGGTTGCGAACGGAGTCCTAGTAAAGTGGAGTTGCCCAGGCCCACAAAACACAACATTAATACCTAGCATTACTTATAAGTAAATTAAGAAAAGTATTTGTATAATATTAAGATGCGTAAATTTGGTGATTTTTTCTTTTGAAAAAATAAACAAATCGTTATCTTACATGAACAAAATCACCTTTGAATATTGGGAAGCATTATTTTTTAATAGGGATGTGTGATACTTACACACCCTAAATTGATCTAGTATTACTCAACAAATAAAAAGAAAGAGTTATGTTGTATACAGTCACTTTTATGCATTTTGTACTTTATTAATATGATTGACCAAAACAGTTGTTTTATATTAAAAAAATTATATAACTAATCACATTAATGAAATGCATAATAAATATGCAAAAATAATTACACATAGAATTTTTGGAAAAGAAATACACTGTTTATTTATCAAGTAATATTTAAATTGTCATAGGCAAATCCATCTAAGAAATTTATGCAAATAAAATCACAAAAAAATGTACAAGAAAAGTGGAGGAAGAAAATGTGGAAAGGGCCTAACTGATAAGAAAAAATAGCAATCCCACCGTATTGAAGACGAGATTCTTAACTAAAAATGATAAAAGAAAATTTTAAATATATGATCGTATTAAATAATGTAATTATCTTACTATTTTTTCTTTGATGAGATTGGAGTAAGAACTGTGATCAGTAGAATATGTAATTTTTAGTGAGTAATTTTCTATAAATACAATTATTTCGACCCCTGTCAAACGAATATAGAATGCTAATATATCGTGTGCAAATAAAATGCAATGAGCCATGACTTTCCTCTCCTTTGCTCTTTTTAACTAGTTAAATTAAATAGTGAAAAGAAAAATAGAAGGAAAGGAAGGTAAAGTTTCATTTAACATATACATTGCACTAATTAATTTGTAGGTTATACCATATATTTCGCTTTTAATATTTTTTGAAAAGTGCTACAATCACAAATTGATCTCATAAAAATAAAATTATAAATTTACGTGATTTCATATTATATATTAAATTTATTTTACTTGTGAAATCCACCACAAAAGTAAACTTCATATATGATACAACCATATTACGTTGTGCTTATATCTTTATATATATAAAGTGGCTATCTAACGAAAAATCTTGTTTTAACGGAAAATTTTATTTTTCTGTTAAAGTTAACACTTTTTATCTATTTTTATTAAGATAAGTACTGTATTTAATAAGAAATATTATTTTAAATACAATCTATTAATCACCAAAATAATGTTCTTGACATTAAATTTAATTACATCACTTCAATTTTCTATAACGATAAACTTTTCATTTAAAACTTTTTTTTATGTAAAATAAATATAAAATAATAATAATAGTATAGAATGACATAATAACAGTATAGAATATATAACAATATATATAAATAAACAATTCATAACAATATAACAATGCAATCCTCACTTAGAGATGTTAATTTATACGTTAGAGAGTTTAATTTTATTCATGAAAATTTATTCCTATTATATGATTAATAATTTCATTCTTTAAAAAATATTTTATAATTTTAAAATAAATTTATTATTTATTTATTTTTTGAGATGATAAATATACGGTATATACAATTAATTATAATTATATTAAATTGATAATAATAGACAATAAATATAATTAATATATTATATATGTTTGATATTTAATTGAAATATATATGATCTAATAAATTTACATATTTAAGATTAAAATTTCATATTATAAATTATAATATAACATTTTTTTATATAAATTATAAACTACATAATTTATTTAAAAAAAAAATTATATTATTTCTTAAAAATAACCACATAACTAAAAAAACTATGGACGATTCAAGTTTATAAAGATCTAAAAAAACTCAAAAATTCAAAACATAGGTATTTAATGTCTCTCTTTTGAGACTGTGTAAAATGACGCAAATATTAGATCATAGTCTTATAATTATAAAAATATAATATTTTGAACGAATCTTTTATTAAAGTTTCAATCAAAATTATCTCAAACAAACTTGATAAAACTATAAGTTATGTTTATTTATGAGACTATCTTATTATTTTTATTAATACTTTTTTTTTATAATATATGAAAACGTGTAATTATTTATCATCTATTTAATTATGAATAATTTTCTAATTTTTATTAGAAATTAAATTAAATAAAACGTTATTTTTATCTAGTATATACATATATAGAAATGCTATTTAGATTTAAAATTCTTTACTGGGTACTTCTATGGTCAGGTTGGGCTTCAAAAGTCAAAATTATAGCCCTCCAATGATTTGATGCCATGTCATCTATTTCAACAAACACAACATAGACTTGGCCACACCAAATTTTCTACCTTTAGAGCCTCATTCGCAACCCTCCACCCATCTGAACATCAAAGAAGTCGATCCTCCCTTCAGAGCCTCTCACTCGGTCGCACTCGAATTTTTCACCACCGGCCTGTTCCACCGCCTCCATTATTGCACTCGTAGATTTTGGTTTGCACCAACCTCCATTATCGCAAATTTAGCAAAGAACACAGTGAACTGACACCTCAAGTAGTTGTAATAAGAACAATTTAAGTGAAGAAGCAAGTGGGAGATATCACAAATCGATAAAGATCAGTTTACTTTGGTGACAACTATACCAAAGTCAAATACCTTAAACTGTATATCTTACAAGATATTAAAATTTCCTAAACTGAATTCACACAATGAGTCTACAACTAATGAACCATATGATTCAAAAAATATATTGTCCCAAGTTTTTAACCAACTAAACAGAGTAATAAAGAACATAGAAAATGATAATTCGAAGGGAACTGCACTATTGTTGATATCCCGAACCTTAACAATCTAGCATCCCCAAAAAATAATCCACAAGTTCCAATCTATAAGCTCAAATGAATTATAGCAATCGAAATGAAGCATTTCCAATCTGTGAAGCATTTCTCTAAAACTAAATCTAAATGAAGAGGAAGATTGTTGGAAACCCTAACCAAATTGATTACGACAATCGAAGCCCAGTCACTCAGGTTCGATTTCTTTGGAATTCCTGGACTTCCTTAAAAGGTCAGAGCTCAATCAATCTCTTACCCTCTTTCCCATACTCCCAGTTCTAGTTTTCCCTCTTTATTGTGCTTCATTCCTCTTCAATTTGATTTTCCTGCTACCTAGAAAATCTTGTAGTAATTGATGCCCATGCCTTTCTTTTTGTTCTTCTTCTTTTGTATCTGATTTCTTAATCCCGACTACATGGGTCAGATTCTTTGTCTTCAGCTTGGCAAGGGTTTCTCCGGCTTTGTCTTAGAACTAGCTTATGGCCGTTGGAGTTAACCTTCCTCCATCGCCGAGGAGGATTCGCCGTCATCTAGGTGGGCCGGTGTCGTTTGAGATGAGGGATGAAATCAAAGGAGTGATGGGAGGGAGGAAAGATAAAATTGAATGAGTGAGGGTGAGTGGAGTCATGCCGAATCGGGTGGAATGAGGCTTCAAGTGAATTTTATGCAACTGCTTACATGTTGGCACCAGATTAGAGAGCTATATTTTCATTCTTTGTAGTCGGATCGGATAGTAGATTTTCTCTTTTTTGCTGGCGTAATCATATGTATTGACTTGTACGTTATTAAAATTGTGAGAAATTTAAAATTCGAAATTCTAAGCTTGAAATAAAAACTAAAAACTGATAAAATGGGACGGTCTCAATATGTATAATATTGTATGTAAATTATATGAAGCAAAATTACATTTATCATTCTTTATAAGGAAAATTTGGAAACCAGGCCATCTGATCTTAGAAAAAAACCAGCATTCCAATAGAAGCCCACCACGACAGCATCATATCACCTTTACCATGCAACCGTTTGCACCTGAATAGCAAACCTTTTCTTCCAAACTCAATGTAACTCTGTACAACTCTAGGTTGCTATCTCATTGACATTCCCTTCTATCAATGATTTGGTTCTATCAGTAATCAACAGGAACAGAAAGAAACCAAAGTCAGAGTGCTGAAGATTTCAGCAGAAAAAACAAATAAATTGAATGATGAAAGTGGCAAGCAATCGCGTGTTTTGCAATTAAGCTTCCAAGATGTTGCTCCTGTTTTGAAATGGAAAACAAAGATGCTATAATATCTGGCATGCAGTTTATAATTTTGTTCTCTTCTTCCCGTGTTTAATTTTCTCTTATTTTTTTTGTTATTTTGGATTTTTGAAAATGACAACATTCGCAAATACTATAATAATGGACCACAAGGGACTAGTTTTGGCAATTTTTGTCGTCCTTAAGACTAAAAAGGTAGGTATAAACTCCACTCCAGCAAGATATCAATGAGCGATGGCAGGGAAAAAAGAGGAAAAAAGGATGTGCAACGACAAAAAACAGAGAGAAAAATGGGATGGGCGACGACGAAGATGCCGATGGCACGATATCAGGATCTCCATTTGGTGACAATGACGACGACAGATAGACAATGGGGGAAGAGTGGGGAAGATTTTTGGAAGGAGGGTTTCGAATATGCTATTGAAAGTTTAAATCAGCTATTCAATAAATCAAGGTGGGTTTCGAATTTGCTATTCTCTATTTTTCTTACGTGGAGCAACTTGATTGGAGGGTTGTTTTTTGCCCTATAACAATTGGGCTGTCTCAAAGCGTTTTTCATCTTTGTACCACATATCAAAATGCAATTTATTATTTGTCATTGTTTTTAAATATACCTTTTTTTTTTAGAAAAATTTAAATATACCTATTGATGTATAAATATGAGTATTTAATACAAATAATAAATTACATATTAGTGTATGTATGAAAATGCTAAATAGCTTTTCTCATTGTACGAATATATAATACTGCTATTTTTTCTAATATCAGTTTGTATATATATAGTAATTTGAAAACAGAAAATAAAAGCAAGTCGTGTCAATTGGATATTTTATGGAAAAGTATCAAATGAAATAAGGTAAGTTGGGATTTTATGGAGAAGTAGGGAATAATGCAATCATCCAGAGCTAAATCCACTGTAGCACGAGTTTGTTGCGATAAAAAAAAAAAAAACTCTAGTTTTTTTAATTTTTAATTTTTATTCTTAAATATTTTTTTAAAAAAAATATATAAAATCATTAAAAAATAATTTTTAATTATTAAGTAAAAAATTAATTTTTTTTTTTTATATCGAGAGAAATCTCCTAAGGAAATCCTAAAAAAATTAGCATTTCTGTATATTATTTACTCGTTCTCCAATAATCGTCTTATATGTATGCTTTCTTCTTAGATAAAGACAATAATCTTCTACGATTTGCGAGCTTCTATATAGTAATAAATGGCCTCGATTTAATTAAATCAAATTAGATGGCTGGATGAAGGAGAAAGATAGACACAATAATGTACGAGTGATGTTATTATATCTCTTCAATTTATTTTTTTGAGTGGATAAAATAAGAAGATATAATAACATTTTTCATTATAAAAACTCCGAATCAATTGTAATTGCTTGTAAAGTAATTTTTAGACAACATTTTTCATAATTTTTAATTGATCAAGCAATTGAAAAGAATTTCAAGTTCTAAAATTCAAGAAAAACTCTAGTAAATCATCGATAAGAGGAAATGAGGAAATGCCGTGTCAATAAAACCAACACCCTTGTGGTATGAATATCACAGATTTATGGCAATCAATCAAGTCTGTGACGAAAACATTTCAAATTATGACAAGAAGAGGTGGGAGGTCGTTGTGCAATTGTCTATCGAGAACTCTGCATCCAACGACGTGGAAACTGCACATGATTTTTCGATAAAGATTCCATCATCTCGATGCTAAATATTTTTTTTAAGAAAAATATCATCATCATTCATTAAAAATAAAAAATAAATTTACAATTATATACCTTTAAAAATATTTTTATATTAATTATCTGAACTTCATTATATTATTAGACTAATCATCTGAATTTCATTATTATTAATATTCTCAACGAACTTGTCTGGTTTGAATTTGGAAACGAGACGAAATGAAATGAGTTTAATTGAATTTATCTTTTAATATTATTATTATTCTAAAATTTAAAAAAATTGACTTGAAAATTAAAAAATTTATAATAAAATTTGAAAAAATTGTATTATGATTTATATTTTATATAAAAATATAAAAAAATATAATAATAAATTTGAAATGAATTAAGACGAACTCGTTTCATTTTCGAATACAAACTAGGCCTCTCTCTCTCTCTCTCTATATATATATATATATATTGAAAGGAAAAGAGAATACTATTTTTAAATAGTAATCGGTCGGTCATATCAATTATCAAGCATTAAGAATAAAACAGAAGCCACAAATGCTAAAATATACACCGCAACATAATCAAAACCATACTATAGAAATAATCAATGGTCGGCCTCGCAATCAATTTTTGGACACTACTTTATAGAAATAATCAAAACCATACTATATTCAACAAAAATATTGATTAATTGTTTCCCTATCCATCATGGGTTGTTCGTGCTATAATACTTGGGCCTTGATGATGAGAATAATTTAACATGTCTTAAAATTTGTGATCCGAGTGTTTAAACTTTAGACACATTAATTGAGAAATACGAATAAAGAATTTTCTAGAATTTTGCATTTGCGATGCTATATTTCATGAATATTTATTATTGTTTGAAATCCTTTAGGCAAATAATTATAAATGTTATAAGACAATTTATATACTTATTTATTTATTTTTGGGCTTTACTTTTTTAAAAATCATAATTATGGAGTTATATAATTTTTTTTTATGTCTTAAGATAAAAAGAGAAATAAATCAAGACACTCCAAAAGGAAAATTGAAATACAGAAATAAAATGTGTCAAAAAGACAAGAAAGCAGCGCCAGCAAGCTTCATAGTCTTCATTTATCATTATGAAGGCCAAATGTCAGGCATTGTGTTTGGGTAGCACAAAGTTTTTGTACATTATTAGGTGCTACATCAGCATTGGGTTGTTAACATCACGCACATGGCGCAAGATAGCCTATCAGCATTTTCCGTGCTTTTCATTATTAAAATAATTTTCTGTAAAGTTTTTCACCGTGCGATCACAAAATTAGCAAAAACAATATACAAGAGCTTGATCCCAGGTTTGTTCGCAGCTCCTCGAATTCACAAACACCTGGATTCCTGCTAAAAACCCTACACGCCAATCACAACACTTAGATCAGATAATATTTTCTCAATGCTCCACTGAAATTCCAGAACACTCTTACTGGATTGGCAGTTGTTTTTCAGGAGCAAAAGATTTGATTTGATCTGTTTTTGCTTTGAAAGATCAGAAAAGCAAACTTCATTGTTATTTTTTTTTTTTCAAGTGTCCAGCTTTATTATTATTATTATTATCAAGAAGTTTGAAGCAAAATTTTGACTGCATTTGGTTTGAGAGAGCTTTGTTTAAGAAAATCAGGGGTGCCCTTTAAGTCTGGGCTTAATTTGGTGAAGTGGATGTGGATTAAGGGCGTGTTTGGGAGGTGAGTGAGTTTGTCGATGGGAAGTAGATGAGAGGGGCATATGAGGGTTTTGGGGAACGATGAGTGGAGGGTCATTGGGGATGCGTTCGGGGAGTTATGGGTCTTTGGATAAACAGCTACAACAGAACAGCAACAACGGCAACATAAGCAGCAACAACAGTTGTTACATCAACAACGTCAATGGATTCTCGCCAATTCCTACAACGCGGAAGCCTTCGAAAATGCAGAAGGAGAGGGAGAGGTTGTTCCATTGGATCTACAAGTTTGCTGGACGCAAAAAGGTCGGAATGCTGCTTCTATGTGTCATCTCTGCCGCGGTTTTCGTCTGGGTTTTGTACGTAGGAAAAGGTCTGGTTTTGCACCCCCGCTCTGTCTCTTGTCCTGTTTTGATGTAGTAGTGGATTATTGAGCTTAATGATAATTAATATAGTTGATTGAATTCAACAAGGAAGCTGGCATAGGAAAACGAGTTTTACCATGTTGATTTTTCTGCTAAGAATAAGGACTTGGTTCTATTTAGCACTCGCTTGGTAAACTTTCAAATTCGAGATAGTTCAAATGAACTCTTAATTTCATGCTACACACACAAAAAAAAAAAAAAGAGGTGGAAAGTAAGAAAAAGTTATATAGATATTGGAGTTTTATTTTAGTACTCCATTCATTTCTGTTTTTCTTTTCCTTGTTTTATTTGTATTTTTAGAGAATATGCTCGTTTTGATGGTTAAAGTTCCAAAGCTGCGCTCATCCTAAAATCTAACGGAAGTGTACTTAATGGCTTAATTGACATGAGCTCCTTGCATCTGTTTCTAGTATTTGGCTCATCTTAATCCACTTGGATAATTGCATATGCCTTTTAACCCAAACGCATCCTCTGCAGAATCTGTGTACTTTGATATCCTTGTTTCTGGGTTTCAGTATCAGCCAATTCTATATAATTTGTGTAAGAAAATGATGCATTTTATTTTGGCAAATCTTTAGGTGAAGATGCTCAAGAGAAAGAACCTATTTCAAACATTGGTGTAAACAGGAGCATGCTTTTGAATAATCAATTTGGCTTTGCCTCCACTGAACGTAATGGGAGTAACACTCTATCTTCACTGAGCGTAATGGGAGTGGTTCACAATTTGGCTTTGCCTCCACCTCCTCCTGCTGTTTTTCTAGGTTATACACTTCCTCCAGGGCACCCATGCAATAGTTTCACTCTGCCTCCTCCACCAGCTGATAAAAAAAGAACTGGACCACGGCGTAAGTTCTGCATATAATTTTTGAATAATAAGTTAATTGCTACTCCTAATTCCCATAAATGTCTTGCAAGTACCACAATGATCGGGTGTTTAGGCGAATAATTACAGTGACATTAATGATGTTGCTGAGTTTCTTTCTTGTTTATGCTTCAGCGTGTCCTGTATGTTACCTTCCTGTTGAAGAAGCCATTGCCTTGATGCCAAAGGTTCCCTCAGCTTCCCCAATTCTTAAAAAACTAACATATATTTATGAGGAAAATTTATCTCGAGATGGAGAATTTGGAGGTTCGGACTTTGGTGGATATCCTACTTTAAAGCAGAGGAGTGATTCTTTTGAAATAAAAGAGTCAATGAGTGTGCACTGTGGGTATGCTCTTCTTCTTCTTATGAAGTTTTCATTGAATATATTCTCAAATACTTAATATTGTTTCTTTGGATATTTTCTTGCATTCTGTTTTCTTTGTATGATGTTTATTTTGGTAACAGTACATAATAACTATCAGGGCCTTTTGCATAAACATTTGCTGTTCCATTGATTTTTTTATTCAATAAATCAGATTTGTCAGAGGAGTTAAACCTGGCCGCAACACAGGATACGATATGGATGATGATGACCTTCTTGAGATGGAGCAGTGTCGCGGTGTGGTTGTTGCATCAGCTATATTTGGTAATATTCTGTCATTTGGTTTTCATCTGCTTCTGGTTAAAGCTGGTGGTCTGCTAACCAAATAAATCCATTCTCCATCAGGAGCTTTTGATGATATAAACCAGCCAAAAAATATCAGTGACTATTCCAAGGCCACTGTTTGCTTCTACATGTTCATAGATGAAGAGACGGAAATTTATATGAAAAATGCTGGCACTCTTGGCAGTGAAAAGAAAGTTGGGTTATGGAGAACAGTTGTTGTTCGTAACCTTCCATATGAAGATGACCGACGTACAGGAAAGGTAAGAAATCTGAATTTTAGGCTGTGTCCTTTCTGCCTCAAGATCACAGTTTGCTTTAGAGGTTGCCTAGTTGCCTGTCTTGGTGATGTAGCATCAACAATTTCTTTGTTCATATGCATGTGTATATACTGTTATTTTAGTCATAGCTTGGTCAATGTTCTTTAATGTGAATAGGAAGGATGATGAGTATGGGAAAACTACAGGTTCCCAAAAAGCTTTAACTCAAATGTCACCTTCTCCCCTTGAAAGAGCGGGGTGAAGGGTGTGCTTATGAGTTCCTGATCCATAGCTTTTGCATTTTAGTTAACAACCAAAAGAATATGTTTAGAATGCAGTCAATTTTTTTCCTTGGACTTTGTTGAAACTCTAATGTCCCAATCCCTCCTCCCGCCCTGCTCCCTAACGGGGAAAATAAAAATACAGTTGATGAATTCCATGATACAAGTTCCTGAAAGGTTACCTATAAAAATAATGTTACTGAGTTGTTTAATAGCGCCCCAAGTCTTACCCTCTTCCAAATGCCCCCAAACAGAAGAACCTAAAGAAAACAAAGGTAATGATATTTTTGCATGCATTAAGATGTTAATAGATAGTTACACGTTTATACTTAGGTGCCGTTTGGACAGTGAGTTGAGATGAAATAAGTTGAAATGAAAGTAGAACAAAATATTGTTAGAATATCATTTTTTTAATATTATTGTAATTTTTGAAATTGAAAAAGTTGAATTGTTCATTATATTTTGCGTGGAAATTTGAAAAAAATTGTAATGATGAGGTGAGATGAGATGAGATGAAATCATCCAAACAGGGCCTAAAGGGGCCATATTTTCTTTTTTTTTTGTATGCAGTGGTAATATTATGTGAACAATATTATTCATGGGGTTTGAACCTTGATTGCTGCATTAATGTTGGTATACGTGTACTAGTACTTTTAGTTTTATATACCGAATAGCTCTGACCCAGACTACCCCTGTGGCAGATTCCAAAGCTTCTAGTCCATAGGATGTTTCCAAATGCCCGCTTTTCTCTTTGGATTGATGGAAAGCTTGAACTTGTTGTGGATCCTTATCAAATACTTGAAAGGTACTTATGCTTTATGATCAACTATAATCCTCTATATTCTTGTGTTAATTAATTTTCTCTTTTTGCTATGTATTGTATAAGTCTTTCATACCTATATATATATATATAAAATAAAAATAAAAAAAGTTTGTATAAATCCTTGTCTGGCATTGGATCAGAATCTTGCTTATTTATTTATTTATTTTTCCCGTTAGTGGATAAATTGATCCCCTTATTTGAATAATTCCACTTTTGTAACTTCTCCTATAAGAGGGCAGACCTCAAAATATAAGAATCTTTTTCTAGACAATCCTGGCCTCATTTGCCAAGTCATACAATCTGCTTTCTTAGAAAATCAAAATCATTCCGTTTCATAGACGAGCCATGGGATTAAGTTTGAGAAATAAGGGAAGGAAATTAGAGAGTTGAATTGCAGTGTGCTCAGTAACAGTTTTCCCCTTCCCATCTGTATTGTATACATTGATGGATAAGTCCCCAAATTAAATGCAACCTGGCCTTCCTGGTTCTCTTTGTATTATTTTTTAATGGTAAATAAAATTTATTGATAGAAAGAGCAAGCGTAGCCCAAGCACAAAGGAGGTATAAGAAGAGAACACGTAGCTACAAGTTAGGAAAACCATCTTTTTGGTGCCCCCAAATGAAGGCCATCTTTGTATATATTGAAAACAAGAATACATATGGGCATCTTTTTTGTGCTCCCCTAGGAAGGCCAAGTTATATTGTTGGTAAGCCCAATTTGGATTTCTTAATTGATAATTTAAACCTTAACTTCCACCTTATATCTATGGTGGTAGAAAAGCAAGAGCTGATTGCGATAAGTATACTTACCATCACTGTTCAGGAGCATCCCACTATCTTGCCTACCACCTCCATGCAATGAGATAATGTACCCTGCTCCATTTCAGTTATCAAATCTTTTAACCAAGAGAAATTTGTTCATGTGAGGGGGATGCGCTGAGTGTCGCGTGCTACCCCTCATTTTCCTTTAACCAATTGGCAATTTCTTTACCTCCTCCGGAGTCTACTAATTTCCCCGTTGACAATACATTGGACGTATGACTTGTATGAGTCTGCTAATGTCCTTGTTGATGAAGCTTCTTTTTAGTTTGTCTCCAACTAGTTGATAATGTACCTTCTACGCATCAACATTACATAATGCTAAGTTGCACCTTCTGATTATAGTGCCAATGCATTTTGTTTATTAGCACACTACTAAATGGATCTTTTCTTGAAGGTGGCTGTCTATGCTTGAGGACTATCATTCAGGACTATCATTAGTTGCTCAGTTTTCTTAGGAACAAGGATACTTGATGTGGAGTTTAGATCGTTTTGAATCATCTTGACCAGAACTGGGCGCAAATACAATAGTAAAACCAACAGGACTTGTCTGCTTTATACTCTTTTCTGGTCAAACCTCGCCAATTAATTCATTCAGCCAGGACCAAAGTCTTTTGGTGATTAATTTAGGGATCTCATTTCTCCTGTAACTTAGTATTAGCATTATATTATGTCAGACCAGTCAGGTGAACTAACTTTTTTCTTCTTGCCGGCTGTAAATGGCATTTAAATACTAAGTTATTTTACTCTGGGCAGCCTGTTACACTATTGCCTTTTCTAGTTATGTGGCACTAAAACTTTCTGAGTGGGGAAGTCTTTTATCGCCTGTTTGGCTTAATTTATATGCTCGGATCTGCTCTCTGTTCTACATGGCTTTGACCCTTTTTTCTTACTTTGAGTGAGTAGATCCAACTAAAGCTGCAGTACTTATCTAAGCGATGCAAAAATGAGGGATTACTTCATTCTTAATGAATCCTGCTGACAGAGTCTGTCTGTGAATGTACTTAATTATGGGCTGGGCTCTATGATGGTTTAGACATTGCTCCAAACATCACACAGATTTTGATTTAATGATCTCTGCAATGATAGAAATCATTCCTGTTCATGCTTATTTCCCTTCTGGGAGTTCTGTAATTTACTGTTAAACCAAATTTTCAGGTTCTTGTGGAGGAAGAATGCTACTTTTGCAATCTCTAGACATTATAAACGCTTTGATACTTTTGTGGAAGCAGAGGCAAACAAAGCTGCTCACAAATATGACAACGCCTCTATTGATTTTCAGATTAACTTTTACAAAAATGAGGGTTTGACACCATATTCGGAGGCTAAACTTCCCATCATAAGTGGTATGTGCAAGCTCCTTTCCCTTTTTCTGTTCAGTTGATGCCTCCTGATTTGTTTGTGAAATCTTTTGTTTTATCGCTTGGTCTATAGATGTTCCTGAAGGATGTGTGATAATAAGGGAGCATGTTCCTCTCAGCAACCTCTTTACTTGTCTTTGGTTCAATGAAGTGGATCGTTTTACATCCAGGGACCAAATTAGTTTCTCCACTGTGAGGGACAAGATTTTGTCAAAGGTGAATTGGAGTATTAGTATGTTCTTGGACTGTGAAAGACGAAATTTTGTGATTCAGGTAATTTACTTTAATCATTTATGGGATTATCAGGGTATGTTAAATGTCTACTGGTAATTGAAGTGGATCTATTTATACCATATGAATCGTTCTAGTGTGGAGCTCTCTCTACTTTTGAAGCCATGGTTGAACATAGCAGCCATAGTCCTCCAAATGATATCAAATCGTTGCAATTAGTTTCATTTCATGATGCGCCAATCTTCCTGATGATGTTGTCTAACTTGCTGTCCCTAAATGCTATTTGTAGGCACAATGGATC